>JANPWX010019407.1:138521-175844 GCA_024734555.1 Trochalopteron elliotii | reverse complement strand
GGGCGGGGCTTGGGCGGGGTCTGGGCAGCTGCGGTGCCGCTGAGGGGCGGGGCCATGCAAATTAAATGGGTGGGTCAGACTTGCTGGAGCCACGCCCCGCTACGGGCCCGATCCCGATCGCAATCCCGATCCCAGTCCCAATCCCTGTCCCGGTACGGGCAGGAGCGGTGACGGGTGGGCCCGTGCCCAGTGCGGTGCAGGAGGGCCCGTTCCCGCCTCCGATGCCAGTCCCAGTCCCGGCCGACATCCCCATCCCGATGCCATTCCCGGTATGGATGGACCCCATCCCGGTCCCGGTGACCGCAGTCCCGTCAGTCCTGTCTCCGCAGCCGGCGGAGGATTCCTGGGAACAGGCACCAAACGCCACCGATCCCTGGGGGTGGGCAGCGTTGTCACCGCTCTGCCGGGGCACACGGCCGAGCACGGAGTGCCCAGGGGTGTGTGAGAGCTTTGGGGCAGTTGTCGCTGCCTTCTCCGGCTTTTAAGAGGTTTATTGTCACTGCTGGGAAATAACGGAAGCTAGAAAACAGGTGGGAAAGAGTGAACCGGGTAGAGGAGTGGATTTGGAGAGGGAAGCATGGAATGGAATCACACCTGGTCTGGTTTGGAAGGACCTTAAAGCTCATTCAATGGAGCTGACAAAGCCTGTGCTGGTTCTATTCCCAATCAGAGGTTTAATTGATAACAAGAGGGATAATGAGATGAATAAGATGCTGTGTGATGTTCACAGGCTGCCAGGAAATTATAATTGAGAAATTAGAAATGTACTGAACAAACTCAAGAGGTGGCCCTGTTCAAGAGAGCAGGATGTGATTTGGAAAAGTAAAAGGAAAATTGAATTAAATACAAGGTGTTAATGGCAGCAGAGGAGGTGGCACTGCAGAGGAGGATTCCAGGTGATTTTGGAGGATCACATGATGCAGAGCAGGTCAGCAGTGCTGGGAGATGTCAGAGGCATCCCCAGACCTCCAGGAAGGGCCAGCACCAAGGACTGTCACCAGCACATCCCTGGGATGGGTCCTTGTGAGCTCCTCTGGGTGGGCTCCGAGAGCTGGGTGGTCCCGTGCCAGGTCTGTGCTCCCAGATCCTGGGGGCAGGGTGAGTTTCCCACGAAGCTGTCCCTTCCAGGAGAAACCCTTGCAAGTCCTGGAACACAGCGTCCGAGAATTTGTGGGGTCTTCATCCCACAGACCACAGCCATAAAGAATCCCATGGTGGCCTTGTCCTGCCTTTGGGGAGTAGGACAACCTTTCCCAGCCCTTCCTGGCCTTGTTCTCCTGAAGCAGGATTTTTTTTTTCCTATAAGTCCTGTGTCATAGACATGAAATTCCATGAGAGCCTCTGTTTTCATTTAAGAAAGAAATGTTTCCCTAATATTTGGGGAGAGCAAAACTGGAAGCATCAAGCTCTGCCAACCCCAGCAACTGAGGAGCAAAAAGCAAATAAACACAAATGAACCCTCTGTTCAAAACCCTGCAATTATTTTAGAAACACTTATAATTATTTGAGTGCTTAGTGTTGTTACTGGTTCTCATAGGATCACAGAGTATCCTGAGTTGGAAAGGACCCACGAGGATCATGAAAACCAACTCCTGCACCACCAAAATCCTGTTTTTCAAAAATCCCAATCCTGCATGGACCTACCCACACTTGTGGCATCCTCATCCCAGCTTCCAGAGTCATTTAGGTTACTCTGAAGGTGAGTTTTAGAGGTCAGGTCAGCCTGGGGCTGGGTCGGGGGGAAGATGTGACCTTTCCATTCCTGCGTAGATCTCATCAGGTATTTAGGCCAAATCCTCAGATTGAAGGATTTCTGCCTTCTAGAGCTGATCAGCATCCCACTAATTAGAAAGGAATCCCATGTGATGATGGAATTAAAACATAATTAATACGTGGGATCCTCATACCTGGACCAGTTGAGCCCCACAGCCCATGGTTGCAGTTTCTTCAGGATTTTATTTTAATTCCTCTTGTTCTGAGCATTCCCTCCCCTTTCTCCACATCCCAGAAAAGCTTCATCACATGCGTGAGGAACCTCTCAGGTTTAAGTTGTTTTTTGTGTCCCGCCTGTGCTCCAAGAGTCCTGGTCCAGGAGAAGCAGGAGCCAGAGGGTGGGGAACATGCAGAAGGGACAGGGTTCCCTGATGTTCTGGATGGAAAAATAAAGAAGAGTTAAGAGGGTCCTGGGGAGGGTGAGCAGAAGATGCACAGGAGGAGAACAGAGAGAAGACATGACTGGAATGACGTTTTCTCTTGATTCCCAAATTTACTGGGTTTTTTCCACCATCACCTTCCCATCCCAGCAGGATTTAACCACAGGTGGGAGGAAGCTGCTGTGGTTTAGGAGATCTCCCTTCCCTGTGGAATGGGTACAACTCTGCACAGCACAGGGCACTCCGTGGCAGGCCTGGGTGCCCCTCTCCATGTGAATTCCACAGATCAGGGAATCTTCCAGTGATGTTAAGCAGCTTTGAGCCCATTTCCCATTTACATTTTGGCAGCAGCTGCAATTCCTGCAGCGGCTGCAGAGTGGAGTTTAACATGTGTGACCTAAAAGCTTTGGAATTCCTGACTTTCTTTTGAGGAAAGCCATCCCTTGCTCTCCCAGTGATGTTCTCGACAACATGAGTACAATAAAGTCTCCCAAAACCTGAAATCCTGGCACTCCAACAGCACATCCATAGGCGTTTACAAGGCCTTAGGAAGAAGTATCCTGATTTTATGGAGCCTCTATCCAGCACTGCAATCTCAATTCCTTTTCCTTCGTGAGATCTAAGATGTTCCATAAAATCTGCTTTCCTAAAGACTGTTTTTTTCAGTAACCATGAGCTCTGTCCATGCAGGAAAGGTGATTATTTGTGTCCAACTCCTTCCATAGGCGCAGGGATTGAGCAGTATGTTCATCTTAGAAGAGCAACATGTACTAAAGGATCACTTTCATGGCTTTTTTCCTAGCTCTGCCAGGGACTCTTCCAAGATTTTCCTTCTCAGGACTTCACAGTCCTGATCATCCATCTCTCCCTCTTATCTTACTCCATGAATTCTCACAACGAACACTGAGCTGCCCAGAGAAGCTGTGGCTACCCCATCCCTGAAAGTGTCCAAGGCCAGGCTGGATGGAGCTTGGAGCAACCTGGGATAATGAAAGGTGTCCCTGCCCATAGCAGGGGGTGGGATGGGCTTTTTACAAGAAGAAGAAGAAAAAAAGAGCTGTGTTGACTCTTGCTGGGTTTATTTTCACATTTCCCCCTGCACTGCTGGCTTTTAAGGACCAGCAGCACATCGACACCTCATTTTCCTGCACGGATCAGGCTCTGCTCTGTTTTGGAGGAAGATGAGGCCTGGCAGCCCCAAGATCCCATCCCGGAGCACGCCGGGAGGAGGTTTGGCCAAGGAGGCCGAGTTCAGCCTAAACACAACTTCTTGCAGGGGGGGGGGGGGGCGGTGAGGAAGACGCTGCTCTTGGTTCTGTTGTATGTTTATTTATATGTTATTTGGCGATAATGAGAACCAAATGTTCGGGGTCTATTCAGTTCTTAAAATTTTATAGACTCATTGTCTTGATTCTCAACTGTGCAGCCGTCTCCGAGCCCCTGCCTCCCTCCCCCGGAATCATGGAAGTGCCGTCAGTGACCAGGCTCAGCTGCGCCTCTTACTCATCCTGGCTGGAACAATGATATTCCACACCACGTTATTCAACCTCCCCGGTGCCTCCTGGCCCCCTCATCCCGACCCCTCGGCTCCCACATCCCGGGTCAGCGCCGGAGCCGGCCAAGGCATTGTCCTGGGGGTGCCACTCTCGGGCTGTGCTGGTGCCAGGGAAAGAGGATACGATCTGTGCCTCGAGGAGCAGACGTGATACATGAAAGATGCTGGAGAGCCCAGAGCCTGCTCTGCCCCCTCGGATCGCTCAACCAAAAGGCAGGGAAAAAGGGGGAGAGGGGGAAGGAGGGAGCTGCACCCCAACGCTGGGCTTGAGCAGGGAGGGGGCTCCTCTCCCTGCCCCCTTGGCAAGGATTTCTCCAGCCTTCCTGGTGCCGTGGTCTTGTTGGGTCCTAGGTTGGACTCAATCACCTCTGAGGTCTCCCAGCTTAGTCAATTCTGTGCTTTTTCCAGGCCTGTTTGCCAGGGAGCACTGTCGCCCTTTTCAGGGCTGATCTTTTTCAGCCTTCTGATGTTTGCATTTTTGTTGTAGAGTTTTTCATGGTTTTTCAGGTAAACAAAGTGATGTTTACATACCTCTCTTGAGGAGGGACAATTAATGGACTTCCAGTTTGACCAGTGGGGTTGGAGAGGTGGCAACCTCATCTTCCAATCCCTGGTCATTGTCCAGAATCTATATAAATCAAGGTCAAAAAAATAAACTCTCTCTTTTTTGCCCTGACAACTGACTGTGTGCGTGCCCTTCATTTTGTGTCCTCTAGCGACAGAGCACGGCTTTGGGTTTGGGGCTCCTTAGGGAAAAGGTGCCACCCCACAGAGCCACACCCTGTCAAGGTGGGACCCCCTAAGCTGACCCCCCCCCCCCCAAACCATGACCACTCTCACAGCACAAGAGTTTGCAGCAGCTTTGCCAAAACCTGAGAACCCCTTCCAGTGCCTAAAGGAGCTCCAGGAGAGCTGGCAAAGGACTTTGGATGAAGGATGGAATGATAGGACGCAGGAATGGCTTCCCACTGCTAGAAGTACATGGGATTAGCACTGTATTGTGGGTATAGAAAACTGGAACCTCAGTGACACCATTTAGGACTTCTCTGGGCAGGGGGAATTCTGACAGGAGAGCTCCTGGAAATCCCCTGCCTCAGGTTTGTGGCACATGTGCCCATTTCAGCCTCTTTGGCTTTTGTCTCTCCCTCTTTCAAGATATAAATTCCATGGATAATGATTTGAGGCTAAGGATGAGTTAAGAGAGAAAAATATAAAGTGATTAAAATCCTTTGTAGGTGGAGCAGGGCCACAGTTCCAGCCCCAGTATAGAACCCCAGGATGGTTTGGATGGGAAGGGACCTTAAAATTCATCCCATCCCACCCCCTGCCATGGGCAGGGACACCTTCCCCTATCCCAGGTTGTTCCAAGCCTTGTCCAACCTGGCCTTGGACACTTCCAGAGGTGGGGCAGCCACAGCTTCTCTGGGCACCTTGTGCCAGGGATTAATTTCTTCCCAAAGTGACATCTAACTCTGCCCTCTGTCAGGTTGAAGCCATTCCTCCTTTTCCTGTCACTCCAGGCCCTTTTCCAAAGCTCAGTTCTGGCCTAAACTCAAACTTTCAAGCATTTTGGGTATGGCAGGGTGAGCCCAGCATTAAGAGCTGAAGCCCTGGCTTTAAAAAGGGTAAATCCAAGGAATTCATATCAAAGCAGGAACAGTCATAAGGAGAACATATGGAAATGTCTTTTTCTGCTCACAGTGATTGGAAACTGCATGCTCAGGCCCTGATCCAGCTACAGGACCCCACATCCGGGGCTTAGTTTCCAGGTGACCTGGGATTTCAGCGATTTCCAGCTTTGGGATTGTTAATGTGAGATGACAGCAATAACCAGGGATGGAAAACCCCACGTGTTTGTTCTTCCCAGCGCACCAGCACTTGTGGATTTAAGTGAGGAGAAAGATCACATGGCTCAGACAGAATATCCTCCAGAACACAGCCCTAAAGCAGCAATTTCCTCTGCGGAGCCCATGTGAGATCAAGGCAGGATAAAGCACTCCATGTGAGCCTGGCTGAGGGGATTTGGGAAGGGGCAGGAGCCATTTGTTGGGGATGGAATAGTAAAGATTAAATTGGGTGTTACAGAGGGACCTTTCCAGAGGGAACAGCTCCAGCTCTGAGTGCCATTTGCCTCCACCTCTCCTCCATGAGAAGGCTCCTGGCTTTGGGAATGCAGCATTCCTAAGCTAAACCTGCTGATAGGAACATGTGCATTTCATCTCAGAATGAATAAAGAAATGATTGAAAAATGGCAAACCCTGTAATTTTGGTGAGGAATAATTCCCGTGCGATTGGAGGCAACGCACTCTCAGATGGAAGGGCCGATTCCTCTGGATCAATGGGATGGAAACATCTGCTTTACCTCACCCAGATCTGAAGAGGTAAGAGCTGACAGCTCTTTGTGGGAATCTTTGCTATCTCATTGTATATCTAAATTACATTTATTGATGTCCAATGTTGATGTTTCGGGTAATTCTTGTGGATCTCACGACCTTCTGTTTCAAATTCACAGTCTTCCACCACTCAAACTATTATTATTTTTACCAGTCCCAAGGGTGTGCTGGAGTCTCTTTGGTACAAATTAGAAAGGCTTTTATGAAAAACTCACAGTTTATGGAAAAGAGGTTCCCGTTGGCTTCCTGACCCCGAGGTAGTGACAGCTCCCACCGGAGCCTCTCCCACAGCAGGGGTTTTAGCACCGTTCCCAAAGCGGCTTGGGAGCTGACACGGGGTGAGGAACAGCAGTAATTTCCCCCAAGAGGGAGGAAAAAGCCAAATGTTGACAAGTTTACAAGTACAAACATGTCAGGGGATCTCCTGGCAGTGGGGCTTTGCACCGAGCCTGTGCTGAGTTTACCTGGGGCTGGTCTCGGAGTCTGTGGGAGAAGGGATTTGAGGCAGACAGAACCCACTCTGCAAGGAGCAAGAGTGGGGTAGAAATGATCCAAATATCCCAACCCAAAAAATTCTATTAAAAAATCCCCAGACTCAACGAGTTTTGGAGAAAAAAAAATCAAGCAACACAGCTGAGGGAGGGAAGAGGATGGTAGGAAGATGCTGAGACTGGAGGAAGAAGAGTCACAGAATCCCAGGATTTCCTGAGCTGGAAGGGACAAACAGGATCATCCAGTCCAAGCCCTGGCCCTGCACAGACACCCCAACAATCCCACCCTGTGCATCTCTGGCAGCATTGTCTAAATGCTCCTGGAGCTCTGGCAGCCTTGAGGCCATGACCATTCCCTGGAGAGCCTGGTCAGTGCTAATACCCTCTGGGGGAAGAACTTTTCCCTAAAATCCAACCTGAACCTGCCCTGTCAGCTCCAGCCATTCTTTGTGTCCTGTCCCTGGTCACAGAGAGCAGAGAGAGCTGAATGTGAGCCCTTGGAAAGGTGACAGTTTGAGCGTGAAGGGTAAGTAGGAAACCAGAGGGAGGTGGAGGCAGCAAACCCAATCCTCCCCCAGCTCTTTCCCATCAAGGGCTTCTCCCCGCTGCAATTAAAGTTGAATTAAAAAAAGACACAGGTTTTTCAGTGGGGAAAACACATCTGTCTTGGTTTAGATAGACAGGTATCTGCCTGGGAAGACTGGAGTCTCCCTTGGAATGTAAGTCCCACCCCCACCCCCTTTCCAAATTATTATAAATTTGCAATTAAAAGGTTGTCAGGCAAAGATTTTGGGAATAGGTATAGCAGTCCTTTACTAGGGATATTAAAAATACAAATGTTGTAGTACAAAAGAATAAGCAAACAAACAAGAAACCCTAGAAACCCTGACAGAGTCAGAAATACAACCTGACGCCCTGTTGGTCAGGGTGTTGGAAACAGTCCAAAAGTAAGCTCTCCTGGAGTGGCAGACGTGGTCCTGTTGGAAGCAGAGATGATCCTGTGGAGCCAAGGGTCCAGAGATGGGTCCAGTCTTCCTTTAGGAGTCCCGTGGGAACACTGGAGTACCTGGTGACACTTGTCGCTCCTTTTTATCTAGGTGGAAATGACTTGGCTCCTCCTCCCTGGGTGGAGCATCTCACAATGGGATGATGTCATGTGTCATGTCACTGGTGAGCTTTAATGGCCCATTAACAGGAGATATTTCCATGGGGGTAGTGGAAGAGTGAACAGAGATAAGAAACAAGGCCCCACCCTGTTTTAACAGCTGGTTTGGGAGGTAGTGGAAGACTGAGCAGAGATAAGAAACAACATCCCACCCAGTTTTAACAGCTGGCTTGTTATCAGAGAAGGCAGTTATCCCCTCCCTTCTGAAGCTACAACAGATAAAGAAAAAATGTCCCCAACTGGGTTTCAACAGATGGAATAGAATAAACTTTTTTTTTTTTTTTTTTGTTACAAAACCCTAAACAACATCAGTGAAACCTTCATCTTCCTCAAGTACCAAAACAGATCCAAGGCCATGATTCCAAAGAAGAAACCAGGAAAAGCAGAACAAGGGAGAAAGAAATCACCCAGTAAAACCCATCTGGCTCACAGCATCCATGCAAATCCATACAAACCCACCTTCCACAGCCCCTCCAGGCTCTGCTGGGGCAAAGGGGGCTGGAATGAAAAGTTAATTGTCAACTGTTACTTAAGAGAGATTTTGAGACAAAAAGAAGAGAACAAAGGAGTCCTTCGGGCAAAAAATGTGGAAAATGACAACCATTAATAACGTCAACTCCTCACTCCAGGATTTTCATCAGTTGGCTGAGGTGGCATCACATTGTCAAGTCACAAAAGCCATAAACACACCCAAAAAAACCTGATTGATCCCAGAAGAATAAATGCAGAACTCACCAACATCAGGATCTTCAGCTGGAGTGTATCCAGAATGTTCAGACTTGTAAAGGCCTAAAATCATCCTGGAGTTTCCTGGTAGGTGGAAAACACCCTAATACTTTTCTGAGAGGAGGAATCCTCCCTTCAGAATTCTAAGTCCCCCATGGTCAAGTGTTGGTGTGAAAAACAAGGATCTCAAGCACTTTTTTAGAATCCTGTTTCTGGATTTCCATGAATCCCAAGTTTCCCTCTGCTCAGGGAGGATGGAGAAGCTGCAGGAGGCCTGAAATTGTTCAGAAATACACATTTGAAAATGTTCCTTTTCCTTTCTGATAACCCAGAAAGCAGGAGCTGGTGTGCCATCCATTAAACTACAAATAAAGACATGAAAGAGGAATTCCTAATCCACATCCAGAAGTGCTGAGGTTCAAAACCCAGACCCCACCCGGGACTTCAGCATCTGGTGAGTTCCATCTCACACCTCAAAACATTCCCAGGCCTGGACTTTGATTTGGTTCTGCAGCCCTTTGTGTTGTTTTCTTGGGGGTGCAGCCCTTTCCAGGCTCTTTCCAGCAGAATCCTTTCCATGCTGCCCATTGCAGTTTTTATGGAGTCACGAGGCAAATTTACAGCTGAGAAACTTCTCTCTGCCTCCACACTGCCTCTCAGCTTTGATGTGCACAGCCCTATAGCCATGAAAATCCACATCCACTTAACTCAAATCCCTGCTAATCAAATCCTTGGGAATCAGCGCGTTCCTGGGTGGATTTGCAGCTGTTGCAGCAGTTTGGGCACCACGTGGCCACCAAAACCCTTTCCTGGGAGCTCAGGAGTGGCATCAGTGCTCTCCAGGCACTCAGGAGGTTGGTGGGAATGAGAGATGGCACCAGGATTGCCAGGACACATCCTGCCAGCAGCATTCCCAAAGGAAAAGATCCCAAACACTCTCCTGAAAGGGCTGATGCTACATCCCAGCACTGTCCACCAGCCCACGCCCTTGCAGGACCTTTTTATGTAGTTCCTGAAGCCCAGCTGGGGCCCAGAGCTCTCAGACTGGGGGAGTTTAGGGCACACCCAGAAGGAATCACTCTGGAATTGGGAATTGCCTGGGCAGCTGTAATTGCTTGCAGCAGGACAACCTGGGGCACCTGAAGGTTCCTGGGGACAGGCTCCAGTGGGTGCTTTTCTGTCTGGGGGACCAAACACCTCTTCTATCCTCTCTGGGCAACCTGTGTCAGGGCCTCACCACCCTCACAGCCAGGAATTCCTTCCCAATATTCCACCTAATCCTGCCCTCTGGCCATTCCCCTTTGTCCTGTCCCTTCATCCCTTGACCCCACTCCCTCTCCAGCTCTCCTGGAGCCCCTTTAGGCACTGGAAGGAGCTCTGAGGTCCCTCTGGAGCCTTCCCTTCTCCTGATGAACACCCCCAGCTCTCCCAGCCTGGCCCCAGAAGGACTCCAGTGCCTGGAGCAGCTCCGTGGCCTCCTCTGGACTTGTTCCAGCAGCTCCAGCTCCTTCTGATTTTGGGGTTCCAGAGTTTGAGGTAGGTCTGCAGGTGGGGTCTCACCCGAGCAGGGCAGAGGGACAGAATCCCCCCTTCCTGCTGCCCGTGCTGGGGAAGTGCAGCCCACCCTTTATCACCCCTGGCCCCTCTCACTGTGACCCACCAGCCCCCCCAATTCCCCCCCCCCCACCCCCCACTCTGTGCCTTGGCTCTCCAGCACAGCTGGTGCCTCCCTCTTTTGCCTCCTACACCAATCAGTTTTTTTAAAAAATCTTTTATTTCCATCCCCATCCAAATTTCTTCCCCTTTTCCTGGTTTTCTTTCCAAACAGAGGTTTCCAGCTCGGGATGGGGACGGCCACAGTGAAACTCCAGAGCTTTATCCTGTGGCCTTTCCCAGCCTGGCACGCAGCACTCAATTTGGAGCGCGGTGTCCTCGCTCTGTTCCATGCCGAGCTCTGTTGTCCAGAGGAATTAATTCCAGATTATGTGTGGGTGTGGACTTCAGCTGGGCAAAATTTGGATACCCTGGTTGAGTCATTATTGTCTGATGAATCTCTTGGTGACAGCCTTCGCCCCTATTGTTCTGAGGTGAGCCCCGTGGCAAGAAATGTGAAAGCAAGAAACAAAAGAATATAAAGAAAGGTTACGAAATCAAATTCAGTTAAGGCAGGGTTATTGTCCCTCCATCCTGCCTCTCTGCCCTCCAGTTGGGATTGGATTTGGCAGGAAAACCCCTGGGACAGGGAGTCCCTGTGGCTGTGACAGTGGCTGGAGTTTAGAGTAGGTTCTGGGGGGAGCCCGTCCCTGTGGGACCCTGGTGGCCCCAATGACACAACAGAGACAGGGAGGAGGAGTTATCATCAATTCTTAACATTTTATTTCTTTACTGGGTTAAACAAGGAGCAGAGAAAACCTCGGCCCCAAAATACAACAGAACTGAAAGCATTACAGGTACAGAGACTATTGAACACAGAGAGTAGTAGGATAATATTTTAATACAACTGAATTATAGCATGGGATTGTGTTTTTGTTGGGTTTTTTTTGTTTGTTTTTTGTCAAACCAGTTTGGAAAATAAATGTAATAGGAACTAGTGCAAAAAAGTTCTAAACATGAAGCACAGTGTATAAAATGGCATAAGAAAACTGTCCCTTCGAGGACACAGTCACTTTCTTATGACAGAAGGGAGAAAGAGAAACAGAAGGGGGGTGGGAACAGAGGGAGGGTCCAGGAGGCGGAGGAGGAAAAGCTGGAAAGAAAGAGAAACCGGGCCGGGGGATTAGAAAGGATACTTTGACTTCAGCAATGTTGGTTCGTGTTTCACCACCACGCACTGTTTAAGGACCTCGTTGGGGTCGGGCCGAGCTCTGTCACCACCCACATGGCACAAGCACTTGAGAAGGGTTCGGGCACCAGCAGCCTGGGCACTGCAGGGGTCGGGTCCCACAGGTCCCCCCACGGTCCCCACAGGTCCCCCCAAGGCCCTGGGGCACTCAGTGCAAGGCAAGGAGCCCCAGCTCAGACATGCTCCAGAGGGAGAAGGGCATGAGGGGCTGATGTCTACTCCTGCTCTCCCTTCCCACATCCCTCCTGAACACAGCACTGGCACAGCTCCCTCAAGGACCAGCACATGGAATTTGCTCCCAATTTCCACCCCCGTGCTCAGATGGGAGCGTCTCCCTTTTGAAGGCATCCCTTTTGAGGCTGTGTCCAAACAGGAGGCTCAGAGGAGCTGGATTCAGTTTGGGTTGGAACAGAAAACCAAACCTCCATCAGAGGGATGGCTGGGGATCCCCAGGAATTCCTCCCAGGCGTCTCTGATTCCCACGGGGAAGGTGTCCCTGCATTCCCAAGGTGTTATACCGGCCTGCTCAGCCAGGATTGGCTCCAGCCTGTTCCCACCACGAAGCCACCCAGCCTCCTGCCCTGGAGAAACTGGCTGGATACTATTTTAAGGAGAGCTGGTTGGAATTCCTTACAAATTGCTATTCTCTCCCAATCCACTGCTGCCCGTTCCAACTGTGCGAGCAGAAAAAGTGTGATTGATTTTTTTTTTTTTGCTTCGTTTTCCTTGTGGAAAATGAAAGGTTTTGTGGGAAAGGACTGTTTTGGATGCATTTCTCAATTTGCAAAAAAAAAAAAAAAGAAAAAAAAATTGGTCATAATGATCAATCTGGCTTGTTTTGACAAGTTTCAAAATTAAAAAAAATCACTGTCTGGCTCTTTTTGTCTTTTTGTTTTGCAACTCAGGCATGTCCAGTCCCCAAATACATTTAAAAATGGTAAAACCAACCCCAAATTTCATAAGCCAAACCTAATTCTTGGGGTTTCTTTGTTGAGTTTCAGTTTACAACAAGCGGAATTGTCGACTTTCTGGGCTGAAAAAGGATCATCCTGAAGTGCTAAAAAGGCTGGAAACCACTCCTGGCCTGCCTGGAGCACAAGTCCTGGAGATGTGGAGCAGGAAAGGGTGGAGGAACTGGGCTCAGGAACTCACCCATCCCCTGCCCTGCCCTTTGAGAGGGGCTGAGAGCTTTGATAAAACCCCAACAACTTTTAAAATTTATTATTCCTTATTTTTTTATGATCCTCAATTAAAATTGGTCCATTCCCCACCACAGCAGTCCCTCTGCTCCCTTCCTCCTTCCTCACAGAGACATGCAGGGCTGGGAGGTCACCCAAAGAGCCACCCGGACCAAGAATACCCAAAAATAGAGCTGCTAAAATCCTTCCATTTCTGAAATAAAATGGACTCATGGTGGGAGCTGTGCAGCTCCAGGGCTGCTGTGATCCAGGAGCTCGGAGCACACTCCTTCTGTGGGAGAAGGGATAGTTTTGGGGATTGTGTAATGGTGGTACCTCCAGCTGGGATGTCCATGAACTAATTTTTGGGCTGAAGGAGATCCTTAACATCCAACCTGAACACCAGACATGACCCTTCCCAACTTTTCCAGCCTAGTTTAAGAGAGATTTAAACCCTAGGGATGGGAAGCCCCAGGGGAGCACAAAAAGCTGATACACAGAATTCCCTGCCTGTCTTGGATTACAATGTAAGATGTAACCAAAAGATAGGAGAGGTAATGTTCTTTATCTTCCCCATGACTCAGCCCTGATAACTCCTTCCAAGGAAGCAGAAGCCTCTTTGTGGGGAGCCATCTCCACTAATGGGCCATCAAGGTCTCAAAGAATGACTAAATCACCCCATTGTGAGATGCTCCACCCAGGGGGAGGAGCCAAACATTCCCACCTGCATAAAATCTGAGGCTTGGAACACCACGAGAGCACTGGCACTGGATTCCCAGAGGACAAGAGCTCCATAACCACCACTGGATCTCCAGAGAAGGAAGGACCGGATCTTTCTACAGGAGCCCTGCTTTGATAGAACCACATCCCTCACTCCAAGAGGACTGAAGCCACTATTTAACTGGACTGCTACCACCACTCTGACCAACAGGGTGCCAGGTTATATTCTGACTCTGTCAGTCTAAGCCAGTATTTCTGTTCTACTGCCTTTACTTTAATTTTCCTGTTAAATTGTAGTTCTGACTTGGAAATCTCCCACTGGTTTGGTTTCAAACCAGAACATCCTTGGTGCCCACAGCGGGGTTCTCCTGGTAGTGTGGCCGAGGCAGAGGATGGTGGAGGTGAAGAGCAGCAGCATTCTCTCCTTGCTGGCAGCTTACACTGAGGACTCGGAGCTGGAGTCGGACAGCGAGGCCAGCACGGCATGGAGTGATGGGGAAGCACCCAAGGGAGAGAAAGGAGGAGGGCTGGTGTCAGCTGGGTATGGAGAACACGACTTCACCCACCTGGAGGGGGAGGAGGAAGGAGACAAAGAGGAGGATGATGGGAACAGCAGGCAGTCGGAAGATGACGATTCACAAATGGAAAAACCTGCAGCTGGTGACCTAAAGGAATTCCGAGAAGTGGAGGAAAGAGATCCTCAGGAACCGGTTGCTTCTTTTTCAGAGAGAGGGTGGAACATGCCTCCAGATGAGATCAAAATCCCTCCCGAGCCTCCTGGCAGGTGTTCTGACCAATTGCAGGATAAAATTAAAAAGCTGTATGAGAGGAAAATGAAAGAGGGCTTGGATATGAACAACATCATCCAGAAGAAAAGGGAATTTTGCAACCCCACCATCTATGAAAAGCTGATCCAGTTTTGTTCCATTGATGAAATTGGCACAAATTACCCAAAGGACATGTTTGATCCTCATAGCTGGTCAGAGGACTCATATTATGAGGCACTAGCTGAAGCCCAGAATATTGAGATGGACAAACTGGCGAAGGCCAAGAAGGAACAGACAAAGATTGAAATTCCACTAAAAAGGGCACAACAACAAGTGCTGCTTCCATGACCACCACAACATCCAGCACCACTGTGGGAGATGCCCAGAAGAAGAGGAGGAGGAGCAAGGGCAATGTGTTGAGGAAGGGTTTCACAGAATTAATCATAAAATTACATCATGTCATTGTGAGCTCCCCCACCCTGAGGGGAGGAACCCAACATACCCACCTGGATGCAGTCAAAGGCTTGGAACACCACGAGAGCACTGGCACTGGATTCCCAGAGGACAAGAACTCCATAACCACCACTGGACCTCCAGAGAAGGAAGGACCAGATCTTTCTACAGGAGCCCTGCTTTGATAGAACCACATCCCTCACTCCAAGAGGACTGAAGCCACCATTTAATTGGACTGCCACCACCGCCCTGACTGACATGGTGTCAGGTCTGCCAGTCTAAACCAGTGTTTCTGTTCTAGCGCCTTTATCTTAATTTTCCTAGTAAATTGTAGTTTTGACTAGAAATCTCCTGCTGGTTTGCTTTCGAACTAGTACACTGCCCCATCACTTTCTGGAAGAATCCAGGACTGTTTCTGTCCTGACTTTGTCTCCACCATGCCGTGCAGGCATTCCTTTCCCAGATGGCAGCAGGAATGGGATTAGGATGAATCACAAACTGAGGGTAACCTGGGCTATGGGACCTCACTCCCTTTGGCTCTGTGGAAATCATGGAATGCCAGAGTGGTTTGGGTTGGAAGGGACCTTCAAGATAATGCAGTTCCACCCCCTGCCATGGGCAGGACACCTTCCACTATCCCAGTCTGCGCCAAGCCCCATCCAACCTGGCTTTGGACAATCCCAGGGATAGGGCAGCCACAGCATTTCCAGGCAATCTCAACAACCCATCCCAAACCACCATGCTCGGTGCCACCAGAGACCAGGAGGAACCTGCAGACCTCAGCACAGGGACACTCCAAGGCCTGGCCTGGCAGGATCCTGCCCAGCAGCAGCAGATATCCGGGATCTTCCCTTTATTCCCTTCCTCCAGGCGGCAGCCGAGCACCTCCTGGCCCCGAACGCGGCCCTGAGTGGCAGTGAATGAACTGCCCTGACATCTCCTCTTGAAGCAAAGCAAAATGTGTTGAAGAAAAACCAGTTCCAGATGTTTTCCCAGTGTTGCCAAGTTACTCAACATGTTCTGCTTTAGCTGTCAGATGCTTTCAAAGCGATTTCCCCAACTCCGGAGCACGAATGGTGAGGGCTCTCCCTGGGAATCTTCTGCCTGGGGCTACCATGGATCTGTATTTTCATAAGAAAAAGACTCAGCTAATGATTAATGTTCCCCAGAGGAAGCGGGGCCCTTCTTTGGGATTTTTCTTCAGTTATTTTTAATTAATTTGTACAACTGGCAGCTACATGAAAGTGTAAAACCCGGGAATAACGCTGGACCCGGCTCCCTTTGCTCCTTCCCTCTACCCACACCTGGAGCTTGTGGAGACATCATCATTCCTCAATTCCCTGGGGTTGAGAAACCCCCTCAGCAGGGAGGAATCACAGCTTCCCACTGGGAATTTTCTCTGAGCAAAGAGAAATTTGCCCACTGAAGGAAAAGTTGAGTTTTAAACATTAATTCCAACATGAGGCATCTTCTTTAGGGAGAAGAGATAAGAAGACCATCGAATGAAAAGGACAAAGCCCCTTGGGTTTAAGTTCTTGGTAGGATAAATCATTTAGAGTTCATGTTTTCCAAGGTGGCTTTGGGAATGTGGAAAGCATTTGGGATTGCAAAGGGCACAGGGCTTGGGGTGAAGGACTTCTGGACATAAAGGGTAAGGGAAGCCCTTCCTGTCCTTCTCCAGGCACATTCCTTCCTTATCCAAGCACACTCCCTCTTTTTCCAGGCACATATCCTCCACTTTGTAACAAAAATAATGCCAGTGGTGTTGAGACAATGTCACTGTCTGCTTCCTGGGCTGTTCTCTCAGAGAGCAAAGCCAGAGCATTCAAGGATGGAGGATTAGGAGGTTGTAATGTCAGACCAAAGGAAGGAATTTTATCCATCGCTCCTGATGATGGACTGCTCCATACACTGCTTCCAGCTGCTCCTGCTCTGGGAACAGCCTTGTCTGGATCCATTTAAGGAGATTGGCAAAGTGTTGAATGCAGCATATGGTGCCCTAAAACCACAGAACTTATTGACAGCAGCCCAGACTCTCTAAAGAAAAGATCTCCTTCCAAAGCCTCACTCTGGGAAAACTCAGCACTTTCCTCCCACTTGCAGCAGGTAAATCCCATCCCACACTCCTAGACTGGATCCACATCCCATGTGCTCTCTCTGGCATCTCGTCCTCTTGGGAACACTCCCTGGGAGCCATGGCCTGGAGAAGGCACGGATCTCCTGTCCTGGGGGCCTCCTCACTCTCACTGGATGGGGCACAAACCTCCCCAGCAGGCACCCAGACCAACCCAGTTCTGAAACGGCTCCACTTCCAGATCCACTGGGATGCAATATGACCTCCCAAAGGAAGCCTCCAGCTGGTGTTAGGAAAGGTGAAACTGTTTCTTGCAGCTCTGAGGTTATCCCAGCAAATCCTTGCTGGCACCCCCTGAAGACAACGTGGATTGCTGGATGTCACTCCTGTGGCTCTGTGGAAATCATGGAATGGTTTAGGTTGAAGGGATCTTAAAGCCCATTCTGCTCCATCCTCTGCCATGGGCAGGGACACCTCTTACTGGACCAGGTTGTTCCAAGCCCTGTCCAACCTGGCCTTGGGCACTTCCACAACTTCTCTGGGAATCCTACATTGCCCATCAGCACCCCCAAGCCTGGCCTGACCTTCCATCACCAGCAGGACACGAGGGCTTTGGGGCAGGGAGAAGGACACACATCCCTCAGGATGGTGCCGGATCTGGATGTGGTGCAGGGACTGAGGCCGGGCCACCCTGTGCCTGCCAGCGCTGCTCAGTGTCACACATGACACAGTGAACAGGGCCAGTGACTCAGGGCCACTTGCTGACGCACCACACTGGGCTATTCTTCTCTCTCCCGATGAGTCGCTCCAAGATTGGACACAGTCTATCTCTGAGAGAGGCGCCTGGAATTAGCTTAACTCTTGGCAGTACAGGAGAAATCTAATTTCCTTTGGGATCCAGCTGTCTGGAGGCAGGGACGGGGCTGTGCTCCCTCCCCTGGCCTGCCTGGGAGCTTTTGCTCCTTGTCAGAGCAGCTCCAGGACTCCCCTGCTCACAGAAAACCAAGGAATTGGATCCCGCTTCGCAGAACTGCTCCATGTCCAACTGCTCTGATTGGTGTAAACTAGGCTGAAATCATATGGATGTCACGAGCAATGAGAGACATCCTACTTTTTGGGTGGCAATAGCAAGGGAATCTGCTCAGGAAACACTCTCCATCTTCCACGAGCACCACCTCTCCCACCCCAAAAACCACGGGACAATGGGATCACAGGCCTTGTCTCTCCAGGACTTTGGGAACAGGCAACTGGTGGTGTGTAAACATCACCCCAAAGCTCTGAGATTCAAGTCAAAGCAGGAATCAAACATTCAGCTGCTTCTCAGAGCCTCTTTGGTCTGGAAATGGGCTGGAAATGTCAGGAAACCTGTGCTTCCCACGAGATGCCTGGTACTTCCTTCTTCCAGCCAGGCAGGAAGTAGCTTTGCTCATGGGGCTCTGCTTGGTGTTGCTTCACCTTAACAGACCAGGAACCATAAAACTCCTACAGGTCATCAACTCTGGGACTTCCTGCACCCTCACAGGGATCTAGGATCAATTTAGGATGCAGCAGGACATTCCTCCTGCTTCACCCCTGTCTCCTGCAGTGACCCACGCAGGACTCTGCTGAAGGTTCCTGTCAAGAGCCAGCCTGAAAATAGAGGGACCATCCCAGCCCCTCTGGGAGCAGGGGGTGGGTTCACACCAAACTTGTGACCTTGTGCTAAAACAACCCTCTCTTCCTTCCCTGCCCACACCCGGGACAAATTACAGCCCCTGGTGCCCAGCCCAGAGGGACCACCTCGCAGTGTCCATGCTGGGAACAGTTCTGGTGGGTGGGTGGAGAATTGGGAGTTTCCTAGGAAATGACCTGGGGATCAGATCCTAGGGATCTGATGTTTGTTAGGGGGTGAATCCCTGGATATGCTGAGCTCAGGTTAAAAAAACACCCCAAGTGAGCCAAATGAAGCTGCACCAGCCAGCACCTTGCCCGGCCAAGTCCAGCTGGGCTCCCAGAAATTTCCAGATCTGGGGGCATCCATGGATTGAAACTATTCACAAAAATGCTCCTCCCTAGCTGGGCTTTATTAGTGCCTCTTTGTGTGGGAGACTCTCCCTCCAAGCCAGATTTCTCCAGCCCGTTTGCCCAGTCCTCCTGCCATCCAGTCAATGATTTGTAGCTGGGAAGCATGGAAGGATGCCTTTGGGATTCCCTGCATCCAACTGTTGCCACGTGGGATCCCTTTCCCTCACAGCCTGTGTGCTGCTGGAGTCACATCTCCCCAACTCCTCACTGAGACCAGTCCCACCAGCCAGGGAGGACAACAAAAGGTTACACCAAATCATCAGGACACTTGGCAAAGTGGGATGTGGGAATGCTGGGGACATTCCTCCTGCTCCATGCCACCTCCCTCTCCTCCTCCTCGCACAGAGGAGCAGGGAAGGCCAGGCTGGAGGAGCAGGCTGGGATGCAGTGAGACCAAACCCGAGTGGTACCACAGTGCAGTGTCACAGCGTCCCACTCCTGTCCCCAAACGCCACCAGTGAGGCAGCGCCGCGCTGAGGACACCGCGCCCCACACCAGGGTGGTTCTGCCCCGAGCCGGTGGCTTTTCCCTGGGACAGGAGTGAGCCAGGCTCTGCTGGGAGGTGCTGCCCCTCCGCCTGCTCCCTCGGGATTCACAGGCCCAGGAAAAAAAGGGAACGAGGGGCTGGGCCGACCGTCAAACCTCGGCACGGCGCGGGTGGGGGAGGCGCGGGCACCCAAGGCACTCGCGGCAGCGGCCGGGGGACGCTCGGCAGTCCCATGGGGACACCCTTCGATTCCAAGGGACCCCTCCCCTCGGTCCCCCGGCCCCCGTGCCGTTCCCGTCCGCCCGGCGCCTGCGGGGCCGGGAATGCTGCTGCCCCTGCCCGAACCCTTCTGGCGCCGGGTCCCGCAGCCCTGTGCGCGTTTTAGAGACTCTTCACCACGGGGATGCCCCGCGAGCAGCTCTTGGGGGATGTGCGGGGGTGCGTGTGCGCCACCCCCAATCCCGTGCCTCCCATTGGAGGAATAGCATGTGCCCCCCTTATGGAAAAAAGATCTGGCGTTCTCCTTTGGAGGTCGGCTCTGCCCTCTGCGTCACTCGTCCCGTGCCACGCTCTCCTCCAGGGCGGGCGGGGCCTCCAGGCTGAGCCCCCCGGCGCCGCCGTGCACGCTCGAGAAGGACACCATGGTGTGGAGGAGCATCAGGACCAGCACGCAGAGTCTGATCCTGCTGCTGCCGAGGCGAGACCCCGCGGAGACCGGCAGCAAGGACGGGGAGCGGGGCTGGTGGTACTGGTGGTGGTGATGGTGGTAGAGGTGGTAGTGGTTCTGCCTCTGGTGATGGAGGTGGGGGTCGTGGCGGTGGAAATGGAGCGACTCCGACGCCGTGGATTTGGGGGATGTGTCCTCGTTGCTGTCCGGGGGGTGCTCGCAGGAGTCCCATTGCACCTCGCAGCACTTGGCCTCCTCGTCAGGCAGCTGGTTCTCCAGCAGCCCTGCGGGAAGGAAGGAAGGAAGGAAGCAGGAGGAAGGGTCAATGGGACACTGAGGATGAGGCTGCAGAGGAAGCGAGCCCTGGTGCCCACCAGCTGTGGGATGGGCACACCTGAGAACCAGGACACCCAAACATCCCCTGGGACTGGCCCCAGCACATCTGTGAGTGTGCACACATCAGCAAGGTGAGCTCAGGGCTCCCCAAATGCTGCTCAAAGCAATTCAATATCCCCATCCTGCTTTAATCCATCACCTGCAGCTCCTTCCATGCTTTAGCGTTCACTCAGACGTACGATTTTTACCTCCTGGGCTGAAATGCTGCTGTGCCCCCATTAACCCCATACCCTGTACCCTTGGCATGGCCACGTTTTGCCATCAGGCAACATTTCCACGCTGCCCTTCCTCCCACTCCACCCGACAAGCCTTCCAAACCTGGGAAGTGTCTTGTAAATCTCCCAGGGCTCACCACCACCCCCTCCCTCCCCGTGCCCCCAGAGTGAGCCCGGCCCTCCTTACCCGTACAGATGAAGCCAGGCAAACCTCCATAGATCAGCTCGTCATTGTCTGGTAACACAAAGGGGCACCTGGTCTGCACCTCCAGGCAGTATTGCTTGCATGGGATCCGCTGCCGGCACTGCTGCTGGGTCACGTTGAAGTACTCAGAGCACAGCCACGCCTTGTAGACAGCCTGGGGGGAATCATGGACAGGGACACATCACTTCCCAAAGCACTGGGATAGCTGGAGCATGGCAGCGTGAAAGGGGAGTGGAGAGCTCCCAGCTCTCGTGGGAAATGTGTGTTGGGGTTGTTTGTTGAACAGCGATGGATTCAAACAACCCACTGGAGTGTAACAATGGTGGGATTCATATATCCAGCTAAATCCACCACAAAAATAACCACTTGGAATTACCACGTGGAATAATGTTCCCTACAGATAGGTGCCGTGACAGATTCTGCCAACACCCAGTGACCCAAGAGCTCAGCCTATCACCCCAAAATTCAAATGCTGCTTATCACCCATCCCACAGCATCCTCCTCATACCCAAGACATCCCACTGCTCTCCTGGTGTCTTGGGTTGCAATATATAACCAAAAGCATGTATTCTATTCCTAGTTTGTTGAAACCAGTTGAAGAGGTGTTTTTTCTTTTAACTGAGGGGGTGGGTGCCTTCCGTTAATGGGCCAAGCTGTTAAGACCAGGTGGAGCAATGTTCCTTATCTCTTCCATCCTCCCACCAGGGAGATATCTTCTGTTAATGGGCCATTAAGGCTCACCACATGACTGATAACATTACATCATCCCATTGTGAGATGCTCCACCCAGTGGGAGGAGCCAAGCATTCCTATGTGGATAAAAGCTGAAATTCAGCACAGCAGGACAGCCTGTTTTTCCACAGGATTTCCCCATGGAAGACTGGACCCTTTTTGCCATCACTGGACCCTTCTACAGGATCACCTTCAACAGAACCACATCTGTTATTCCAGGAGGACTTATCTGGACTGCTACCAACACCCTGACCAACAGGCTGTCAGGTCGTATTCTGACTCTGTCAGTGTTTCTAGGATTTTTGTTTGTTTGCTTGGTTTTTTTGTACTACTGCATTTTTATTTTTAATATTCCTAGTAAGTAACTGTTATTCCTATTCCCGTATCTTTGCCTGAAAACCCCTAATTGCAAAATTATAATAATTTGGAGGGAGGGGGTTTACATTCTCCATTCCAAGGGAAGCTCCAGCGTTCCCTGGCAGACACCTGTCTTTCTAAACCAAGACACCTGGGAAGAGGAGGGATTCTCACCTCCTCTGAAGTGCCTTGGCCCCCATCAGCTCTGGACATGGGGCAGCAAAACACATCATGGGGTGGTTTTTACTGGAAATTTCCTGCTGGACAAGCTGCTGGGCAGAAGCAGTTGGGATGCAGCACACACAGCCACTGCACCTCAGGCTTGTCCCTCTCTGCCACCAAATAACACTTTCCTCACCTTCCCCACCAGGTCCTGAGAGAGATTCCCAATTCCCTGACATCTGGAACTTCTGCCTTGCCATTTCTTTTGGCTCAAGGGGGAAACTTGTTAATTTCCCATGGATGTTCTGGCACTGGAAGGTACCAGTGGTACATGTCTCCATGTGTTCTGTTCACCCTCCTGATACTTCAGGGTGTGCTTGGCAACATTTCCTGAAGGAAGAGCACCCTGGGGGTTCAGCTGTGCCTGCAAGCTGTGCCACAGTCCCTGCCTCTCCAGCCTGTCCAGTCTTGTGTTTCCCTCTTCCAGCCTCTATGTGCTTGTGCCCATGCCAGACAGCTGGGCATAGCCCAGATGGCCTCAGTTACCACCATATTCCCAAATTTCCCTCATCGCCCCAGCATCTGGCATGGGGAAAGTTGTTTGTCTCCACTGGCTGTAGCAGAGAGGGAGGGAGAGCTCCCATTTCTCCTGGTGTGCATCATTCCTCAGGCTGCAAGAAACCCATGGCACTTCCAGCTCATCCATGAACTCATGTGGGCATGAGTTACAGCACCATGGTCATTCCATGACCACAACCAACTTCCTTTGAAACCAGATAGAAAGGGCTCCCTGTGATTCAAAGGGAATGAGTCTCCCTCCTTGGCACGGTTAGAGAAACCCCAAGTGCCTCCTTCCAGCTGCATTTTCACTTTCTGGAGGCTTTAAACCCATCACTTCTTTACCCATGGATTTACACTTAAACCCATGCTTCCCCATGTTTTCCATAGATCCTTATCATCATTTGTTTGGACCACGGTGGTGTCTCAGGATTAAAGCTGGCTGGGAAATAGAAGTTATTTTAGTTTGCTTTTTTTTTTTTCCCTGGAAAATGCCAAATCATGAAGCTCAGAACTTTCACAGAATTGTGTTAGCTTTGGTGAAACTTTCATCCCAAGAAGTTTAATGGGCAAAGGACAAAATTTATGGAGTGAACATTTTGGAGCAGTCCCCAGTACCGTGGCCAGGGCTTTCCCCTGGGATGTGGGAATCCAGACGCTTGATCTCCTTGTCCTGTTGGATGTTAATTACTGGGACACAGTGGAATGGCTCCAGAGGAGGGAATGACTCTGCGGAGTCTGAGGACACAAACAGGAGAGTTTCGGGGTCTGGATCTGCATCCCTGAACATGTCATCTCTGGGAGTGTTCAGGGCCAGGCTGGATGGGGCTTGGAATACCCTGGGATAGTGGAACGTGCCCCTGACTGTGGCAGGAGGTGGGACGGGAAGGGTTTAAGGTCCCTTCCAACTCAAACCATTCCACAACTCCACGATCGGCCCAAGCAGATTTCCTAGAGCCAAGGAAGAAGAAGCCATCCTCCAGAGCAGTCACAATCCCCAATGCAACATGTGCCCTCCCTGATCACCTCTGCTCCCTTGGGGACAGCGTCAGGAGCAAGGAGACACAGGGACAGCAAGGAGGACACAGCAGGACCCCTCAGTGGTTGGCACATGACCCTCTGCAAGCATCTTAAGTTTTTCTCTGTTGGGAAAGCAGGACCTGTCACTGCTGCTATGGAACCTCAACAGGATGTAAAGGAGGGTTAGAGAGCTCAGGGAACAGTGACACTGATGGGACACAGCACCAGGGGATGTAAAATGGGCTCCAAAGCACCCACTGACTGCCCAGGATTTATTCAGGATTTATCCTTATTCCGATCTGAGGACTCAACAAATCCTTCCCTGGACATGATGCTGTTGTTTCCACATGCTCCAGACACGCTCCAGTGTAATCTGAAGCAAAACAGAGGCCTTATTAATTACCTTAATTATTTGGGCTGCCCTTAGAGCAACAAGAAGAGGATGTCCTGAGAACACCCCAACCCTCAGAGCATCCAGCAGTGAAGGGCATGATGAGCTTCTCCTTCCCCTGGTGACCATCCAGGATTTTGGACAGCTGGTGTGGATGTCCTGCTTGAATTTGAACTGGCTGAATTCAGGCAGGTGAATTTCCCCCAAAGCCATGAAGTTTTCAGGATTAAAATTCAGATGGATGAACTAAACCACAACCAGTCTGTAGTTCAAAGGGGAATCATGAACACACAAGGAGCTGGATGGACATCACTAGTGTGCCCAGCCCCATCTGGGATGGACACCCTGAATCCATCCCTCCAGCTCAGCCTCTTTTCCAGCCCTCATCTGCCTTAGGATAAACATCTCCATCAGTGGGACTTCCTCGTGTTTCCCAAGGAGGTTGTTTTACAGCACTTATCTCACTGCCTACAAGTTTTCCTTCATACTTGACCTACATTTTTCCATCCAAAAGTTCACTCCCTTCAATCATTCCCTCTACCATTCCCTCTCCCTGCTCCGTGTTTACACATCTCTAATATTTGCAGATGTCTCATGCTCCCCCTTTAGTCACAACTCAGGCGAGCTCGGCTGATTTACTCACTCCCATTTCCTGCCAGTCTTCTTCCCAGCTCCGACTCTCTCCCACGCTGCTTCCCAGATCCCTGTCACATCCCAGCTCCCACCTGGGCTCACATGCAGCCTGGCATAGAGAGTACACTGAGTGCTCCAGCAGAGGATTGTCGGTGTCACCTGAGCTGTCCCAGCTACAGATTTGGGTGGAAAAGGCTGCCAGAACAAGAGATTTCCCAGAGCTTAGTAGGAAGCTGCTTGGGTTCATCCTGCTCTCATGTGGAAACAGAGCTGGTACAAGCAGTCTCTGCATGGATCCACACATATTACCCCTAAAATGTTTGTGATGATTCCGATCAGGGAAGTCTGGCAGAGGGCTGAGGTCACACAAAGGGATGTTCCATGAATTTAATGAAAATATGGAAGGAGAGACTGCAAGGAGCTGGTGATACCACCAGGGAGAGCAGAGCTGAAGCACTCATCCAGAACCTGAATCAGGATTGCCTGGCTGCCTTCCATTCTTCATTCCCTTTCCAGAGCACCTGCCTTCACTGAGGGAAGCACTGACCCCAGCTGGCCCTTGCCATTCCCTTGTGGAAGATCCTCCAGGTGCTGCAGCAGGAATTCCTGCAGCTTTGCAGGATGGAAACTGCCTGTGTGTACTCCAAAACAGAGACACCCAAGACCTGCTGGTCCCACAGGGCTCTCCCACTCCACTGGCATCAGGCTGAGACACAGGTGGATGGATCTCCAGGAGATCCCAGAATCCTCCCATCACTCACCCACAGAGATCCATGTCACAGACAAGGAGCAAAATTCCCTGGGACACTCAAGGTTTTGGCATCTCCAACCTTACCCCACACAACCTCCTTAGTTCTGCTGTTAAAAAGGACATGTGAGAATTTATGACAGGAAGAAATTTATTGCTTAGAACAACTGGGAAAGCTCCCTGGTTTCCATCCTTGCCCTCTCTGGATTCTTCAGGAAGCGGGTTGGGTTGCAATCAGTGTTCCTGCCATTCTGGCCTGGCTTTTGGCAGATCTCCAGCCTGGCCAAGTAAATATAAGTGACCTCAACTCCAAAATAGCTCCAGTTTGGTGCCCTCCTCCTGCATTTTTAGCTCTGGACGACTGGCTGCATGACTTCAAGAAAGCACAGGGAATTTGGCTGCCTAGGAAAGGAGCCAACTTCAGACACCCAATTTATATGGAAGGAGGAGGACAGGCTATCTGTCCGCATCAGAATTTTGCAGGTGGGAAGAAAAACCTCATGATAAAAGACATTAACAAAACCCAAAATGAATTGGATTTCCAATAGTGAATGAATTCAGCTCCCTGTCTGCTCACACTTCCAGTGGGATCTGAAAGCAGCAGTCAGAGGGATGGTGCTTTCACAGGGAATTCTGTGCCAAATGGGAGCTCTTCACTGCCTGCACTATTCTCTGTGTCTCCTGTCAGTACCAGGACAGCATTCCCCACCAAACGGCTTTTCCAAAGTCTTTCTGTGTCCTTAGGATTTCTGCACCAATCTGGCCACTTCAAGGCCAGTCCAGTTGCTGCCAGTGTGTTGGAAATACTGCCACTGCCTGTGGAACCATCCCAGCTATGTTTTGGGGAGAACCAAGGAGCAGGAGTGGAGCAGCATTCCCAGGATACACCACCACTGCAGTCCTTGGGATAGTCTGGATGCCCATTGGGAATGCCAGCTGTAATTAACACAACAAACTGTTGTTTTCCCTGATTTGAACAGGAATCAATGCTCGGGAAGTTTCCCCAAGGAAAATCCTGTTAATGGCACAAAGGGAACAAACCCTTTTCCTTAACTAGAGGGAGGGGCTGGGCCAGCATCCCCAACCCAAAATCCACTTCTCTGAAGGGGGAGATGCAGACTGGAAGGCAGAGAGGGAAATAGGGAGTTTTTCTCTACAAAATAACCCCAGAAGGAGACGTGGGAGTGTGTTTGGACCAGAGGTAGGGATCACTCTGGAAGTTGGGCTCTGCCATCATGACCCTCCTCCTTTTCCTCTTCTCACTGGGTGCACCCAGCTCCCAGCAGGGATGGGAAGAAAAATCCCTGCAGGTTCTTGCCAGACGCCCAGCCTGGAGCAGCCCTCTCCCCTACCAGAGCAGATCCTGGGACTCACATTTCCATCCTGGTCTGAGAGGAGCATCTGGAGTGGCTGTGCCTCATTAATCTTGGACACAGGGAAATGAGCACTGCTAATGAGCCTCTTGGGCACCTCTCCAAGCTCTGGCACATCAGGATGCAGCGCAGGAAACAGGACGGGCCGGGGGGGAGAGAAGAGCCCCCTTGGATGGCAGAGGATTAAGGGAATGCTGAAGTCCAGGGCCAGCCAGGAGGAGTCACAAACACATCTGCAATGTCCAATTACCACTGCATTCAATTAACTCGGACACTAACAATGTGGAGCTTTAAAACAGCTTTTTTTAGGCTTTTTAAAAAAATTCTCCTTGCTGTGGGCTGTTCCAACATCATCTCTGAACAGCTGATTTTTGGTTTCTTTGATACTTCTGGAGTTGTTATCCCTGCCTTGACACTTTCACATGCTCTGGGTTAGGAGAGGGGGGAGAAAAACACCAACCCAACCCTAAACCCCAACAACTGGGCAGGATTATGGGATTTGTATTGTTTTTCCTCAATTTTTAATATAAAGTTGCCTTTTGCTTGGTGATGACAGCACTGGAGCCACAGCTCCTCCATTTCCCAACCAGGGGAGCCTCTGCCCATTGTACCCAGCTCCAGAGGGCATGGAATGGTGGCTGTGGTGGGCACAGGGATGGGGGCTGCCAGCAGGAATGCCTGGGATATGGATGGGGATGGGGGAATGGGGATGGATGCAAGCAGGCTGCAGGGAACGGCACCGGTGGGAATTCCAACTGGAGTTGGTGCTCCTCAAACACCACTGGAAACTCCACATGGATCTGGATGGGCTGGCTGGCACATGCCCATTCCAGGCTCTCCACCACCCTGCAGCCCACCCCTCTCCAGGGTGGATTCTCCCAGAAGTTCTCCCCCAGCCATCCCACCCGTGACACCAGTTTCCATCCCACTTGTTGTGTGTCGTTCTGGGCACAGCAGGGCTGGGTCTGGCACTGACCAGGCTCATCCTCAGGGAAGGTTCCAAGCACTGGAACATCCCCTGTGCTTCCAAAGCGTGGCTTCCCACCTATATCCCACAGGACCAGACCATATGCCTTGACCTGAGTGATGAAGTCACTCCCAAATTATCTGGAAGCAACTTGTCAGAGCTACTCACTCACCACTCAATCACCTCAGGAAGCAGCTGATCGTTTTAAAGTTCAAAACTTTCAGTTTTCATTTTAAAAATAAAGCATTTTTAGCTTTAATTCCCAGTTTTTGGATTAAAGAGACTGTCTGAACTCTCCTTTTTTTTGGAGGGAAAAGTCCCACATTTCCCCCTCCAAGCCACTCAAACCCAGTCTGAGACACACAATGTCCGAGGTGCTCATTGGTCAAAACTAACAGAAAGTAGCTTTAAAGTGTGAACCCCACACACCTGACACACTCAAGGCCCAGGTAACAACCACCACACTATGTCACAATATCAGGCAGCTCAACACATGCCTTGGGAAGGACTGGAGTGCGAAAGGGTGGGAAAACCAGCACCCCAACATGTCTCTGTAACCACACACACAACCCCAGCACCCACAGGTGATGGGCCAGGGGGTGGCAGTGCCAGCTCCCAGCCCTGGGAATGCTCTCAGGGGACAGACACAACAGCCACAGCCCCCTGGCTTTGCTCATCTGCTCATGGCACCGAGGGCTGCTGTGTGCAGAGCCCAGGGAAAAGCCTGGTCTCATCCCAGCAGATGCCACACTCCCCTTGGAATAAACCCAGGAGGAAGAGCTTCTGCTCGTGGTTGTACTGAAGCAGGAAGTATTCCCTGGAAGAAAAGAGCTTGTGGACGTACTTTGGACACCTCTGGCAGCTCCTGTGCTCAGGGCACAGAGCACGTGGCATCCCAACATGGCCATGTGCCTCTGCCCATTGATTAATCACAGTAATTAAGGGCACAGCTGGATGAACAGGAAGGCAGTGACCACTGCCAGGCCCTCCTGCTTCCCACAGCCAGTGCCTGTCTCCATGCATGTCACAGGTCACTCCATGTCCCTGCCCAGCAGTGCCTGCAGCCCTCTCCCTCCCCCCACAGCTCCCACTTTTCCCAGCACAGGCTGGGATCTGGCTGGAGGTTGCCCCCAGTCCAGCCACCTAGCTCTGCCTGACCACTCCTACAGCCCCCAGCCCATTGCAGGAAGCTCTTGATCCCACATCACTGCTACAAAACATCCCAATTCCCACGGAATATTTCCATTTCATTAGCAAACTCCACCTCGGGGTAGATGCATCCTCTCTCCAAGGGGGGTGAGCACGGGGTGAGTGCTCTGCTCACGGATGCAAGCCCTTATCCCAGCATTCCTGATGTCAGTCTCCTCTGTTCAGTTCCCCCTCCTCACATCTTGGCTGTGTCCCCTCTACTCACCCTGGGAATTCCCTGGCAGTGTCTGGGACAGGGTGGCCCAGCCATGGTGGGCTGCCCGTGGGCACTGCTGCCAGACCCCAGGCACAGCCAGTCCCTGTCCCAAGATCCCAGCCCAGGAGCACGGGGAGGCCACAGGGACCAGCCTTCCCAGTTAATCCAGGCTGCTGCTCTGTGCTCCCCTCTCGGGTTTGGTATCTTTCCACTTGAGATTCAGGTTGGTGGTTCCAGAGGGTCTTTTTTGCCCTCTAAAGGCTTTGAGCCAGGAACGAGAATGAAAAGGAGTATTCAAGTCCTTGTTTTTTCTGGGTTTCTCGTGTGTTTATTAATTCTTATCCTACAATTTTTTCTGTGCCCAACCAAGACGTTCACAGCAGCTCAGACACAGAGTGACTCCCCCCTTGGTGGGAGGTCACTGCCTTCTTATACAGATAGTTACCTGTGTCTTATTTACAATTCTGTACCAATACCTATTACCTATACTAAAAGGGTCATTTTTACTTTGACCCAATCCTCTTAAACTACTTTGTGCCCCCATCACAGCAGGAGATGGATGCCAAGGGAGAACAAGAAGAATCTAGAGCACCCCCCTAAATCCTCCATCTTGTTCCCCACTCACCTCCATTCTAAAAACCCCAAAACTACAAAATTTTCCACTCAGTGATAAACTACACTACTGTTTGTCACGCCTTTGTGACTTGTAATTCCTCTTTGTGTTGCAGTTTTTCTCATGGACTGAAATGGAAGCCTGTGCCCTCCTGGGCTCTGTGCCATGGTCTACTACAACCCCCCTGGACAGACCTCAGACCCTCTTTTTCGGGTCCCAGGCCTCCCTGTTGAGGTCTGTGACCTTCCAGGGTGCCCAGAGCGATGCCCTGGACTCCAACACTCCCCTTTCAAAAAGGGTCTTGGCTGGGCTTTAGAGTAGAGAACAGCAGCTTGTCAGGAAGGCGAGGCCAGATGGGAGTGTGGAGGATTGTGTGGGAAGGGGGTGGACACCAGGAGACAGGGACAAACAGCTGGTGGCCAGGCAGAGAGCAGCTCTGTCCCTGTGACACCACATGGCCATGCCCCAAGGTGGAAGAGGGGAGACCAGGCCTCCAGTTCCAGGGCCTCCCCACACTCTGAGGAAAGCTCTTCCCAATATCCCATCTAACCCTGCCCTCTGGCAGTGGGAAGGCATTCATTCCCTGTGTCCTGTCTCTCCAGGCTCTTGCCCCAAGGCCCTCTCCAGCTCTCCTGGAGCCCCTTTAGGCACTGGAAGGGGCTCTGAGGTCTCTCTGGAGCCCTCTCTTCTCCAGGTGAACACCCCCAGCTCTCCCAGCCTGGCTCCAGAGGGGTTTCAGCCCTTGGAGCAGCTCTGTGGCCTCCTCTGGACTCTCTCCAGCAGCTCCATCCTGTACAATCCCTCACCTGCCAGCCCCCAGTGGGTCAGATACCAGCCCATCCTACCAGCCCAATGACTTAAAAAGTAATTAAAGACTTCTGCAAAACTGAAGCTGAACACGACGGAGTTGGGGACAGAGGGAAAGTGAGGTCCCTGCAATCCATTAGGATGGCTTGAGGAATTCACTCCCATTAGATCCTGCTGCAGCCGGGGGCTTAGCAGGATTCAAAAGTGGATTAAACATTTATACAGCTAATGAGAACACACTGTTACATTAGATAGGATATAAAAAAATAAAGGCGAGACACTTCAGTGCCACGAGCCATAAATTACCCGCCAGTGATGGGGGCCAGGGAGAAGTTTCTCTGCTCATCCCTCTTCCAAGGAAGTGGTGAGGTTGAAAAATTTTTCTCAGCGTGGTGTGAGTGTGGGCTGGGTGTCCAGCCCAGCCAGGGCTGTCTTGCATCCAATGCCTATGGAAGGACCCAATCCTATACTCTTCCATGAGCCCCTTGCACAGCATTCTGTGAGGTCCCACTTGGCTCGAGTGGGAATGGGACAGGGTATAAGGCAGCAGGAGGAAGCTGGTCCCTCCTGTCATCCTTGCACACCCCAAGGAGATGGGCAAGCAGCAAATCTGCCCATCCCTGCTCCCTCATGGAGCAAACAGCGGGGAGACAGGAGCATCCCAGTTCCCGGGCACCTTCCATGGTCACAGGGAAGTTCAGTTTTCCATGCTCATGCTGGGCCTTGCAGCCACCTCAACTTCTGCCCACAGGTCCCTTAAATGCAAGCCAAGATGATTTTGAGATGCTTATCAGCACTCCTGGCAGCTCCTACTGCTGGAGACACACAACGGGCTGTGGCTCACGTCAGACCCGAGAGCTGCAACCTCTGGTTTCCTCTCTCTGGCTGAACACCACTGGCAGGAATCTCCCTCTTCCTTCCAGGGGAGGAAAGCCCCAGGATAAGGCTCAGTCACCGTGGTGAGCAGCAGGCAGGCGCTCCTGGCTGGCATCGCTCCTCAAGCAGCGAATCCCCAGGGATGTGCTGCTGAGGGGAAGCCCCATTCCTGCTGCTCTCCCCTGGAGCATGCCCAAGGCAGGCTGGGGCTCTCCCTGTCCCTCATTATGCTTGGCAGAGTGGAAGTGCTTCCCCTGCATTCCCACAAGCAAGGAGATGTCTCCCACGTCTGGAAAACAGTCCCAGCACCGTGCTGCGAGCCAGGCTGCGACCCCAGAGCTCCTGCTGGTTCCTGACAGTCTCACTGGAATGGGAGAGCAAGGAATGATGACAAACAAGAAACACTGCATGGCAGGAAAACACTGCTCCCTGCACACACAGCCACAGACCCCTGTGGATTCCTCCTCTCCACATCCAGCTCTATGGAAAATGACATGGAAGACAAACAGCTCCAAGGAATACTGTTGGAACTCTGAAGGCTGAAAATTTCAGGTCAGTGAAGACCAAGAGCGGGTTAGGGAGAGGCCCAGGTCTGAAGGGGGCTGAACTCATTACATTAAAAACAGAAACACAGAACCTGCTCTGCCAGCACTGGTCAGTCCTCCGCAACCTGTGGCTGGTCAGAAAATTCCAAGAAAATTCCACTTGCCTGCTCTCCGTCTGTAACCATCAGCAGGGGGGAATGCTTGGGATTTGTGCCTATGGGCACAGGGTGTTTCAGGCTCCCTGATCCCTGCTGGTACACCCCTCACCAGGAAAACCCCCATCCCAGCCACTTCCAGGCCCCCTCTCCAGCTCTACCTTTGCTCTCCTGTCCATCTGCAGCCTCCACCCACCAGCAGTGCTGCAGAGCTGCCATGCAGGGATAAGATTCCAGCCAAGATGCCAAACACGTGTATCTGTTACTCCCAAGAGGACAAGCAGGGCAGGTGGCATTTCCTTCTTCCTTTCTTTCCTTCAGCCAGAACCAGAACACCAGGATGCTGGCACAGGCAGGGCTCTGGAAAACCAAATCCTTGCCAGGTGAGGCCATTTCATGCTGCTTTTTTAACAGAGTGGCCACGCTGGCAGCATCTGGGGGAGCCAATGCTGCCAGCACTGTTCTTCCTGCGACACCCCAGGAGCACAGCTGGGAGAGAAGCCCCAGGGAAAAGCCAGGAGTTGGCAAGAGGAGCGAGGCTGAAGCAGGAGAGCCATTCCAGGCAGGCAGCTGCCAGCTCTGCCCACGGGAATGGGGCTGGAGCAGTGTGGACAGATGGCTACTTCTTGCCCAGGCAGCCTCCTTGTCTCATTCACAGATTTGCTGTCCCTGAGTCATTGCCCTTCAAAGGACAGCAGAGCTGAGCTCCTGCGTGGAGCCAGTGGAGCCAGGCATGAATCGCATCCTAATGGCATCCCGGGAATAGCCCCCGGCAGCCAAGTGCATCCTGCCTCTGCTGCCTGCCTGCCTCCCACCCTGGAGGGCAGCTCTGGAGCAGAGGAAAAGCCTGTGGGGCATCCCTCGGGACAGGCCTGGGGCTGTGGCATGTTTTGACAAACCCTCTCTCTGTGTGTGATCCTTGGCACTGCCCAGCACCAGGGTCAGGCCAGGTCATGTGGGCATGCTGGGCGTGAATGGCTCCTTTCCTGATGGAAAAGAATCTTGTCCTCAGGCAGGGACCAGGTTGGTCCAGCTGGGTTCAAGCAGACACCCTGTGCATCCTCTCCCACCTCCTGATGCTGGTGTGGGAGGTGCAGCCTCCTCTCCTTGGGATGCACATGGGGCTGGAAGTCAGCGTGGCAACAGCAGATCCCTTTGTCCACGGGGAACATAATTCACTGCCTGGTAGGAAAAGCAGCGTGGCAAGACAGCCCTGATCTGGACGACCACAGACAGGCCTGTGACAATGGATGTGCACAGCAAGGGGGCTGGGGGTCGTGCTGTTTTCCCAGATCTCACATTTTGCTGGTATCACCACACACGCTGCTGAGCTCCTGACTCCCAGAGTTTTCCAGCACCACACAGAGCAGGTGGATACTTTCCATCTCCAGCTGCTGAGGTGAGCCTGAGGCTCTCTGAGGAGCTTGTCCCACCCTGCTGGTGAAGCCCCACTATGCTCCCAGGGATGGGCACACATGGAGAAGAACCTGGGCTTACATCTGGCACTGATGGCAGCAGGCACAGCCGGGAGCACATGGAGCAGGAACCGGCACCTGGAGCATGTGGCACTTGGAGCTACTGGTGACAGTTTGATGGAGACAGATGTCACCCTCCCTCCCTGTCCCTGCACCATTTCCAGACCTGCCTGTTGCTCCATGGAGACCTGCTGCTGCCCTGGGAAACGTGTGGGCTGTCCCTGCAGCACCACTGACAGACACAGGTGAGGACAGGCAGACAACAAGGACTGACAGACAACCAGCACAAAGGAAGCAGCCAAACACAACCCAATCCTTCCATAAATCACATCCATTCACACCCTGACCTCACCCCAGGTGACTTCACCCCACAGCACCTGTGTAGGCTCAGCCTCCACCCCACCACACACTCCCAGGCAGCTTGAGATGTCTCAATCCCAAGCAAAGCCCAGGCCTGTCCAAGCACCATCTGAGCATCTCCACTCTGGCCTGGCTTGCAGTCCTGCCAAGCCCCAGTTACCACTGGCACATTCCTGACACCTCCACATCTTATATTCCACGGGGCAAACTCCTTCCATCAGTTCAGTTTCTTCTGTTTTTCAAGCCTTGATCTCAGTTTTCAAGCACTGAGGATGTACCAGACACGAGGCACTAGAACTGGGGTGTGCCAGAGGCTGCAGCCACAGCACCTGCAGACCAAACCCACCATGGTCCTTGGGCCCAAATTCTTCATACAACTGAATCACATCTTTGTGCAGAGCTGCAAAAAATTCCCTTTGCTTCCATGGAATGGGTGAGGAACATGAAGCCACATACTTGGCTAAGCCTGTGCATGTGCTCCTGCTCAGGCTGCCAAATGACTGCACTGATCTGCTGGAATTACTTTGGAATTCACTCTGGAACCTTTTTTCACCTCATGAAATACCTCACTGGCCAGGCTGGTTCTGGAGGAGAAGCTCTGGAGCTGACACAGGTGTGTGGGAGCAACCTCTCCCCTCCCAGGTGCTGCTGGTCCTGGTGCACCAAATGCTCCACAGGAGACCAGGTCCAGGGTGCAACTTTGCAGCCACCTATCCATAGATTCTCTGGAAGCCTCACTGCTAAAATAACTTCCTTAAAAAAGCACAAGGTTTTGGTGAAACCACTTTTGCTGTGGTTCTCAAGGGACCTTCCCTCTGTGCAAGGAGCCATCCAGGCTCGGAGCAGGACTGCACCAGGCTGAGCAGCATTTTGGATAAGCCCAGCCCAAAAAATCTCAATGTGAGCTACTTTTGTGAAGGTAAAATGCTGCCTTGATTTCCCCAAAGAGGTGTCCCTGGCACTGGGATAACCCCAAGACATGGTGCTCCCAAAGCTCCTGGCACCAGCGGGCTTGGGTTTCCAGAGGATGTTCCACAGGGAGGGATGCTCTGTAGAGATGCCAATTGCTGATGCTATTCCTGGTTAAACAAGAGCAGGAAACAGGACCCCAGAGGGTGCTGAACCCAGGCACTGGGGATTTGCTCCCTGCTCCAGGTGGGCTGTGCCAGGGGTGATGCCAGAGCAGGAAGAGCCTCCAATTCTCACCACATTACCGTGCACCCACGGCACAGAAACACCAGCAAAGCCTTGGGAGTGAAATCCTGCCCTGCCAGGGGTACTGGGAAAACCAGAGGTGCAGAACCAGATCCCACAGCCACGGGCCCGTGTGCAGAGAAACCTGATAATCTAATCACATCTGAGATGCTACAGGTCCTGTCCACCCCAGCCTGCCCAGCTCTGCTGCCAGCCCCCTCCTGCCTGTCAGCCCTTCTCTCGCCACAGCTTTGTTTCTTGCAGCCTAATGACTCCTTAATTCCACAGGCTTTGTCCCATAGATCTTGATTTGCCCTGGGACTGGTGGGAGGGGGAACTTTTGGGAGCTGCTGGGCTGGGAGCCAGCAGGCAGAGCTTGGCCTTGGCATGAGCAAAGCTCTCATCTGGTGTCTGAGCTGGAGCAACACTGCTCTTTTCCTGTTTGGAAAGATGGGAAAAAGGCACAAATAAGCCCCAAGCATCCCTCACGGCATTGTTCTGGAGGGACAGTGATTTCCTCCTGCACTAAGTCCTGCAAAGCCTGGGCTTACAGTTTGAGTTCTGCTGCTGCTGCCCCACATTTCCTGATGGATATTTGAGCCCAACATCCATGTCCCCAGGCCATGACCTCCTCAAGCCCCTTTGGAGGATGCTCCAAAGTGTCCTCACAACTGCTCAGTGCACCCAGCTCATTGTGTCTTGCAGTGACAAAGGGTACAAGTTACATAGCAACAGGCGAGATGGAGGCGGCTGGCAGCTGCTCCTGACTCAATTAATGACTTTTCCCTCTCATGTTCAGAAAAACACAGGCGTTTTCACCTTTTATCCACATCAACCCTACCTAGCCCCATGACCCAACAGCTGGCAGGCAGACCCTTGCAGCACGAGGTGAAATGTGTTTGAGAAGATGGATGAACCTTGTGGACCCACTTCCCTATTTTCCTCCTGTCCACAGGATGCCAGTGCCCCAGTCCCTGAGCATCCCTGTGAGAGCCAGACTCCCAAAATCTTACCAAATGGGAAATGTAAACAATAAACCCCAGAAAGTGCACCTTCATGGTTTACTGTCTCTCAGCCACAGGATTTCTGGGGTTGTAAGAGTAACAAATAAAACACTTCTGGGGAGTGATTTGGAAGTTGATGGTGCTGCACAGGAATAACAACATATGCAGAAAGTGGGATCTGCCCAGGAATGACCCCCAGGCAAAAAATAAAAAGGGAAAGTATTACAGCACTGAGTAATCTCAGCAGCTGAATTACACACAGACCCCACCATTTCATGGGATTCCTATCTCCCAGCGAGGCTTTGGTCCAGTCTTCCCCAATCTCTGGACACAGATGGAGCTGGGGTAGGGATGCCTAGGATGCTGCCTCCCCTCCCGGCAGCACCCGCCTTTTCTCCCCAAACCTGAGGGCACCTCTCAAGATGGATTTATTAACAGGGAATTATGTATCTCCTGAAACCAACCTGCAACACTCACACGCTTCCAAACTTTCAGCTCTGGGTCAAACCTGCTGCCACAAGAAGGAACTGGCAGCTCCAGTTGGGATTTGGTGTTGCTGTTGTTTGATATCAGGTGGAATGAAGAGCCAAAATCACCAGAGTGGTCTGGCTGCCACAGAGCTCCCTGTGAGCTGTCTATCGAGCCACACTTCTTAGGCACCAAATTCCAGAGAGATCCGTGGCTCTGCAGAGGGAGGCTGTGTGCAGGTGAGCTGGAGCTGCTGTGCTTCCTCATCTTCAATTTTCCAGCTTCTGTTACGGAACGGCAGGGATGCAAATGGAAAGTAGCACTAACCCTCCATGCACAGCCCTGCTCCCATGGTCCTGTGTCCCAGAATTATAATTTAAATCCTGTTTCTCCAGCGCCAGAGTTCCTGCAGCCAGAATCCTGCTGTGAGGGCTCTGCAGGAGCTCTCACACTGGCCGAGCTGCACATTCCACTCTGTTTTCCTCCACTCCTCTCCTGTTTTCCTGTTATTTGTTTTCAGATGTTATCACTATCAAGCAATAGCTCTGCCATCCCTCACAAACAGGTATTATCCAGCATCTGGATGGGAACTACAAATTCAAACTGCTTCAAAAATCCCACCAGCCACATTTTCCCAAGGCAATGAGTAACTGCAGTCCCTGCTTAAGTCCAGAGGACTCTAAATCAGGCCAAAACCTGCTCGTCACCACAATGCTGGAGGGGTCTGGCATTAGCTTCAATTCACAGATGGGGAACAGCCTCTGAGAGGGAAAATCCGAGTCTCATGGATGTGAAAGGCTGGAGTAAGACACATAAATATGGAGTGAATGGCCTTAAACAAAGCAGCCTGGTTTTCAGGAGCAACCAAACGGATGGGAGCTGTGAGGGCTCCGGTTGGAGCAGCGTGTAGACTCAGGAACTCCCATGGG
>JANPWX010019407.1:89712-133610 GCA_024734555.1 Trochalopteron elliotii | reverse complement strand
CAGCTCCACTCCGCCGGGCCGGGCCGGGCCGGGACACCCCCGCACCCGCCCCAGCCCCGGGGGCAGCTCCTCGCTCAGCCTCCTTTTCTTCTTCACCCTGACCCTGAGCGTCGCCTGCACCCTCATCAGCACCTCATCCACACCTTCGACCTCACCCTCTTCCTCATCCCTTCCCTCATCCTCGCCGCCGCTTCACGCACACGGGCATCCTCACCCGCATCCTCACCTCACCTTTGCGGTCATCTTCACACTCATACTCATCCTCATACTAACCCTCACCCTCACTCGAGTCCTCATTCTCACCTCCATCTTCACCCTCACGGACTGGTCCCCGTCCCAATCCCTGTCCCAATGGAGAGGGGCCGTGGGGGCTCCAGCAGCAACCACACACACGGTGCTGTCCCCTGGGAGCAGAGCCCGGTGTCCCCTCACTGCCCACACATCCTCAGCCCCACAAAGAGCCCCTGATGATTCCATTTCTAGGGGAACTGGGAGAGAGAAGCAAAAGTAGCTTCCAGGGACATCCCTTATTCATGTCTCTAAATCCCTGTTAGAGGGTTTTTGGCATGGCTAAACCCTGAGAGACCATCAGCTTGCTGGGAGTGGAAAATAAAGAGCAGGTGAGGGAGATGGGGAGGGTCATCCTGGAGAAAAGGAGGCTCAGGAGGGACTTTCTGGCTCTGCACAACTCCCTGACAGGAGGGAGCAACTGGGGGATGTCAGGCTCTGCTCCCAGGGAACAGGGACAGGACAAGAGGAAATAGCCACAAGTTGCACTGGTGGAGGTTTAGATGGGATATTAGGGAAATTTTTGTTCACTGAAAAGGTGGTCAGGCATTGAAACAAACACCAAGGAAAGCAGTGAAGTCACCGTCCCTGGAAGTGGTCCAAAATCATGTGGATGTGGCACTTGGGAATATTGATTAATGGTGGTGGCCTTGGCAGTGCTGGAGGTTATGGTTGGACTCAACAGTCTCCGAGAGCCACTGCAACTTAAATGATTCCATGATTTTATGGGCATGAAACCCCAGTGTACATGGAACAGAGGAGGGTCCTTCTCCATCCACAAAGCCATCCTCAGCCTTGGGCACTACCCTGGCTGTGGGAATTGGTTCACGTGTTCCTATTCCTGGGGTTTTCCTCAAGCTCTGTCCCAAAGTGAACTGGTTCCTTTGAGGCCATGGGGTGCTAGAGCTGGTTACCCCAGCTCCCTCAGGAGAGTGGGATCCTGCAGGCACAGGGAAAGACACTGGAAGCTTTATCCTTCTCCTGTTTATCACCCTGTGAGGACAGCAAGCCCCTTGGGAAAGGGGCTCTCGTGGAGGGGCTGTCACCTCAGCTGGTGCCATTAGTCACAAAGGCCACGGTGTATGAGCTGCTCACGCTCCAACAGCTCAGCCCTGGCTGAGGCACTGAGGGAGGGAAATACCTGGTGCAGAGCCAGGACAGGTTTTACAGCCGGAATGAACAAATGCTGAACATCACTGGGAGTGATATAAGGATCTGCAACCCAGGCTGGAGGCTCAGCTCTTCTGAGCCGTGGCACAGACACCTGTGACTCCCTCAGGGGCTGTTTCCTTCTGGCTCTTCCACCCCATCCCTTCCTGCTCCTCCAGCATGTCCACAGACCTGCTGGGAGGAGATGCTGGAATAGCTGAGAGTGCTGTTCCTGCAGGTCTGGGGTTCCTGTGGTGGGATTCTTTCCCAGGACTGTCTGTGCCTCCTCTGTGCACACAGGATCAGACCAGGGTTTGAGGAATCACTGGATGGTTTGCGTTGGAAGGGACTTTTAAACATCACCTTTTCCATCCCCCTGCCATGGACAGGGACACCTCCCACTCTCCCAGGTTGCTCCAAGCCTTGTCCAAGCTGGCCTTGGACACTTCCAGGGATCCAGGGGTAGCCCCAGCTCCTCTGGGCAAGCTGTGCCAGGGCCTCCCCACTTCACTGCCCTCACAGGGAAGAATTTCTTCCCAATATCCCATCTAAATTTCCTGTCTCTTTAGTTTAAAGCCATTCTCCTTTGTCCCATCATTTCTTGTCTCAGGGAGAGTGCCACAGGCAGGGGGTCAGCACTGTTCTGTCCTGTCCTGATCTAGGAAGAGCTGAGACAGTAACAGAGCCCCTCCAAGCCTTGTGCACCCTGTTAATTATGGGACACTGAGCCCAGCTGTCCTTTCTCTCCTATTTCTTGTCTTTTCCCACAAAGCCCCACTCATTTCCATCCTTTTTCACCTTTCTCCCCAGCCTGAGGATGCAGCTTTCTTTCTGACTAACCACTCCTGGTCCTTTTGTGTACCTGGGGCTGAGTGAAGCCAGGAGGGAGGGCATGGAGTGGGTGTTCCAGGGAGCCACTGTGCAGGAACACTGCCCATCCCTGACCTGGGCTCCCCTGTGCTCCCATGGGGCTGTGACAGAAGCTCATTGCTCCCATTCCCGTTGGCAGCAGTTCATCCACCCCAGAGCCTGTGCCCAGCTCAGCATCACCTGCTGAGATGAGGCTGCACCAGCCCTGTTTGCTGATGGCTCCGTTTCCAGGGCACAGTGCTATTTCCACCCAGGAGTTTCCTCTGCCTGGGAAAACGTTATCTGCTCCTCCCACTCCCTGCAAAACCAGAGGCTCACACATGACCCTTCAGGAGAGAACAGCTTTGCTCAGCCCTCCTCTAGCTTCTGTCCCTCTGCTGCTGCTGCTGCTGCACTAAGGGCAATGTTATGTGGATGTTTTACTGCCAGTATTCCAAGGGAAAGTGGTTTGTGGGTGTTTTTCTTACTCCAAGCAGATATGGACAGGCTGTCACTCAAGTCCTGGTTCCTCATATGGGAGAGGCAGCTCTGCCAGCCTCTGCCTCGATGCTCGGGAGGATTCCCTGGGGAATTTGGAGTTTCCATGATTACCTGTGAGGCAGATCCTTGATGGGAATAGTTAGGGAGGAAGTCACCATCAGCACAAGGTGTTTTCTCACCGCCCACTACACCAGCCAAGGTTTGGCCTGGCCTTGGCAAAAGTCTTCAGTGATGGGTTTTTATGGGATTGTGATCACACCCCTTGTTTGTCATGGGGTCACAGTCCTGGCAAGCCCTGCTGCCCCCCCTGCTCCCAGGCAGGAGTTGAGGGGTCACCCCCAGCTGAGGAGGGCACTGGGGTTTTGGGGAATCTCCTAAAGGATGTCCTCAGGGTGGGATGTTTTGCTACAGCCAGAGTGCAGCTGAGGTTGCTTTGTACAGAGGGAGAGGCCCTGAGAGCTCCCCAGACAGCAAATAAATCAAGGATAGTCAGATCTAATGGCCAAAATGTGGGGAAGGAGTGGACATACTGGACATTCTTGAAATAAGGCTGAGAAAGACAGGGAAATGCTTGGTGCCCAGTGCCAGACATCAGTAGTGCCACGCCAGTGCTGCCCTTGTCCCCTCCTGGCTCCAGGCTGTGAGGGGGCAGCCGCCTCCAAGTGGGGGCTCAGAGACCCCCTCTCCAGGGGGTACAACAAGGTCCCGCCCCATGGGCCCTGCTTATCCTTCTCCCATTCACAAATCCCATTCCCGGCTGGCTCCGTGCCCCCCCGACCTTGGTGGCCTCGTGTGGCGCCGCTCGGCTGCTTTTGGAGGCATCTGTGGGATGATGACAGCAGTGCTCAGCCCTGCTGCTATACGGCCCTCCCGGGACAGCCCGGCCCGGCCCGCCAGGCTCCTCGGGAAAGGGCTCCGATTGCTTCAGCTCCCGAACAATGGGTGCTGGCGGGGCCTCTCAGCCAGCCTGCAGGGCATGGGCTGGTTTTCACAGAGTCATGGGATCACTGAGGTTGGAAAAGGCTTCCAAGGTCATCAAGTCCAACATTTGACCGATCCACATCTGGTCAATAAGCCCAGAGTGCTGAGTGCCACATCCAGTCCTTCCTTAGACACTTCCAGGGATAAGGAATCTACCAGTTATCTGGGCAGCCCCTTAAAATGTCTGACCACCCTTTCCATGTTAGAAATTCCTGCTGATGTCCAACCTGCACCTCTCCTGGCACAGCTTGAGGCCATTTCCTCTCATCCTGTCCCTGTTCCCTGAGAGCAGAGCCTGATGCCCCCGGCTATCCTCTCCTGTCAGGGAGTTGTGGAGAAGGTCCCCCCTGAGCCTCCTTTTCTCCAGGCTGAGCACTCCCAGCCACTCCTGGTTCTCCAGACCCTTCCCTCTGTTCCGTGCCTGACCTGCCTCTAGGGGAAGAACCTTTTCCTAATATCCAACCTAACCCTCCTTGAGACAGCTCTGGCCATTCCCTGGTCACCAGAGAGAAGAGCTCACTCCTTGTCCCTCACACTCAGCTGCCATCAGGCTGTGGATCTAAGGGGTTTGGAGAGTGGTGGCAGAGGTGGCACGGTGGCAGGGGTGGCACAGCAAGCAATGACAGCTGTGAGCCAGGGGCACAGCTCCCCTGGCCGGGCTGGCTGCAGCCCCATGCTGCTCCCAGCTGTGAGTGCTCAGAGCAAGGGAGGGGAGCAGAGAGAGGGTTTTACAGCCCACAAGAGCAGATGTTGCTAATTGAGCCTTTGAGTTCCATGCCAAGCCATGGCATGGAGGCTCTGCCCGGCTTTCAGAACCACTGCCAGGTCCCTGGCTTTGAAGATGGTGGGGGTGTGAGAGGGGGGTGGTGAGGGGGGGTCACGGGTGGATATCAGATTGGGCACAGAGCCCTAGGCCAGGCTGATAGACCTGGGTCTGCACCAGCAACTGCTGGGAACCTTATCCTGCTGGAGCAAGGGAGCCCTGGAGTGATGATCCTCAAACCTGCTCCTCAGCCAGGGCTCGGCCAGGACAGATAATTGACTCCGAGCGGAGAGGAAGGCAGCACCCACAGACACAGGTGGCTCCTCAATCCCCTGTTATCTGGTGGTTGAAGATGAGGAAGCCCTTGTGAGCAATGCCAGGTTCTGGAGCTGCCTGCATAGGAGAAAGGAGCCAACACCTGGCTCAATCAGAGCATCCTGGGAGACCAGGTTGCCCAGGGAAGCCGTGGTTGTCTCTGGATCCTTGGAAGTGTCCCAGGCCAGGCTGGACAGCGGTGGGAACAACGTGGTCTGGCGGAAGGTGTCGCTGCCCACAGCAGGGGTGGGTAGGGCGGTGTTTCGGTGTTTCCCGGTCCCCGATCCCTCCCGTGGCTCTGCCCGGCTCTGTTCCGGTCCGGCTCGGGGTCGCGCCCGGCGCCGCTCCCGCCGCCCGTCCCTGGCGCTCTGCTGCCCTCGCGCGGCCACTGCGGCGCCGGGAGAGCGGGGACAGCGCGGGGACATCACCGGGGCAGCGCCGGGAGAGCGGGGACGGAGCGGGGACATCACCGGGGCAGCGCCGGGGGAGCGGAGACAGCGCGGGGACAGCGCGGGGACATCTCCGGGAGAGTGGGGAGAGGGCGGGGACAGCGCAGGGACAACGCGGGGACATGGCCGGGAGAGTGGGGACAGCTCGACCCGGGGCCCCCGAAGCACCCAGCCCATGGAGGGAACGGCGGCTACCACTCATCCCCATGGCTCAAGGACAAGTGTCCCCTCTGAGCAGCGCTGGCAGAAGTCAGGGAGCCTCCCCTGTGCCCTCAGCCCCGGTGGGGACAGGGCAGGAGACACCTGGATGGGCTGCGGAACTGCAGGAAGGGCCAGAGCTGGGCACACTAACAGCGAGGTGGGGAAGGAGCTGAGGCTGAGCTTAAGTAGAGCCACAGGCAGGTGTGTGGAGAGGGCAGGTGAGGCTGCTCAGGCCGTGACAGCCCCGAGTGCTCAGGGACCTGTGCTTCATCCCTTCTCCCTCACCCTCCTCCCTCATTTTTTCCCTCCTTTCCCTATGCCATGTGCCTGTGGTGGCTTCCCTGTGTCGAAATGGGGCGGGAGTCCAAAGAGGTGTGGAAAGATTGAGGACGAGTAGAGACCAGGAAAAATTTGGGGCTGAAAAAGGGAGGGGGGCCAAAGAGAGGTGAGAGGAGGATAAAGATGTGGTGGGAAATGGAGAGTGAGTGGTTGATGAGGAGTGGAGGTCGCTGAAAAACAGGAGGCTGAAAAGGAGCAGGAGCCTAAGGAATAACTGGAGAGCATTAAATTAAGTAGAGACTTAATATAAAACTGTGGCCAAAAAGGGGTGGAAGGCCAAGGGGGACTAGGACGTGGGAAAAAAAAAAGTGAAGGACAAAGGGATGCTGAATAAATAGCAGAGGCCCTAAAAATGCGGAGGTTGGAAGGGAGTGGGAGCTGGGGCTTGGAGGTGCTCCCTACCTGCCCCGCCTGCTTTTCCCTGCCTTTTCCCAGCCCTTCCCTGCCCTTCCCAGCCTCACGGCTCCGTGTCATGGAGCCGGGCGTGCACTAGAGGACAGCCGAACTCCACGCGAGCGGCCCGGGAGGAGCCCCCGCAGCCCCTGCCCTGGATGCCTGTCCATGGTCAACTCCCAGCCCCGAGCATCCCTCAGCCCGGAGCATAGCCCGGAGCATTCCCCAACCCGGAGCATTCCCACAGCCCGGAGCATCCCTGCCAGTCCTGAGTCCCCTGCCAATCCTGAATATCCCTGGCAGTCTCAAACACTCTTCCAGCCCCGAGCAGAGCTGCAATCCAGAGAGCTTCTGGGAGTCCCTGGCAGCATCCCTGCATCCTTAGAAACATCCCTGCAGCCCCGGGCATCCCTGACAGCATTCCTGCAAACTACCTGGATCACCCCCCAGCCTGGAGCACAGCCCGACATCACCTGGGACTCTCAGGCCTCCTGGACTTGGAGACTGAGGGGTTTTGGGCTGCCAAAGGTGAAACTGGGGGGTATTTGGTACTTCTGCTTGTCCATGGGATTTGTAGGTTCTTGTATTTAATTTAAATCCAGAACCAGGAGTGTTACTATGCAGGAGGCAACTGCCTCTGCAGGAGCTTTTGTGGTTTCACAGTAAATATGGGAAATGTTCCCTTTTCCCCCATTTTCAGGTCAGATGGGGTGGGGTCTCTGTGCACTGGGGGGCTGCAGCAGGCCCTGCTGCCAGAAGCTGCTGCTGGCATTAAAATTCAGGAGGAACAAAGGGACACAGGACATCCCACCCGTGGCAGTGTGACAGACACACAGCCCTCACTGGGGGTCCCCCCCTAGCCCCCCTCCTGTCCCTGCAGAGGGGGCTCCCAGCTGGGAGCTGGCTCTTCCTCCCAGATCCCATCTAGAGCCAGAAAGTGTTTCCTGATGTTTAACCTCCACTTCACCCCGTGCTCTACGTGGACAGGGGTGGCCTCACAGCCTGTCCTGTCCCCACACACCCACGGTGTCCCCGCTGCTCCAGCTGGGTGGGGGATGGTCTCTTGCCTCACTCACACCCCCTGAGGGGGTTCTCCTTCTAGGGAATCAGCTTATCCACCCCATTGGGCACAGAGAGCAGAGGTTGGACTGGCACCATCTTGGGATGGGCAATCCCTGTTCTCATGGCCCCACTCTGGGCTGGCAGTGCCACCTCAGCTCCCACACTCTTCATGCAGCATCAGAGCTACACTGTCACCCCTCTGGATGCTCAGGATTCCCGTGGGATCAATCCCATGGGCATTTGGCTGTCTGGGAAGTGTGTCCTGGGCATGGGGACCAGCGGGGGCCAGGGTGTGCAGCCGCTGCTTGGGGCAGAGGAGCAGCTGTGTTTATTTTTCATCTGCTGTGGGGAACAACAGGAGAATTTCTATTTTTTTTTTTTTTTTTTTTTGTTATTCATTTTATTTTTTCGAGGCTTTGTGTGTTCTTCACCAGCCAGAATCCATCATGTAAACATCCTGCTGTGTCTTTAGGATGGGGGGAGGTGTCTGGCCTCCCACTCTGTGGGGCTGTCCCTCTTGACCACCCCCCACCCATCATAGGCAGCACAGGAGAGTGCCAACATCCCTCCAGCTCAGCATGGTCCCTGTGACCTGGCTGGTCATCCCGAGGATCCCCAGGAACCCCCAGGAATGCAGGAGACATCCTGGCTGCAGACTGGTGCCAGTGCCAGCCCTGAGTACAGCCTCCAACAGACAAATACCTGCCAAAAATGGCTCATGCTGTCCCTTCAGAGGGAGAGGAGGTGGTAACTGCTGGGGGAACAGAGGAGGAGATGACTTGGGTTACCCCAAGAAAGCTCCCAACCTGCATCCCATGGGCAGTGGAATCTCAGCCATAGAGTGCTTAGGAGGCAGAGAGATGGGAGGCTGAAGGGAGGAGACAGGAGACACACCAGGATTTGGGAGCACAGTGAGCCTGTGCACTTGCTCCGAGCATCCCACAAGGCTTTCCTGTCCCATACTCCAGGCAGGACCACAGGCATCTCCTGGTGGGGTGTGTGGCTGGATTAACCAGCAGAGTGTCCCAGGCAGAGCCCAGAGCCCTGTGATTGCAATCCCAATGAGCAGGGGCTCCCTGCCCCTTCATCCCCCTCTGCACCAGCGGCCCCACATCACCTGCCTGCCCAGCCCCTGTCACTCCCTGTGTGGGGGACACAGGTGACACAGGGACATGGAGCAGGAGGCACAGTGCTGGTGGCAGAGGGCTCTGCAAGGATGTGGTCAATCACTCCATTTAGATTCCCAGTCCCTCATGCTGTGTGGGAGCAGGACAGGAGGGACAGCCCTCACACACACACTGCTGCTGCCAAGGCTTCATCAGCAGGTTTGTTCCGAGTCGTGGCCAGCCTGATTAATCCAGGCTGCCTCCGCTGGGCTGCTGATTCCCTAGCCTGCCAGAGAGCACATTTGGGACTATTATGCACAGAAAATTGTGCAGGTTCTGGCTGAATTACTGGTGTCCAGGGAAACGGAGCATTCCCTCGGTGGCACCGATGCTAATGGCGCTGCAGCAGGGCCGGTGCCTCTCTGTGGGTGTCAGATAAACCTGGGGGACAAGGCTCCAAGGGACATCAGCCCTGCTCTGAATGGGAGAGGAAAGATCAACTGCTGGCTCAGAGCATCATCATCTCCAGTGGCGGGGAGAGGAAGCATCTGACTTTGAAGAAATCAGCACCCTCAGGCTGAGGGGCAGCTCTGTGGCTGGGGGCTGGGGCTGTGGGGACATCCAGCCTTGGGTGGGGACAGCCAGCCTCCAATAGGGCCATCCAGTCTCTGTTGGGACCAGGAATGCAGCCCCAGCACCCAGGAGAGTTTGGCGACAGCAGCTTGGCTTTGTTTACCCTGCAACTTCGGCTGTGGCTGGAGTTTGTTAAGGGGTCAGGGGGTTTGCCTTGTTTTCCTGTACTTTACAATTTCCTATGTGGGACTTTATGAGACGAGAGGGCGCCTCCAGCCACAGAGACACTTTGGTTTGGGTTAGAAATGGAAGGAAGGGAAGGAATAAATGCACCCAGGCATCGCCTCCCCCTCCCTGCCGCCTCTCTCTCCCTTGCTATCTCTCCTCAGTCCCCCACCAGCTTCCTCTGGCTTGGGGGAACCTTGTTTAAAGCAAACACAATATATTTTTAACGAGACCTGTTAATTAGCCCCGGCCCCAGCCTGCTGCACACAGCTTCCTTGGAGCTGGGCCGGGGCTCTCCAGAGGTGCCGGTGGCTCTTTCAGAGAATCGTGGAAATGCTGAGGTTGGAAAAGCCCTCTGAGATTATTGAGTGCAACTGTCCCCCAGCACTGCCAAGGCCACGACTAAACATGTCCCCAGGCACCATATCCACATGGCTTTTAAAGCCCTCCAGGGATGGGGACTCCACTGGGCAGCCCTTTCCATGGAGAAATGTTCCCTAATATCCAGCCTAAACCTCTCCCGCGGTATCATGAGGCTGTTTCCTCTTGTCCTGTTCCTTGTTCCTTGGGAGCAGAGCCAGACCGGCTTCTCCTGCCCCGTGTGCAGGTTAAGAGCAGGTCCTCATCCTGCCAGGGTGACATCTCCCCTTGTCACAGCAGGTTCCTGCTGGCATCCTGCTCCAGGCACGGGCAGCTGCTGCCCCAGGACCTGCCCCTGGCACTTGTTTTTGCACAAACACTGGGGCTGCTGCATTGATAAGGTGCCAGCAGTGCCTTTCCCTGCTCTCCCAGGCCCTGAGGGCAAACATTCCTGGCATATTTGTCATGTTCAGCTCAATACAGCATCCTTCAGAAAAGGAAAAAAAAAAAATCAAATAAAAGAAAATCCGGTTCTTCCACTGCTCCCTTCAGTGTTCTTTTACACTTCAGCTTTTTCATTCTGGCCCTGAAGAACCATCTGGATGGGGAGGCCTGGAGAGCTGCAGCCCTCACCCAACTAGGGCAGGGCTGTGGGGGGCTCAGCTGGTGGTGGGGACCCTGGGGGAACCCACAGGGACTGGGGGAGAATGGAGCTGGAATGGGGCAGGTGCCCGTGAGGCTTGTGGGTATCAGGGACATGGGGAGGGTGGCACTGGGTGGCCTCAAATGAGACCACAAAAGCAGGGAAAGGGTTTCACATTGTGTTTTTTTATTAAACTGAACAAAGCTCAAGGATTCCCTGGTACCCTGGTGTCCAGGGCTGAGTCTGTGGTGGCACCAGACCTGTCAGCCCATGGCTGGCCCAGCGCCACCACCCCACCCCATCCCACTCCTCACCCTCCTCACCAACCACCCTCCTTTTGTGCCCTTTGCTCTTCCACCAAAGCTCTTAACCCACCCTCCTGCAGGTTTATAAACCCTTGGTTTGAGGCAAGCAGGGGAGTTCCATCCCAAAACTCCGTAAGGAATGGCCCTTCCTGGCTGTGGGCACTCCCAGTGCTGCCTGTGCCAGGGCTTGCTGGGAGCTGCTCCCGTTCAAAGGCCACCCGGCTCTGGGGGAGAGCAGCTTCAGACAGCTCTCCCAGCTTGGGAAAAAGCCTCCCAGACTCTTCTTTCCCTGCTGTTTTTGCCTCCTGAGCCCAGTGGATGAGGCTGTGCTGTTGGCACACTGCTGCCAGGAACACAAGCCCCAGGGTTGGGATGGGACGGGATGGGATGGGATAGGATGGGATAGGATAGGATAGGATGGGATAGGGGCCATGGCTGCCCCCCAGGATGCAGGTCTGGGGGAGTCCAGGGAGCTGGGGGAATGGGGAAGCAGAAGGAAGGGGTGTGGGCAAATCCCTGCTCCTGTGGGCAGGTGCCCCTCCCGCCCTGCCAGGACCCAGCAGTGCTCACGGCTTTCCCACTCCCATCCTCCCCAAATCCACCCCCAGGAAAGTGATGTTTTTGGAGGAGAATGAAAGGAAAGCCAGGGAATGCTTGCTGTGCTAATTCTGTCAGGGAGCCAAGGAATATGAAGCACCCCTTTGTTTTTTGGAGCAATTATCCTCCACGATTTGGCTTTTGGTATCTCCATGTGTGTGAAATGAAGGATTATATCCCCCTTATCCATGGGGGGATCGCTGCCTCCTCTCCACACTGCCCTGTGCCCCCACCTTCTCCTCTCCCCCATTCCTGGGCTGTGCCACACTGGGCACCCAGTCCAGCTCCCCCTGGCCTGCTCAAGGAGCCAGAAAGATGCAGAGCATCCCTAAAAACACAGAATCCTGGAATCATTGAGGTTGGATAATCCCTCCAAGACTGAGTCCAGCCTGTGACCAATCCCAGCCCAGAACACTGAGTACCATGTCCAGTTGTTCCTTGGAGACCTCCAGGGATGGGGACTCCACCACCTCCCTGGGCAGCCCCTTCCAATGCCTGACCATTTCCATGAAAAATTTCATCCTGATCAATGAATTCAGGTCACAGATGTTTGCCACAACAGAGTGCTGTGGCTGTTTCCCCAAGCCATCACCTGCAGCACCCCAGCATCTCCCTGGAATGGATCTCCCTCATCCCAATTCCCACCCGAACAGATCCATGGGTCCCACTCTGGGATCCAGAGGTGAAGCAGCTGCTGTACCACTCCAGGGAGTCTCTGATGCTCTGGAACTCCAGGATCCTGCATAGCCACAGCCCCACCCATGAGCTGTGTGATGGGGAGGCAGGAGCTCTGTGCTCCCTGTGCTGGCCTAGATCCCAACATGAAGATTTCCAAGCTCCAGGGATGGGATTGGGGCCGGTAAATGCTCTGCAGTGGTCCCAGAGCCTCCCCCTGCTCCAGCCACCCCCACTCTTGGCTCTCCATCATAGCAGCTCCTTCCATATCCCATTCCCGAGCCAAAGGCTCTCTGAGACCCCCCTTATCTCTCCTCAGGGCTGCCAGGTTTTACAAGGGGCTTTAGTTTAAAGCACAGAGCAAATCTGACGGGTATAAAAGTGGAGCCTGGAATGCTGCAGGGCCACTGGATGCTGCAGGGCCAGCCCTGCCAGGGGACACAGCTCTGGCTCTGTCCCCTCTGTGACGTTGCCAGCCTCAAACGTGACATTGGAAACAGCTGCCAGAGAAAACATTCCTGGGTTTGCTGGATGAAGGGTTTGAGCAAAGTTCCTGCCTTTCCTCTCAGTGTCTAAGGGGAGCTTATGGAAAAGATGGAGAGGGGCTTTTTACATGGACAGTCAGTGACAGGAAAAGGGTATTAGATTGAAAGATGGGAGATTTACTTTGGCTATTAGGAGGAAATTCTTCCTTGTGAGGGTGGGGAGGCCCTGGCAGAGGTTGCCCGGAGAAGCTGTGGCTGTCCCTGGATCCCTGGAAGTGTCCAAGGCCAGGTTGGATGAGGCTTGGAGCAACCTGGGATAGTGGAAGATGACCCTGCCCATTGCTGGGAGTGGAAATGGATGGGCTTTAGGGTCTCTTCCAACCCAAACCATCCCATGATTCTATGATTTAGCAGCCCTCTATCTGTCCTTTTCCCATGGAAAGGACCAGAGACCTCACATGCACAGAGGTCGTGGCAGGGAGAAGCTGGAATGTTCCATGTGTCCCTGTAGGAACACACGTATGTTCCCTGTAGGGAAACCACAGCAGGATAAACAAAGCTGAGCTCCTTGAGCTGTCCCACATCCAGCTCTGGGGAGCAGCTCAGACCCCCCTCTCTCATCCCTCCTCCAGCTGCAGCTGCCTCTGCTTTGCAGAGGGTCCAGGGGGTCGGGAAACCTGGAAACAGCCTGGGCTAAACAGGATGTGAGCAGGAGCATCTGTCCAGCAGAGCTGGGGCATGGACACTGCGCTCCTGGGGGCCCAGGGGAGCAGCTGGGAGCCAACAGTGCTGGGGGTGATGGGGGATTGCATCAGGAGCATCCTGATCCCGCAATTCCAAGTGCCCCCTGCACAGTGTTACAACAAGACAGGCTGGGAGAACTGGGAGTGTTCATCTGGAGGAGGGAAGGCTCCAGGAAGAACTTAGAGCTCTTCCAGTGCCTAAAGGGGCTCCAGGAGAGCTGCAGAGGGACTTGGGACAAGTGATGGAGCATCAGGATGAGAGGGAATCATTTCCCACTTCCAGAGGGCAGGGTGGGATGGAATATTGGGAAGGAATTCCTGGCTGTGAGGGTGGTGAGGCCCTGGCACAGGTTGGCCAGGGTAGATGTGCTGCCCCGGGATCCCTCAAGTGTCCAAGGCCAGGCTGGATGGGGCTTGGAACAGCCTGGGATAGTGGAAGATGTCCTTTCCCATGGAAGGCGTGGAAGGACACCCTGGCCTGTACAGCCCTTTCCAACACAAAGCAGTGATTCCATGATTCCCTGTAAAGAGGCTCCATGTTCACTCTCTGTGCAGCTGGGATGCTTTGCCTCCCTTTCCTCACGGTTGCAAAGGGAAGGTTTGGAAGCAGCAGCTGCAGAAGTGTGGGTGAAAAACAAGAACCTGTGACTTAAATTTTGGGGTTTTCATCTGTGTGAAAGTTCTTTGTGCAGTCTTGGAGCTGGTGATCCTGATGGGAGCTGCTGTGATTCCAGGAGGATTCAGTGGCAGTTCTGCAGGAGGTTTAGTCCCAACAAAAGAGAGGAAGAACAAAACCACCTGGAGGAAGCAGTGGAACCCATTTCCTATTGGAATGGCTGGAAAGAGCAGGAATCTCTGCCCAAAGCAGCGCCGGGCTCATCCAAGGTCTGGCCAAAAATTAGCCTGATTGTTTAATGAGCTTCCCACAGGATGAGAGCCTGAGAGGAGGAATTCCAACCCATGGAAGGGGACACAGCAGCACTGGTGGGTGCAGGTGCTCCCCAGCACCCGACATTCCCACCAAGCAGTGGATTTTCTTATCAGAAGCACCTGGCAAAGACCCAGATGCTCCAACTCCAATAAAGGAGCTGTCAGCTCCATGGGATGGGGGTCTCCTGGCTCAGGGAGGTGAGGGACAAGCCAGCCCCTCTGCTCCTGGCCCTTCCTCGGGAACATCTCTGCCTGGAGGCTTTAATGAAAAAGCCAAATGTGTGTGAGGAGGTGTAAGCCAAGGAGCCCGTGCCAGGTCCTGCTACCTACTTAATACCTGGGGCCTGTGCCGTGCTGACGATTCCCGCCTGGATAATGAATATTTTTAGCACTCTGCTAGAGTGCTTTTAGTGCCCAGAGAGGCCGCTCCTGGCCGGCTCCAAAGGCGGTGCTGGGGCTGCTGATGTTATTCCAAGGATGTCTTCCCCTACGTGGATCCCAAGGGACTTACAGAATATCCTGATCCCTTTCTCTTTTATGATGATTTTTTTTTCAACTTTCTCTGATGTAAGCGGAAATAAATCCGCTGCTTTGGAAACAGGGAAAGCTGCCTGGCCCCTCCCTGCTCCTGCACCGGGCACGGAGCTGGGACAAAGGGCAGATCTGTCCCTCCCTCCTCACCCCCTCCAGAGCCTGGGGCCAAAGGAATGGTCCGTGCTGGGAGCGGCAAGGGGGGTTGGCCCCTACCCTTTGGTGGGAGCGCTGGGCTCCATCTGGAAGCACTAAGGATGGGGGGAAAGCCGAGTTTCCAGTATTGTGTTTGGCTGGGATCTTGTTGTAGCGACTGCTGTTAATGCAAATCCCGGGGTGATTTGCTCCAGCTCACTTAGCGCGGGCGAGCGGCAAAAAAAAGCAGGATTTCTCCAGTTGGAGCCAGCAGGCAGGGCAGAAGAGGAGGAGGAGGAGGTGGAGGAGAAGGAGAAGGAGGAGGAGGAGGAGGAAGAAGGCACTGGGATGCCCAGTTCCCTGGGTTGCCCTGGGCAGCGCAGGGAGAAGCCCACTGGGTTTCCACATGATCCCTGGACATCCCTCTGGCTTATTTTCTGGGTTTTTGGGATTATATCCCGAAATTTTTGGCAGTTGCTGTGGCTGTTGCTTATACCCACGACATCAGGGGATGAGCACCCATGCTGATCCCCAGAAAAAGAGCTTGCACTGCCTGAGCTCTGGGGGTTTTGTGAGGTGTGTCCCACCAGGGGCACCCACTGCCTTCACTCCTCTGCTCTGTTTATCCCTCTTAGAAGAGCTTTTTTCCCTTCAGACTTAAGTAGGAATATGGGATGGTTGGTGATTCCTGAAGGGAAGTGTTGGGATTTGGCACGGGCAGCTCGTCACAAGCACCCACAGCCACTGGAGGCAGGATCTGCTTTTCCAAACAGATTAATTCCTCAGCCCTGGAGCATCCCCACCGATATCTCCTCGGGTTACTCTGCTAATCCTAGCGGGATGTTTCCTGCTGGCCAGGGGAGGAGAGAGGCATTGCTGATAGCTGGGAGATGCTTCGGGTGGGAGGTGTCAGAATCCTCCATCCTGTGCTTGAAGGCACACGTGGCAGCCCCAGGGTCACTTCTCACCTTGGGCAGAGCTCTGGAGAGCTTCACCCAGGAATGAGAAAATTCCCTGTGGCGTGGGGAGTGAGCCCTGACACCTCTCCTTGGCTGGGGGCTGGAGCTGTGGGTTGCTGGAGAGGGTGCTCCTGCCCTCCCAGGGATCCGTGTCCTGCCCCTTCCCACACCCAGGGCACGGGCCGGGGCAGCAGGTGACAATTTGAGCAAAAGCTGATCCCATTCCAGGTTTCTGAAGTCACTGTGCCTTTGTAATGTGCTAATTCCTGGGCCTGCACAATAATTGATTCCAGATCCCAGAGCAGTTTTGCAGGAGGGCGATGGATCTTGGCAGCCCTTCCCACCTCCAGCACAGGGAACCTGCAGCTGCAGTGGGATCGTGGCACAGCTCCTGCTGAGGGAGGGATGGTGGGAAGGGCATCAGCTTCCCGGGATGCTGCAGGGCTCGGATCCAAGCTGGAATGGCCGTGGGTGGCCATCCCATGCATCCCACCTCCTGATCCAGCTCATACTCCCTGGCTGCAGCACGTGTCCCCCACCGCAGGGACATCTGCTCCTGCTCTTCCCTCCCCCCTGCAATCCAGGCCGGAGGTGCAGCCTCAATCTTTCCAAGGGTTCAGGAAGGTCAAAGACTTTTTCCGATGGTTCTCTCCGGGCTGTGACTTCCCCGGATTGCATCAAGGCCAGAGAGTCCAAGTTATCCCCCACATCCGACCCCATGGTGAGCTCATTCCTTGGCCGGGACGTTCCCATCCCAGGTGGATTTATTCACCCCTCTGCTGGTCTCACAGCATGTGGATCCTGGGGGGTTTTCCTATGGATCTGCCCTCCAGGACACCTCTTGCTGGAGCATCCACAATGTGTGGGTGGGGGGTGAAGCCTCCCCAGCCCCCTGCCCATGCACCAAAGCAGGGGGGTTCCAACAGCTTCTAAATCCAGGCTCTTCCCGGCCATCCAGGGCAGTGCCTGGAGCCCAAACGGAGCCGCTGTGGCTGGAGAAGGTTGTGCTGGGGCAAAGGCAGCACTCTCTTGTTTTTCCCTCTAATAAAAAACTAATAAAGGAGAAAATGAAAAAATAATTTTCTGGAATTTGGCTGTGTCTGCCCGATTTCCTCTGTCCGATCCGCAGGGAGGCGGATGTGCTGGCATGTGAGATGTAGGACACTGAGGCATGGATGCTGCAGGGCAGGGGTCTGGCTTCCCTTTGTCTCTTTTTCCCTTTTCCCCTTTTTCCCTTTTCCTCTTTCCCCTTTCTCTTTTCTCCTTTTCCTTTTCCTTTCCTGTTTCCTTTTTCCCTTCCCCATTTGTCCTTCCCTACTCCCTTCCCTTTCCCTTTAGCTTTTCCACTTTTCCCTTTTTCCTGCTCCTTCCTCTTGCTGTTCTCCTTCCTCATCCCCTTCCACTTTTACATTTCTCTTCCCCTAATCCCTTCTTCTCCCTCTTTTTCTCTTTTCCTTTTCCTTTTTCTTTCCCTTTCCCTTTTCCCTTTTCCCTTTTCCCTTTTCCCTTTTCCCTTTTCCCACTCTTTGANTTCCCTTTTCCCTTTTCCCTTTTCCCTTTTCCCTTTTCCCTTTTCCCCTTTCCCTTTTCCCTTTTCCCTTCCTCATTTGTCCTCCCCTACTCCTTTCCCTTTCCCTTTAGCTTTTCCACTTTTCCTTTTTTCCTGTTCCTTCCTCTTGCTGTCCTCCTTCCTCATCACCTTCCACTTTTACATTTCCCTTCCCCTATTCCCTTCTCCTTCTCCTCCCTCTTTTTCTCTTTTCCTTCCCCTTTTCCCCTCCCTGCTGCCGCAGGATCCCACATCACGCCACACCTGTCCCACAGGCTCCCATCCCTCCTGTATCCCATCTTTTCCCTGCTTCCCACCCAGCTTTCCTGCCCTCTCCACAGCCACCATCACCCTTTGGCAGGGCCCAGGCCCCCTGGTCTCCTCCTGTTGTTGTGCTGGGCTCGGAGCATTCCCGGGTGTAAATCCCTGCTCAGGGCCCATCCCGTGTTATTTATGCTCCCGCTGGGACCCCGCGCTCTTTTATCCTCCTCTTTAATCCGAACCAGAGAGGGGCTTGGCTTAACCCAGTCTGCAGCATTCCCACTCTGTCCCCTGCCAGCCCTGCTCCTTGGAAATTCAGATAAGGGGAAGATTTATTCTGGCGAGGGAGGCGTTAAGGGAGAGTCACTTTTGGGGGGGTTCTTTGAAGATAAATTTAACTTGCCCTTATCTGCTGCACTCAACCTAAAGTTAACGCTGGGGGGGCTGTTGGTGTGTGTGTGTGGGGGTTTGGTTTTAATCTTTGGCCTCTTCCATTTTGGGTTCATTCCAGGGGCATCCATCACTCCGGCCAGGTAAAGAATTCCAGTCCCTGCCAGCACTGGGAGGACTGGGGATGCTGTGGATAACTGGGATCCTGCCCCTCCTGCAGCACTGACTCATCACCTCTTTGGGGTGGGGGTGGCAAGGGAGGGGTCCTGGCCCTGTGGGGCTTTAATCCCCCCCAAATCCATTGACAGCCCCTCCCCCAGGCCTGGGCTAATGAGCACAGGGCTAATTAGTGCCCCACGTGCGCAGGGCCCAGCTCTTGGCGCCAGGGGTTATTAAGGCACTGCCAGTGGGGGTGACACGGAGGGTGTGGGGGGGTCCCAACGCTGGGGGAGGACTTCCCAGACCCTATCCAGGAGCGGTGCCCTTGCCTTGTCCCAGCCCATGAGGATCCCTCTGCCTGAATCTGGGGGCAGAAGTGCCTCAATCCCTTCAGGAAAGCATCATTTTTGGGGTAACCTGAGCAGCTGCGGGTGGCATCCCTGGGGTACCTGTGCTCATGTCTGGGCAGAGCACGTAAATACTTTTTTATTGGGGTTTTTTGTTCTGGTTGTTTTCCACAGTTTCTTGTGGCAGGAAATTTTGGCTGCAACGTTAAAGGTTTTCCTTGTGTGAGCAAGGAGAGGATGAGGAAAAGAAAGTGTGGAGGAAATCTTTGCCTCTTGCCTGGTCTCTATGCGAAGGCAGCCACGGGTTTGCTGTTCCCTGTTCCCACATCCCTTTGCTGGAGCCTGCCTGGCACCCAGGGACCCCCAAGCCCCAGGGTGCTGGGGCCCCATCCTGGGAATGGTGACAATGCCTGGAGCAGCTACGTGTCACTGCAAAGGCCACTTCCCGTGGCTCACTGGGATGGTTGTCCCTGACCTGTGACCTCAAGGTCAGCAGGTATTAACGACCCCCCCCATTCCTGGGGGGAAACGAGCCCCCAGCCTGTCCAGGAATTCGCTATTTTTGTGGAGTCAGGACATCCCAGGATGGGCACTGCAGCTCTGGATCTCTCTGCCCCAGACCCCTCCAGGCCAAGGGCTGGCTCCTATCACTGATTCCCATCACTAATTTATGTCTCCGGGCTTGGGCTGCCTTAATTCACCAGAGGAGGGAGGGCAGGTCCTGGCAGCAGCTGTATTTCTTGCAGAGGTTATCTGGGAATTCCACCTAGCTGTGCCGGGGGTTATCTGGGAATCCTGCCCGGCTGTCGTGACCCTGTGAAGGGCTGAGCTGTGCCCCGCCCCTGCCAGGGTCCCACTCATCACCCCGGAGCACTTCAGCACTGTCACCTCCCCCAGCAAAGATCACTGGATGTTGATCTGGCACAGAAGTGTGGGACTGCTTTGGGGCAGGAGTATGTGGGGAAATAGGGAAGGAAAGAGTTCTGGGTGTGGATCCTGGTGGTTCTGCTTCCCAGCTGGGATTTCCTACAGCGTCTCCCTTGGCACAAGCTCTATTTAAGAGGCTCCAACCAGCAGGAAATAGTTAAAAGCAGCCACAAGTGTCCAAAATCTAAATAGAAAAGACAAATGGTGGAGAGAAGAGCTGAGGAAGGGATGAAATCCATGACTTTCCTCAGGCTGCACCAGCAGCTCAAGAGGGTGAATCTGTTCTTATCCCTGGAGCAGTGATGTTTTCCATGTGCTTTGTGCTCTCTCCATGCACTGGGCTGGGTGGGAAGTGCACAGGAACCATTTCCTCTCCTTCCCACTCCCCCTGGAAGGTGGATGTCGGTGGAGAAGCAGCGATCCATCAGGCTGAGGGCATTATTTGGGTTTCAATCAACTGGAAACAAGGGAGTACCTGCGGAACAGAAGCAGGAGGGGGTTGCATGTGGCTGTTGAAAGGCTGGGGGCCCTGGGGATCTCTTGCCTTGTCCTGATAAATTGAGGCTATGTGTTCCAATCTCATCTGGTGTCAGCCCCTCTCCACCTGGGAATGGGATGGGGCACCTCCCTGGATCTCACTGGGACATCCCCTGGGATTGTGTTAAGGGAAAATAAAGGTGTCCCCCTGCTCTTGCTCCTTGTGCCCCCCATTAGTGTCTCCTTAGGGATTGAATTCCCAGCAAGGCAAGAAAAGCTCCATGCCCCCACACCTGATGTGGTCAGCAACGACCTCATTTTCCAAATCCTTTGCTGGAGGCAGCTGCCCTTCCTGAACCCCTGGAAATGGGATGTGGTGCCAGCAAGCTCCAAGGGGGGCTCAGGGCTGTCCCCACAGCTCTGGAGGACAGGATCCCCTTGGGAACCCCTTTCCACTGGCCAGCATCCTGCAGGCATGGCCTGGATGAGCTGTGAGGATCCAGTGAGAAGGAATGTCCCAGGCAGGACCTTGGGAGTGGCTTTCTGTGGTGGCAGTGCCAGGGCAAGGAGCAAGCAGAGAACAGGCAGGGAACAGGCAGGGAACAGGCAGGGAACAGGAAAGCAGCAGGAAAGGGGCAGGAAGGGAACAGGCAGGGAACAGGCAGGGATCAGGCAGGGATCAAACAGGGATCAGAGAGGGAACAGGCAAGGATGTCAAGAGCCACAACATTTTGGGAAAGTCAGAGTCCTTCCTTTTTGGGGGGACATGGGAAACCCCAAGCCATGCCAGACAGCAGCAGACACAGCCCTGGAACTCTTCCAGCAGCGAAGGGATAGAAGTGGGAACGGGAAAGGCGAGGCCAAGGGCAGGAGCCTGCAGAATGGGAGCTGCAAAGGTTTCTTTCAGCCCTGAGGAGCCGAGCTTGCCTGGAGGCAGGAGAAAGGACAGCAAATAGAGCAGGCTGAGGCAAGGGAAGGGAACAAAGTCCTCCAGCACTTCAGAGGGAGAAGCTCTGCCAGGGAATTTGTGCCTCCACGAGAAACCCACAGGCAAGGAAAGGAAAATGAAGGTGGGAAGGACACTGCAGAGAAGAGGGAGGATTTTTCTGTGACAGATTCCTTCGGAGCCAACGTCCCAGTGACGGCAACGCTGAGGGCAAGGGGCTGTCACTGCTGAGGAGAATCCCAAAATCACTGGCCCCAAGGACCACCAGCCTCTGCAAGAGTGCAGGAGCATGGAGCAGCTCTGCTGCCAGAGCAGAGATCGGGCTGGGAAGTGGCCAAAGAAAAACACGATTGTTAAAAATGCTGATTCATCAACTTTGTCAGGAGCAGATCAGCACTATTTGCCTTTTTCAATGTAAAAAAAGTGAGGGAAAACCTCCCCAAATTGTTGAGCATGTTTTTCTGTTTCAAAAATCCTGAAATTAAACTTAATGACAGGAAAACATATTAAAAATTAATGACTGTCGTGACCGAAACAAAAGCTTGGGAAAATCCAGGGGGAGCACATTTGGGTTGTCCTGAGCTCCTCTTTGCAGATATTTTCCCTTCCCCCACATCATCTTTTAGCTGCTTTTTTTGAGATGTCACATCCCCAATGCCCAGTGTTGCAGCCTGGGGATGGATTGGGATGGAGAGGAGCCCGTCCAAGAGGATGATGGGGACAAGACGGGGTGGCAGGAATCCACAAAGGATCCTGGCATGTTGGGAGGGGTGGATGGAGTTGTGAGTTGGGAATTTTGCCTGCACCTCCTGACTCACTTCAAACCAACATTGAACCCATTTTTTATTCTGCTCCCAGGATTCCCAGAGAGGGATTGCAGAGTCCTTGAGGCGCGACGAGGTGCTAAAGTTATAATGAATAAGGTTTTAATTAAGCTTGTGGCCCCCCAAAAAAGACCTTGGTGAAAGATGGGAGCAAATCCTGCCGAGGGAATCTCAGCCCTACAAAGAGCAAGGCTGTGTGAGACCTGTAATGGCTCTACCAGAAGGGCTCTCCCTCGGATAGAAAGTGAGAAAAGATGCCTTAATTGCTAATCCAGAGGAATTTGAAGCCATAGGCACAACGTCCCCTCCCCAGTGCCAAGCAGATCTGCAGGGAATTCCTGGAATGATTAATCATGGGACAAATTCATTATAAACATAGAGAAGTGAACCCAAAGACTGGAGGCTCCTCTGGAAAAGGGATTTTAGTGGGGGAGAGGAAGGGGCTGGAGCAGCTCCCAGCAGTGACTGCTCTGGGTGACCACAGTGGCCCCAAGGAAGGGCAGGGGTGGCATTTCCTGGCTGCTGTGGGGAAGTGCTGCTCCTAAGAGAAGATCCCGATGGAACTCACTATCCCGGGGCCTGGAGCAGTGAGTTCAGGATTTGGGGAGCTGATGGAGGCTCCATTGGCTGTGCAGGGTGAGCACAGGGCTGTGGGACATCCCTGACAGCAGGACATGAGTCCCTCACCCTTCTGTCCCCGTGCAAGGGAGGGCACATCCCTGCAGGACCTCATCTTGGGGCAGAAGCAGGGAAGGGATGTGTTGGGGGGATGAGGGCAGGGAGAGGGGCAGGAAACTCCAGTGGGAACCTGCTGGGAAATCCTAGAATCGTTTAGGTTGGAAAGGATGTCCAAGACCATCGAGTCCAAGCCTTAACCCAGCACTGCCAAATCAGCCTCTTCGGGGGGCTGAGGGTGCCTGGAGAGCTGGGGGGCAGAATGGGGACCCCTAAATGCCACGAGCCTGCAGCTGGGAAGTGGCCAGGGCTGGAAGGAATGCAGGAATGGCAAGACAGGCAGGACATGCAAAACTGGCAAGGCTGGCAGGACAGTGGGCAGCATCCTGCTTCCCCAACCCGCTTGCTCAGCACCACGGGTGCAGCCCCAGGTACTGTTTTCCCATCTCCACAGGCCAGCCGGGGGCTCAGGGAAGCTCCCAAAGCCCCGGCCCGTGTCTGGAAGCACTTGCTCAGCCGGAGCCCGGAGGATGGGGAGGGTCGGGCGATGAGTGGAGCCGTTTGTGGGCTGGGGACGCACAATTTAGTGCGGCGGCTCTTCCTGACAGGACCCGCCCGCGGGGCACATCCCGGTGTCCCGGAGATTCCTACGGCTGCAATGCCGATCAAAGATCCCTCACACCTCCAGGGTAGGCGGCGGGGTGGCCATGCCCTGGCCCCAGGCACCCGTGCAGGGGTCGTGCGGGGGTCTGGGGTTATTTTGGTGCAGAGCTGGGGGACGTTCCTACGACTGGATTTTGCTCCTGAGCTAATGGAAGCAGCCGGTGAAGGTGTGGCCGCTCCTGTCCGGCTGCTCCTGGGGCTCCAGGGTCCTGGAAAATCCCCATGGGGTGTCCCAGGAGAGGAGACCTGAGGGAGGGAGGGGTGGGATGCCCTGGATTTACTGAGGAGTGGGGTGTCCCGACACTGAGATGGCTTTGGGGGTGCAATGTCCCCACACCGAGGTGGCTTTGGGAGGCTGGGATTTCCACACATTTTCCTGGATGAGGAGGGTTATGCCGAGCACTGCCCCCGTGCACTGACCCGGGGAGGCTGCGAGTGGGACCGGGAGGAGCAGCAAAGTCTGGATCAAAGACGGGTCACTCCTGCGAGCACCCCCGAGCCCCCCAGCGCTCCCTTCCCGCCGGCATCTGCCGGGTAATGGCTTTCAGGTGTCCCGCGGGGAATCGGCGCAGGGAGGTTCAAAGGGAGAGGTCCAAAGGGAGAGCGGGGACTCCTGAGCGAGCCCAGGGGTGCGGCAGGGCTGGGGGGCTGCTGGGGGACGGGGAAAAAGGGGGATGTGACACGAGTCCATCCCCCCTCCTTGTCAGTCAGAGGGTGGTGTTGAAACCTCCTTTTTGCAATGGAAGAGCTTGGGTGGAGAAAATTTCAAACATTTGGAGGAGTTTTTATTTTCCCCTATTTCACTCCAAAAACAATGTCCTATTCTCTGCCCTCCCGATTTGGACGAAAGACTCTGAAAACACGATTTCCTCCCACTTTTTTTTTATGTGTAGGGGAAGTGTTGGCCTTTTTCTGATCAGTCTCACTCCCTGTTTTCCCTCCTCCCGTTTTTCCTGAGTCACAGTGCCACCACCTTATCACGGCTGAGCGTTCTCCCCACGTCCCAGGGCTGTGACATCGGCCCGAGGTGGCAGAACCCACACCACGAGTGAGAAAAAGCAGGACATGAAAGTAATTTTATCTCTCGGGATGGTTGTTAACGTGCTTCACTCCACCCAAGGATGCTGTGGAGAGGAAAAACACAAGGAAAGAGCCCAGCAAAGGGGGATCCAGAGCTGCTGGGGGAAGGACCGGGATAGCCAGGGTGGATTTGGGGTGCTGCTGGATGGCGCTGATCCCACTTTCCTGGCGGAGACTTTGGCATCCCGGGGCGATGGGGCTGCTTTGGCAGCGAACACCTGTGGGGCTGGGCCAGGGAAAACAAAGGTGAGGTGTGGGATGGAGGGTGAGGGGTTCGCCGGGTCGGCCGGCTCCTTATCTCCCGCACTGTTTGCTCCAAGATTAACCCGAACCTGCAAGATGCGAAAGTCCAAGGAAAACCGAGGCTGGGTTGGGATGATCGGGGGCCTCTCCCCCTTCCCCTTGCGGCATGGCCGCGCACTCCGGGAGGGATGGAGTTTAAAGTCCAGGCGATTGCAGGGTGATTTACGACTCATTATTCTCTGGTGCAAGAGCTGGTTAATGAGCAATCAGGGGTTGGGCAGACCCAGGGGAAGGGGGGAATTGCGGGGCATTCCCGTGGGGAAGGGGTTTCTCCCCCAGCTCAGGAGGGGAACAGCGAACGGCTCAGGGAAGTCAGAGGAAGACCATTCTCAGCCCCCTCAGCTCAGGGACATGGCAAAGAATTCCTGGAACCTTTCCATGTTTTACACGCCCCCTGACACCACGTTTAGATGCTTCCCCATTACTTTCCAATCATGCCAGTTATCAGGAGCCCATTTATCTGATTATCTGGGACTTGGATTTATTCCATGTTTTTGTAGTACGTGATAACACTTCCCATCCTGCTGACTCCATCAATTTGTCTGGAATGGTGTGGACGGGCGCAGGAAACACTCGTATCCCCAACCGGGCCAGAACCAGCTGGATTATGGTAAAACCTGGAAGAAAGGGAGACAGCTCTGCTGAACTCCTTGCAGGCGATTCCTGCCCGGTGAGCGGATCTCACCCCCAGCGGTGTCCTGGAAGATTTAGGATCCTGGAACAAGAGGATTCCCTGCACCCTTGCCCTCGGGGCTTTGCCTGCCCTTCCCCACAAAGTGCGGCACAAACATTAGCAGATAAAAAAAAAATCCCATAAGTGAACCGCAGGGCGGGGAAGGACGGGAATGGGAAGCTGAGCCAGACCGGCAATGCCTTGGGAAGGCGCCGCAGGGAACGGCTGTGCCTGCACCCTCAGCGCCTGGGGCATTCCAAATCCCTGCCAAATCCAGGGCAGGAGAGGGGCAAGGCAGCCCCTGGCTGACCCCAGCCCTCCTGCGGGATCGTGGGTCCTGGGAGGCTCTGGAGTTCCTATACACAATCCCAAAGCTTTGATTCCCGGCCCCTCGGGCCAAGCTGTCCCAGCAGGGCAGGGGACAGCCGGTCTGCGGCTCCAGGGGCAGGGACCACCATCCATCACTGCCCCGGGAGGGCTCGGACGATGTGCTGCCCACGGGTCACCGCCCGCGGCCAAAGGGCAGCGCCCGGGGGCTCCGGCTTTGCTCGGGGAAGCGGCTCTGGAATAACAGCCCCTGCTCGGCCCATCCCACCTGCAGAGAGTGGGCGGCGTGTCCGGGTGTCCGTGGGGGTGGGACAGCCCCGGGTCACTCGTGCCGTGAGGGATTCCCAGAGGATTACCAGCACTCCCTGTCACAGGAGTCACGGACCAGCCCGCGGGGAGCTTCCCTGCCTGGGGTGCCTGCTGAAGGCGGGGGATGCTCTCCTGTCAGGAGTTTTCCCTTGTTCACGCACAAGCTGTTTTTGGAAACCCCCAGCAAGTGCCCCCGTCTTTCCCTTGGATCCGTGACTCCATTAACGGAGTTTTCAGCTCAAAGGTCAGCACAAAACCTCGACTTCACTCTGTGTCTCGGCTGCAGCTTCCCCAACCCTGCAGCAGGGACCAAAGAGTCTGTCCCAGCCTGCCGAGGTGACAGTGGTGACACCAGACCTGCTGCCACCACACCCCTCTGCAGACAGTGAGTGGCCGGTCTGGGGAGAGGAGGCCCGACAAAACCCAAATCCCGTGATCCAAGAGTTTTGGAGGAGACAGCCAACTCCTCCCTCCAAATCCCTCCTGTTTTGTCTGTGCTGCAGCTGTGGGGAAGGAGCAGAAAGCGGCGGGGCAGGGACGGAGGGCCCAAATCTAATTTAAGTCGGCGCATTAGGCCAGGGATTATTTGGCTCAGGGACGATTGGCTGCGAACAGGATCCCGGGGAAGCACTCGGCTTGGGATGTTGGGAAGAGCTACCATTCCCCAGGCCTGGGTCGGATACACTGTAATTAATATCAGCCAGGAATTAGGAGGGATTTGGAGGCAGAATGGCCTGAGATTAGGTCAAACAGCAACGTGATCTCAGCTTTGTTAGAAATCCCCTTCCTAAAGGGCCAGTGCTTCCTCACAGCAGCAGGGCTGGGAGGCCGCCAGGAGCTGTTCCCCCTGTCCCTGGTCACCCAAGCAGCACTGGGACCATGCACAGTCCTGGGATCTCCCCTCATTCTGCATCCACAGCCCACAGAGTCCTCACATGGTACTTCAGAAGCTTTTCTTAGTGGCCCTTCTTAAATCCCTTCTGATGGGGGCAGAGGAATGCTCTCTTCCTCCCCAGGGATCAGGTATCAGGGAGTTAAGCAAGAAACAGGATCCAAATCCTCCAGTTCCTCTCTAAGCTGCCTCTCACACAATTGGTTGCCTCCAGGATGGTTCCTCTGCCTGACCCTGTCCCTCTGTCACCCCTCACCCGTGTCCCTGTGTCAGGTGACAGCTGGAGAGTGGGAGGGTGGCTCTTCTGTGGGATCAGAGAGCTGGTGCTTCTTTGGGGAACTTTTGGGCTATTTTGCAGTCCAGGACATTGCAGAGAGCCCAGACTGCAGGTCTAGAGGCAGGAGAGGAGGAGGAGGAGGAGGAGGAGGAAGATGGGCACTGGGGCTGCTTTACCCAGAGAAATCCTCATGTTTGACCCACCCACCCTTTTGGAATCACTGTGACCCCATAGGCTGCAGAGTTACCCTGGAGTAGGAGGAGAGGCCCTTTCTGCTCCCCCCAGCCCTTGGTCCTGCTGGTGCTCCAGGGGCATCGCACCCCAAATTCCTGCAAGATGGAGCTGGCAGGACCAGTTTCCAGGACTGATTTCACATCTTGCTCCGTGGCACGTGCCCAGGAGCTCTCCCCACAGCCCAGCAGCCACAACTCTCCCTGCCCTGGATTCTCCCAGTTCTTCTTCTCCACACACTGCTGCCCAGCTTGGCCCAGGCTCTCCTTCCCTGTGCCAAAGTCAACACGGCCACAGCCCAGTGGTGACAGCCCCCAGCAGCCCATGGACAGGTAGGAAATAAGTAATGTCAGGAGATAAACAGGGCAAACACGGCCTGGGCTGCTGCATTTCAGGCAGTATTTGCAGAACAGGTGTGTCCACCCCTCCTACCTGAATCACCCCGGGCAGGGTGTGGCTGGGGGGGGGATGGTGCCCTGGGGCCTCCCCAGAGCTCTGCTGGGGGTACAGCCCCTGCTTTCCCCAGATCTTCTCCTCTGTGCCCATAAAGGGGCACCTGGAGCACCCACAGGAGTGTTGCCCCCCCAGCAGATCCCACTCCTCCTTTCCATGGATCACCCACACTTGGGTGTATGTCAGGAAAACTGAGGGCCCCACAGCACCCTGAGGATTCCCTGGGAGATCATGGAATCACAGAATGGTCTGGGTGGGAAGGAGCCTTAAAGATGATCTTGTTCCCAACCCCTGCCATGGGCAGGGACACGTTCCACTAGCCCAGGTTGCTCCAAGCCCCATCCAGCCTGGTCTTGGACACTTCCTGATGCCCCTTCTGGAGCTCCCAATGCAAGCTGATGTCTGGTTCAAAGGTTCTTTGGGTTTTTTGAACCATGAACTGAGTTTCCAGAACATCCAGGAGGTTGAGGAGCATCTTGAGGGACCTCAGCTGACCCTGGTGAGCCCACAGCCAGCAGCAGGCGCAGCAGGAACTGCTGGAGTGTCCAGGAGTTATCCCAGAGCAATCTGGGTTTATCCTGCCTCTCTCCCAGCTTTGTTTTTCCCTTCTCTCCTCACATCTGGCCACATGTGGCTGTGTCAGCTGCCACACCCTGAGCCTGCAGATTGTGTGTTCCCTGCTGACTGGTGGCAATGGATGAGGGAAAGGCTGGAAGTGTGGATCACATCCCAAATCCAGCTCTTGCCGTGGCAGTGACAGGTCCCTGGATCCAACGGGGAGCTTGGAATGAGCCGTTCCCTCTGGCACAGTCTCCAGGGATGTGCAGAGAGAGCCCAGGAGAGCCCGAGCTGCCCCACGGGCCTGCTCAGGGCTGGTGAGAGACAGCTCCTCTTTTCTAGGGGATGTTTGGATGTGGCAGAGATGCTTCTCCTGGTCCTTCCCACCTCTGCCATCAGCACAATTCCCACAGAATTGTGGGAACATCCACGGAGCAACTCTGCTCCACCACAGCCACGTCCTGGGATGCTGCACCTCCACTCTCCATCAGGATGACTCCAGGGTGTGGCACAGCAGAAGGGAAACTTCCCTTCCTCCATCCTGGTTTGGGCTGCCTGGAGATGTTGGTATTCCAAGGAGGAGCTGCAAAGATCAGAACACTTGGGAAAACTCTCACAAAACAGGGCTGAATTAAAAAAAAAAAAAAAATCATTTGGGAAATTCCTTGAGGCGTCATGAAGTGCAAAGGAAAAAAGTCCAGCTAAGCACAATGAAAATTCATTTTTAAATCACTGGGAAAATTCCTAGAATTCTTCATCTGAGGAATTTCTATAAAATGGTGGAAGAGTCTGAGAAAGTCCTTGGCTGAGGTTTCCTGGATGGAGAAGTTTCTCAAAAGCATTTGGAGGATTTCATACTGATATCCTAGACTGAAGAATTTCTTGAGAGCCCTTGTGGGAGTCTTGGAATTCATTGGGATGCTCCTAGACAGGTTGCTGATAAGGAAATGCCAGAAAACTTCCACAAGAGAGAAAACTCACGGGAAAAACGGAAGATTCTGGGGAAGTTTCTAGGTGGAGGAAAATCAGGGAAGCTCTAGGGCATTCCTTGAAATATTTCAGATTGGAGAAGGCTTATGAAGCCCTTGAACATTCCTGGAAATGTTCTAGACAGAAGTCATAGGAAATTCCTGGGAAGCCTTGGTGCAGCAAGAAAGGCTGAAGAATTTAAGAGGAACATGCCCGCCCCAAATTCACAGGACAAAACCCTATAGGAACTGTTGTGCTGTGGATCCCTAGAAAGCTCCAGGAATTTCCCAGGAGATTTCAGGTGAAGGACATGATGCCTACCCTGATCCTCTTTACTTTCTATTCCAGGTCTGGCAAGACTTGCCTGGAGCTGATCCTGTTTTTCTCATGGATGCAGAGCTGACCCTGCAGATATGATCTCAGTGGTGAGAAGTCTCCTCTGGTGACAATTCCTACAGCTCCATGAAGCCCCTTGGTAGGAAAAGCATCAAATCCATTATCCAAAGGTGGCATTATCAATTTTCCCATTCCAAACCTCTACAACTTTAAGTTATTTGTTTCTTCATCCCCTTTTTCCTGTTTCATTTTAACTCTCTCCACACAGGTGTTATCCCAAACCCTGGATCAATGTGATGCTTTCCCCCCACCATCTCCTCATTCCCTGGCGTGGATCCGTCAGAGCCGAGAGGCAACAGATGAAGGAAAAAAAGGACATTTCCCCTTTTGTTCTCTTTCCTTGCTCCAAGAGTTCTTAATATTCCACTTGCCTTTTTTGACTCCTGCTAATCATTGAAAGGAGGCCTTCAAAGGGGCTGAGCAGCGTCTCCAGGATCTTGTTAAATCCCAGTAATTGCAGATACGGAGCCGCCGCGCGTGTCCGTATGGGGGAAAAGCTTTTCATGTTCATTACTCTGCAATTATGAGCAGGGAAGTTCATCTGCCATTTTATTGCTCTGTTCCATAGGATCATTCCATTCCCCTGCAATTCCTCTGTGCCAGGAGTAATTTGGAGCTGCTCCGAAGCGCTTGGCTGTGCTCTTCCCTCTCCTGGATCGTTTCGGGGGGCACCAGAGGAGGTTTCTGGCAAAACTCCTGTGGGACCGTGTTGAAAGTCCTCTCTCCTGCACACACAGGCTGTTCCCCAAATCCTGCCATTCCTAACCAGGGATTAGCATTCCCATTCATCCCCAGGCTGCTCTTGCCTCACCAGCCTCGCCTGAGAAACCTTCAGAGACCTTTTAGAAACCCCAAATATTGCAACTTCTCTGCCCCAAGCCTCATCTAAGAGCTCAATTACAGGATGGCTGGTGTGGACAGACCAGCCCTAGGTCTGCCAGAGTTTGGTGCCCATCCCAGTTTTCTCCTGGAGCACCTGAAGCTGGAGACTTGTCAGATCTCTATCCCAAACAGTACATGAGCTGAGTGACCTGGAAATTCATGGACATCTTCAGCTGCTGAGGCAGGAGGGATGATTCCTAGGATCACAGGAGCCCTCTGGGACTGTGGAGTCCAATTATGTCCTAGCACTGCAAAGGCCACCACTGACTGTGTCCCCAAGTGCCACATGCACATGGCTTTTAAACCCCTCCAGGGATGAGGGCTCCACCCCTGCCCTTGCCAGGGCTGCACAACGCTTTCCATGAGAAATTTTCCATAATATCCAGCTAAAACTTCCCTGGCAGAACTTGAGGCTGTTCCCTCTCATCCTGTGCCTGTTCCCTGGGAGCAGAGCCTGATCCCCCCTTGGCTGTCCCCTCCTGTCAGGGAGTTGTGCAGAGCCACAAGGTCCCCCTGAGCCTCCTTTTCTCCAGGCTGAGCCCCTTTCCCAGCTCCCTCAGCCACTCCTGGTGCTCCAGACCCTTCCCCAGCTTTGTTCCATTCCCTGGACATCCTCCAGCCCCTCAATGCAGCGGTGCAACAACAGCAGAAGGTAGAGAAGGATTTGGAAAAAGCTCTTTGGACTTGACAAAAGCTCTTGAGGTGCTGCTGACAGTCCCGACTCCTTTGGCCAACACTCACCCAGGTCAGACAACTGGGATGAAGGGGGTGGCCAAAGAGCCTCTTTTGATCCAATTTTTCTCCCTTCTTGAGTGAGGAGTTTGATGGGAATTTAAAGTAAACAGAGGAGTCCTTGGGGCGGGCTCTGCAGGGCTGGCAGGATCTGCTGGGATTGGTGCTGCCCCAGACAGGGAGGATGAGGCGTGGGATAATTCCCAGCATCCATAGGATGTTAGTTTTCGGACTTCATCAATAAGTCTCTTCTCCTGTGGCTCCCCAAAATGTTTATGGAAGAGATACAGGAAGGGAGGAAGATCAAACCTGCTCTGGCGAAGCCTGGCTGGCTTTATCTGTGGTTTATGAGGTGACCAGACCTTGGCTGCTCCGTTTTAACTTGTTTTGATCTGGCCGTGCTTTATGACGATAATTCTGAAATGTTTTGACAGGCACGAGCCTCACCCGTCTGGGCTACTCTGCTGGGAGTCCCGGGGCAGTGCTCCCACAGCCCGGCTTTTCCACAAAAACCCAAAAATTCAGAAGGGGAGATGATGCCCGTCCTGAGGATGCGGCACCCGTGTCCACCTGGGAAGACTTGATTTGCTCACAGCCCTTCCCTCTGCTCACACCCTTTGTGGGGTTTGCTGGTGGTGCCTTTCTGAACTTTGGGAATGGTTTTCCAACAGATGTTCAGGCTCTCAAGTTGCATTTTTGGTTTTTCCCCCAAAACTGTCTCTCGTTTGCACACATTTTGTACTTTTAGTTAATAAATTTCCAGCTGCAAACCACATTTCTGGGAGGATAGTTCCTTTGTGTTTCCACTGAAAATGGGAACATTTCAATAAATCATTCTGGGGTTCTTTTAAAGTATTTTTTATGGACAATACTTGGAGCTGTTGGCTGGATTTGAGGACAAGTCAGATGTACCCGTCTGGAGGGGTGGTGGGGTGAGTTGAGCTGGGCTCCCAAGGCCAAGGGAGATGTGGGAAGATGCCAGTGGTTCCCAGGGATCAGCAGGATTACATCAGAGGCAGTACCTTCCCCACCTCCTGTTTACAGCCCTTCCAGCCTGGTCTCCACCTCAGACTCCTCAGGAGCTGGAGCCACACAGGAAATAATCATGGAATCACAGCATGGTCTGGGTTGGAAGTCACCTTAAATTCCAACCTTCCACTATCCCAAGTTGCTCCAAACCCCATCCAACCTGGCCTGGGACACTTCCAGGGATGGGGAAGCTGCAGCTTCTCTGGGCAACCTTCAGGCACTGCAAGGGGCTCTGAAATCTCCCTGGAACCTCCTCTTCACCAGGTGAACACCCCCAGCTCTGCCAGCCTGGCTCCCAGAGGGGCTTCAACCCTTGGAGCAGCTCCATGGCCTCCTCTGGACTCTCTCCAGCAGCTCCAGGTCCTTCCCCTGCTGGGAGCCCAGGGCTGGAGGCAGCTCTGCAGGTGGGGTCTCACCTGAGCAGGGCAGAATTCCCCCCTCCTTACTTCCCGTTCCAGGGATCAGCCCAGGCCTCGGAGGGGATTCTGGGGCCCCCAGGGCCATACAGGCTCCAGCCTTGGGCTGGTCCTGCTGGGTGTGCCCAGCCCTGTTGCTGGAAACTTGTCATTGGCTTATCCCAGTCAAGGATACTGATTCCTACTGGGAATTAGGGATGTGCTGCCCTCAGCGTGGTCTCTCCTCTGTTCTCACCTCTGATGGACTAAGCCCGTCCCTCTTTGTCATTTGCCTTTCAGGGCAGAGTACGAGGGATTAGAAAATGAGGGTAAAATTGTCTCCTGGTAATTTATGTAGATTCCCTCCCCTCTCCCTGGGTGCTGCTGCCCATTCCCCTCCAGCTGTGCCCGCTGCCCACCCTTGGCAGTGCCCTGTTCCCTGAGCATCCCATGCGGCGGGATTTGGGACGTCCTTTCCAGCCACTCCAACCCTGGGATGCTGGAACAGAGGCAGCGGGCGGCTCAGCGCATCCCTGCATCATCCCAGCCGGAATGAGGATGATCTCAGCTGGAATAAGGACGAGCCCAGGTGGAGGAAGGATGGGCAGGCAGCGAGCTGCGGCCGCGTTTGCATCTCCGTGGGCGTTTTCTTCATTAAAATGCTGTGGGAAGAGGTTGCCTCTCCTGCCTCCGTGTTTGCTGCTCCCGAGCTGGAGGTGTGAGCCCTTTGTCAGGGAGAATGGGAAGGAGTTTTGGCAGGAAAGGTTTTCCGTGGGCTGCCGAGGGTGTGCGGGCACTGGCTGTGGCTGTGGCCTCTGGCCACGGAGGTGCCGAGGCTTTGGCAGGGGGAGGGGACAAAAGTCAAGCCCAGTGTGGGTTTGATTCGGGCCACCCCGATGGCAAAACTTGATGTCCCTCTTAATGGCCAAAGACCCCTCTGTGTCTGTCACCTGCATTTCTGAGCGCATCTCTCTGAGGACCCCTCCATCCCCCTTATCTCGTGTGGGTGGTTACCGCCAGGAATAATCATCTGCCTCAGAATTACTTTGATCTGTTGCTCCCGGAAAAGGAAAACATGCGTTTTCTCTCTTTATTTTATTTTAAGCATCGTTTATCAGCGTAGCAACACCTTTAGGTGAAGGGGCGTGAGGGCAGGGCCCACAAACCATCCACCCTCCGAGGAAAAGGAGCCCTTGGAAGGACGGGATGGCTCGGGATGGGGACGGCAGGGACCCCCTGTGCCCCCCACGGTGGGAGGTTTCAAACAGCCAGGCATCCATCGGGCTCCCGATGCTCTCCCGATGCTCTCCGTGCCTCCAGGCAGATCTTACCGGCGCTGGACATGCCTTGGAGGCAACGCTGAAATGGATGCTGTTCACTGAGCTCCTTAATTGCTTTTAGTTGTAGACTTAATAAAGAACAAGATTTAAATAACGTCGGGGGGGAGGAAGGAAAAGAACACCTCAATAAAAACAAGCTGAAGGAGGGAGCAGAGAAGCTTCCCGTGGTGCCGAGCCGAGTTACCGCGAGGAGTCGTCAGCAAAGGCTTCCAGGTTTCCTATTTTTCCTCCAAATCTGCTTTGAGTTTTAGGCAAATCCCCGAAGATTGCCCATGAATAGTCATGCGGGAGCTGCCCTTGCCTGTGCTCCAGCCGCTATCCCAAAACGCAGATTCCTGGCAAAAAAAGGAGATGAGAAAAAGCACCAGGTTTTCCTTGAATATTCCTTTATTATTCGTGCAAGGCTTGCAGGCACTTGCGCTGAGATCTGATAAAGGAAAAGATTTGCCCAATTATGGAATGAAAACGGTCCCGGGGGTCGCAGCCAAGGGGAGGGAGCGGCTCCCGAGGCTCCGCCGGCCCAGCCCGGGCACGACGCCCCTGCCAGGCAGGGAGAGCTGCCCCTGCCCCTCCTGGCACAACTCAGCGAGTGTGGGTGTCGAACTCTGAGCAAAAAAAATAATCCTGAGCAACCGGGGGAAATCCAGCAGCGGAAAGGAGCCAAAGCACTGCGGGGAAACTTCCCTTGTTCGCCCCTTGGTGTGCTCAGGGGTCGGGGAACGGGAGATGGATCACAGGTTCGCCCTGAGTGATGGAGCCAGGTCATGGGATTCATCCCAAGAAAGCACCCTCGAAAGGGCGTTAGGAGAGGGACTTGTTGTGTCTCCTGGGAGCTAATAGGGATCACGGCGGGAGGTGGGAAGAGGGTGCTCAGGAAGCCGCCAGGAGCCGGTGGCCCTTGGCGTGGCCGGGGGTTCTTGGTGGGATGAAGGATTCACTCAGGGCTTGGAATTCGCCCCAAATTGCCTCATCTTTTCTTGGTAGGAAAGACCTTTCCCCCAACGAATTTTCTAGAAGCTGCTTTGGACTTGGATATTGGGATTTCAAATATCAAAGGAACAAAAAGCCGTGTTTCTTTCCACTGTATCCGGTAATTCCACCAGCCACCCCCTTTCCCTGGAATTCAGTTTTTCAGTGGAAATCCAGGTGGAAAATGGCTCAAAGAGGAGGAAAATAGCTAAAAGGGGGGAGAAGAATGAGATGGTAAACGAGAAGGAAATGGGAGAATGGGATGGTGGCAGGGCAGGGGTTCCTGCACCTCTGGAACCAAATGCTCTGGGTTTGGGGTCTCTCTCTTCTGTGCTGAACCCAAAACTGCCTGGTGTGATCCCAGAAATTCTTTCACCCATGTCTGAAGCTGGGGAGGAGGGGGGAAAAGGAGTGGAGGGGTGTCCCTTGGCTCTCAGAGATGTCCACTGGCCCACAGAGGGGTCCCTTGGATCACCAGGGTGTCCCTGGGCTCTCAGGGTGTCCCTGTGGAGCCGGGAATGGCAGCCGGAGCCGGGAATGGCTGCGGGAGCAGGCGGGAAAGCCGCTCGGCCGCACGGGGCCGGTCCCTGCCGTAGCTGCAGCTCGTTAAAGTCTGGCTGGAGGCGAGAGAGATCCCTCGATAAAGATGTGAAGCGAAGTCGAGGGTAAGTACAGTAATCTCCCAACTTCCCACCGGGGTGTGAGCGCCCAGGTTGTAAATAGGCTGGAATCAAAGACTCATAAACCATGCAAATTGCTCCGTGTGTGTTTGTCTGTCTCCTTCCCATGTCTTTGCCCCTCACCTCCTTCCTCCGAGTCTCTATCTCTCTATCTCTCCTCTTTCCATGAGCTCTGCTCTGCTCCCGACGAGCCTGTTCGGGCGAGGGAGGGACGATTTAAAAGGCATTTTTGTGGTTCTGGGCAGCAAGTCAAAAAAAAAATCTGCTTTTTTTTCGCCCTGCCACCCTCCCCATTCCAGACTCAGGGACACGTCACCCCAAACCTACACAGCCATCAAAATAAACATTAATTAAGATATTTCCAGTGATCTTCACTGTCACAAATTACCAGCCCCACAAAAGGAGCACTGCAACTGCTCAGGATGTTCAGTTTATCCCTTTTTGCGATTGCTGAGAGATAAAACTGAATCTCTCCACTTTCTTCTTCTGCCTTTCAGCCCATCCTGCTCCACACAGGGAGCCATCAGTGGCACCACGGGGCTACATCTCCAAAACCTGCAGTGGGGTGTGGAGCAATGTCCGAGTGGGAATCAGAGCCATGATACACCTAAATGGGAGGATTATAGAGACTTGTGCTCTGTGGGAAATTGGGATGCACTCCTGGGGCCTGGGGGGTCGGGATGGGGTGTGAGATGCAGGGGGCTGGGGTGTGGGAACGTGAGGATGCAGGGATGCAGTGTGGTTGGGATTTAGGGGTGCAGGTTGGCGGGGAATGCAGTCGTGTAGGCTGAGGGAATGCAGGGGATTACAGGGTTCAGGGAGGGAGGGATGCAAGGGCACAGGGATACAGGGGTGCACAGATGATGGGAAGTACAAGTGCAGGGGTGCAGATGTGCAGGCTGTGGGCATGAAGGGGATTAGAAGCGACAGAGGATGCAGGGATGCAGGGGCACAGGAATGTAGGGATTCAGGAGCATGTGGATGCAGGGATGCAGTGGCACAGGGATACAGGATTGCAGGGGTCCAGGGGGCACAGGAGTGTAGGGGTATGTGGGTGCAGGACTGAGGATGCAGGAATGCAGAAATGTAGGGATGCAGAGCCACGTGGGTTCAGGAGCACAGGGATACAGGAGTGCAGGGCTATAGGATTGCAGCACGGCAGGGAGCAGGGGTGAAGCAGTAAGAAGTCCAGGGGGGCTGGATCTCCCTGTCCCGACTCCCGCAGCTGCCCGGGAAGCAGCGTGGGCCGCCCGGAGCAGGCCGGCTGCCAGCAGCAGGAGCTGGCAGGGCAGGGTGGGGAAGCAGGAAAGGGAGCCCCGCTCCTCCTCCCCTCGGGGAGAGCTGTGGCTCTCGGCGGGAGGCTTGTGAGTACACACAGACTCTCTGGAGCCTCCCATGTAAATCCTGGCAGGACGCAGCCAGCTCTGAGCTCATTCACGTGAGATCACCGGCTGGTTCGGGGCACGCGGGTGGGGACCCTGCCCCGGGGGCTGCCCGCCGCTTGGGAGCTGGGAGAAGAGCTCAGCCCATCCAACCCCTCTCCTGCCAAGCACCGTGTGGCCTCACACAGCATTCCCCAACCCCCTGCAGCCAGCTGGCAGGAACCTGCTGTCACACCAGGGCGCTGGCTCTGATCCTGGGGATGACACGTGGGACACTGGGGATGGCAGGTGTGACACTGGGGAACAGCCCTGGCACTGGAGATGGAAGGTCTGGCTCTGGGTATCAGGTGTGACCCTTGGGATGGGAGATGGGATGCTGGAGAAGGCAGGCGTGACACTAGGAATGGCAGATTTGACCTTGGACATGGAAAGTCTGCTCCTGGGGATGGAAGGTCTGACACTGGGAATGGCAGGTCTGACCCTAAGGATGGCTGGTCTGGCACTGGGGAACAGGTGTGACATTTGGGATGGAAGCTGTGACCCTGGGAAAGGCAGGTCTGGCCCTGAGGATGGCCAGTTTGACCCTGGGGATGGAAGTTGTGACACTGAGGATGGAAATTGCAACACTGGAAGTGGATGATCTCATCATAGCGATGGAAGGCCTGGTCCTGGGAATGGTAGGTCTGGCCATGGGGATGGCAGGTGTGGCACTGGGAATGGAAGATCTGGCCCTGGGAATAGCGGGTGTTATGCTGGGGACAGCAGTTCTGATCCTGAGGACAGCAACACTTGGATTTTTCACCCTGGCCAAGGAGCAGAGGCCACGGCAGGCGAGGGAGCAGCCCTGGGAGCAGTGATGCCTCGGGCAGATCCATCGGCAGCCGCGTGTCCCAGCACAGCCTCGGGCTCCCGGCACTTCCCCTGGGATAGGAGACAGCCCCAGGTCACCTCCTGCTCCTCTGCCACCCTCCACCGCTTTTCCTTTGGTGTTCAAACCCTGCGGGAGCTTTGTCTGCCGTGGCGACTTCCCCCGGCCGCTGCTGCTCCAAAGAAAACAGATCCATGTGTTTGAAAATCTCGGCTTACACAGCATTCCTCCAGCTTCTGCTCCTTTCTGGGGCTTCTCCTTCTCTCTCTGCCTCGCTGACCTGAAAATGCACTTTGTGTTTTCCCTGGGAGAGGTGGATGAGGAGAGCTCCGGCATAGCTGCATATTAAACCCCGCGGATTTTCCCGAGGTGCCGCTGCCGCTCTCCAGCTCCAACAACTTTTTAATCGCTCGCCCCAGATAGACCCGATTAGATTTATTTTTTTTCCCCCCTCTAACAAAATCATGGCGCTTCCTGTGCTCCTTTCTGGCTGTTTAGGCCCCTTTCATGTCTCCCTGCCTGTGGAAGGACGGCCGGCCCCGCACACCGGGATAGCGGCGGGAATTTCAGCGGGAATTCCAGGGACAAGCTGCTTATCTTCCCTGCCAGGTCATTAACGAGATGGTGGTGCCTTTTGCAGGTCATTAAGAGAGATGTTAAGGAATGACCTCGGCAGTGTCCCCTTGGATATTCCCGCCTCCTCCAGCAAGCTCTGCACGAGTGGCTACGTTGCTACCTCTTTTATATATATATACACACATATATATATGTGTATATATATACACATATATACATATATATACAAATATATATAATATTAAAATACAAAAATTCCCATATCACATATAAATATATAAAAACCATATATACCCACATACAAATACATACTAATACATGTATACCCATATATCTATCTACAAAAATTTCACACCTATATATGCATGCATTAATATATATCTATAGATGTTTCTTTTCCCACCATATTCCTCGTGTAATCTCCCACTGTGCTGTTCAGGTCTGCTCCTTCTTCAGCCAATTTGAGGCATTTTCCTGATATTTTCAACAATAATAGTCAAAGAGTTAAAGGCAGCTCCCTGACACATCCCACTCCTCACCTTTGTTCTTACAAGAGTGAGGTGATTCATTTCTGGTGGGGTTTTTAGGATGCATTGTTTGGTTTTCCGGGAATATCTGGATGCTCAGGACTCCTCTTTTGCGCTCTCTCCATGTTTAGGGTGGCACCAGCTGCTTGCCAAGGATTTTTCTTGTGGCTTTTGTTGTCCCTTCCCTCTCCCTTTGTCAGCCCTCAGCCCCACTCTGCTCTTTCCCAGGGCACAGCCAAAGTCATGGATTTGCTGGAGATGGGGAATGATGTGTCCTGTCCTAGAGAGCAGTGGGAGAGCAGAGCCAGGAGGAAATTCAGCCTCTCTCACCCATTTCTGTGGCCTCATTCATTGAAGCCAATATTCCTCCCTTCCCAGAGGTCTGGAGGAAAGAGAGGTGCTCCAGTGAGGATGTTTAGGATTAAACCTCTACTCCAGTTCCATTAAAGCTCCTGATTAAAGGGCTGGACTCCAGACAATGCTCCCCTGACTTCCCAGTGCCGACAGCAGCTCCCCCAGCTCCCACTTTCCATCTCCAGCCCAACCCTTTTTCAGCCACCTTTGAAATTTTCTCTTTCTTGCTGGGTTTTATTATTTTTCTTTAAATTTTTTTTTAAACCCCAAATTCATGAGTGGCCACTTCTGCGAGCGATAAAAATCTTATTCGCTGTCTCTGGATTTTTTTTTTTCCTGGCAATTGTAGCTTGCAACACCTTAATTATCACGGCTCTGAAAACCGGTTAAAGATTTTAATACTTCCTTCCCCTGCCTATTATGCAGTGACTTCTCAGCCCCATAAAATGTTCCTCTGGAGCCCCATGGCCTCGTGCTGCTGCATTTCCCTGCTCTATCCTTTCCCAAAGGATTAAACACTCCCAACTCCCCCTTTCCCTCTCCCCTTGGGGCAGGTGGGAAGTGCCCGGATTTCCAGGTGGAAAATGGGGCACTTTTTAATTGAAATCCTATGACACAGCCAGCAAAAATGTTGCATCATTTTAATCAGGCAGCACATCTGCAGAAGGTGCAAGATTCCCGGAGCCTGAGCGCGGGAATGATGGGATAAATCACGGGAAAGGCAAACCCTTGACATCACCTTCATTCCTGGTTTTGATGCTCTGATTTCTCTGCTTCCCTGGCACCCATCCTGCCTGGCTGGCTGTTATTCCATTGGAACAAAGCTTTATGGATGTCTCTGTGCAGCCCATATCCTAAAAAAAAAAAAAAAAAAAAAAAAAAAATCCCTGTGTTGGTTGTTTTTTTTGTTTGTTTGGTTGGGTTTTTTTGGGTTTTTTTTTTTTTTTTCTTTTTTTTTTAATAGAGATTTGGGTTAATCACGACTTCTGGCCCCATCTATGCAGAAAAACTCCTTGGAAAATTCTCCTTGGAAAAGCACTTTCAGGGGAGAGAGGCTGTGCCTCTGCCAGGGTGTTGGGGATACACGTGCCAGCCCGGTGGGAACTCATCCCTTTCATCCTAGAAAACACTTAGAGGGAATATTTCCCTGATCCCACGGTTCCTGTGGGATGAGAGAAGTTTATTCCCCACCGATCTTTTATTTAGGTGAGTTTTAAATAACTCCAGCGCTTTCCTGGGGGAACCATCCCCCAGATTTCTGCACTAAGCACTTTTTCCTGGTGTTCAGCCGAATTTTTCTTTTTCTTTTCTTTTTCTTTTTTTTTTTCCTTCTGTTTTATCCCATTTCTCTTTTTTTAAATTTCTTTTCCCCTGTTCAGAAATTTCTCAGGTAATTTAAATGTGAAGTGGCTGTGGAATACATTGGGCTGCAGCTCATCACTTCATGAGGGGCTGATTGGGCTCGGAGAGATTCTGGCAGCAGGGAGGGAGGTGGGACAGCCTGGAATTTTGGGAATGATGCTGGCTGTCACCAGTCCAGTCTTTTTAGAATGGAGCAGGTGGGGGAAAATCCCCAAAAATGTTGTTTTAATGAGGTTTCAAGGGAGATCAAGAGGGAGGAGAGGGAAGCCAAGAGTCCAAAATCCACCCAGGTTGGGAAGGGCACAGTGGGATGTGTTGGAAGAGGGCATGGATAGGGCACAAGGCGGGTCCTGGGCTCCACAAAGGTGAAGAATTTGGGAATTCAACAGTGCCCTTTCTTGTCCCTCACCATTTGCAGGTGAGGACTCTGGGGAGCACCCAGAGTCTGTGCGTGGCTCTTGGATCCCTAATGGAATGGGAGCCTGGAGCAGCACCCCAGAATGGAGCTGTGTGGGAGCTGAGTCTGCCAAAACTCGTGACATCTACATGGGAATGTCCATGCCAGCCTCAGGAATGCTGCAACAGGGCAGGAAAAGGGAAGGGAGATGGAAATCCCAGTAATTCCTTATGGAAACACAAGGATCATCCACCATGCCTGGGATTTTGGGTATGGATGGGGTTTGTTGTCCTCTGGACCTGCTCAGAGCCCACTGGCCCAGCCCCCCAGGATATGGATCCCTTACTTTTCCCATCTGGATGCCAGCCCAGATCCCGTGGTCACTGGTGCACCAGAGACAGGGAACCATTTCTCATTTAATTTATTGAGTTTTTTCCCCCCAAACAATCCAAGTAATAACTCTGGTTGCTCACCACCGATTCCTTCCCATGGAAAATCAGGTGCTCCACCTCCCTGGGCAGGTGTTTCCTGCTGTGGGACAACACCAGGAGGGCTGGGAAGGAGTTTTCCTGTTCTCCCACCTCTCCAAGGTGTCCCACTGCCCTGGATGAGACCTGTTCCCATTCCACGGGGCCTCTCCCACCTTAAAAGTGTTTGGTTTGGTGTTGCTGACACATTCCAGAGTGAGCAGAAGGCACCATCCGGGTTTTTCCTGGCGTGCCAGGTGTGCTGTGTAACTCTCCATAAAGTGGTGACCTTTGGAAGCTCATGCCTGGCTCACCTGTGCCTGGCTCACCTGCTCCTTCCCCTCATCCCAAAGATCCACATCCCCCACAGAACCAGACTGGTCCCCACTGGGGCGAGGCCACGGGGTCTGATCCCAAAGTGTTCCCAAAGTGATCCTGAAGGGATCCTGTGCCCTCCCGGCTGGGGGAGGGGTTGAGCACAGGGGAGCTGTGGGGACATCATCCCCCATTCCAAAGGATTCCCGGGCTCTGGATCCCCACCTGAGCCTGTGCCGGGAGAGCGGCATCGCCATGGCAACGGGGCCTGATGTCATCGGCAGGGATGGAGGGGCAGGAGAGCGGGAACGGGCAGGGAATGGGCAGGGAGTGGGTAGGGAGAGGGCAGGGCAAAGGCAGGGAGAGCCAGGAGGAGGCTGGAAGAGCCAGGGGTGGGCAGGGAAAAAGAAGGAATGGGCAAGGAATGGCAGGAAGAGCCAGGAAAGGACAGGGAGAGGGCAGGGAACAGGTAGGGTGAGCAGGAATAGGCAGGGAATGGGAAGGGAGAGAGGAGGGAAAAGGCAGGGAGAGCCTGGAGCAGGCAGGAAGAGCCAGGGATGGGCAGGGAAAGAAGGAATGAGCAAGGAATGGGAAAGGAGAGGGCAGGGAATAGGCAGAGAGACCCAGGGATGGGCAAGGAAACAAGGAATGGGCAGGGAGACCCAGGAAGGGGCAGGAAGAGCAGGAATGCCCCGGGAACAGTTAGGGAGAGGGCAGAGAATGGGCAGAAAGAGCCAGGAAGAGACGGGGAATGAGTCAGGAGCAGGCAGGGATCCAAGGCCCCTCTCCCAGGACACAGCCGGCCACTCAAATATATTAAAAAAAAAAATCACATTTTTGGGTGGTTTTCCTCTTCCTTCCCCAGGTATTTCCCTCTCCTTTGGATTGGGATGGCTCCGAAGACCCCAAATCCTGCTGTTCCCTGTGCCCATGGAGCCCCCACACCCCACTGCCACCCCCTGCTCGCAGTTTTCATGGAAAAGAAAGGAAAATCAAGTTTTAAACCTTGAATTTTTAATAAGTTTTATTAATATGGAGCCAATTTGACCCTTACTGTATATATATATATATTTAATGATTTTCTCAATAGAAACGAAACTGACTCCACCATTTTTTTGAATTTTTGAGCCTTAATTTGAATTATTTTAATAAAAAACTGAAGCAACTCAGAGGGGGAGGTTGGTTTATTTTTGTACTCCAAAGTGACTTTTTTGTTTGTTTTTCAATTTTCTCAACACAAATGAAAGTGACGCCAAAATTTGTTGGTTTATTTTTGTAGCAGAGAGGAACTGACTTGAGTTTTGGGGTTTTTTTTTAATTTCCTTAATAAAAAGACAGCAGACTTGGGAGGGGGTTTTATTTTATTTTGTTTTTATTTTATTAATAGAAATTAAACCAACTCCAAAGGGGTTTATTATTGTTCTTGTACTAGAAAGTGAAGTGACTACAAAGATTTTCTTAATAGGAAGAAAATTAATTCTAGATTTTGGCTCCTCCCTCCCCACGGCCCAACTAAAAAAAATATTTAAAAATTACAAAAATTCCAAAAAGTTCAGAACACATGAAAAAAATTGCCACAGAAATAGAAAAAAAAAATTAAAATAAATTTTTAAAAGAATCCCCGAACCACTCAAAAATAAAATAATTTTTTAAAAAGTTAAAAAAAAGAAGAAAAGCTCCAAATGATTTAAAAAAAAAAGATTAAAACACAGTTCTGAAGACTTAAAAAAATCAAGAAAGCTTTGAAAAAAATTTAAAATCTAAAAAAAGAGAAAAAACTAAAAAAACCATCTCAAACCTCCAAAACCTAACCCCCCCCTAAAAAACGCCAAAGAAAAAGATCAAGAAGATTTAAGAGACTTTAAAAACGTAAAAACTTCAAGAAATAAAAAACCATAAAAGAATTTAAAAAAAAAAAAGGTGAAAACTTCAAAATACTAAAAAAAAATCCAACCCAATCAGAAAACTGATACATAAAACATGAAAAATTTAGAAGAGTTAAAAAAATTCAAAAATCTGGGAAAAAAAAAATTAAACACTGCAAAAAAGTAAAAAAATCCCAAATCTTAAAAAAAAAATGGTAAAAGAAAAAAACCAAAACGTTAAAGAAAATCTTTGAAAAAAACCATAAAAGTCAGAAATTACTTTAAAAAACCTCAAAAAGTAAAAAGAAATGAAAAATCTTTTAAAAACCTGAAAAAATTTAGAAAACTGAAAAACTCAAAAAATACCCAAAATGTAAAATATTTTTAAAGCACCCTCGAAAAAATGTCCAAAAATATTGAAATATCTTTAAAAAAAACTTCAAAAAAAGTCAAAACACTTAAAAATCTTTGACAGAACCTCCAAAAAGCCAAAGAAATGGAAAATCTTTATTAAA
>JANPWX010019407.1:0-88888 GCA_024734555.1 Trochalopteron elliotii | reverse complement strand
TTTTTTTTTTCTTTTTTTTTGGGGGGGTGGGTTTTCTCATCCGAAATCAGCCGCGGAGAAAGGCGACGGGATTCATTCCGCCTCCACCTCGGGCTGGGTCCGAACAAAGCGGGCGGTGGGGCTGCTCCGCCTGTACAGACAGCTAAACTGTATAAATTTATATGTTTTTATATAAATCTGTGGATGTGGACGCGGCTGCCGTGCAGGAACAATATGAAGGGTCAGAAGGAGGAGGAGTGGGGGGTGTTTGGTCGCCCCTGTGCCAGGGCTGGTGGTCAGAATGGGTCGGTTGCCCTTGCTCAGCTTTATCTTGTACATCATGGAATGTTTATTTACCTTACCTCTTCCTCCCTTCAAAAAATTCCTGCTTTCAGCCTGCTTTTTCCCCCCCCACCCCACCACACTTCTCAAGGCAAAAAATAACCCAAAAATAATCCAAAGAGTTTTTGAGGGTTGGAAAGAACTGAAACAATTTGGACAACCTTCCTGCCTGGACACGTATTCCAACCAAATGTTTATTTCCTTGGTTCCTTGGTGGGGAAAAAGGAACTTTGAAGGCACACTTTGTGTGTCCCCAGCTCTGGAAGCGCCCGTACGGCGGCTCCGTGACTTCGTTCTCCTCAGTGTGTTTTTCCTTTCCTTTCCTTTCCTTTCCGTTCTTTGGGAGTTGTGTCAGTTGGCCAGGAGCAGAGAGAGCCTTTTCCCTCGGGAATTGCCTCGCTGGATTCGTGAGCTTGGCGAGGGGCAGGCAAATTGCTTCCATAAAATAGAGTTTTTATTTGGGAAAAGGCAGCTGGAGGTAGAGGCGGCTCCGGCTTGGTGGTGGAGGATGCCATGTCAGCCCTCGTGCCTTCCTTATCCTGGGTTTTCCTGAAGCTGCTGAGGACTGGGAAGCTGGGAGGAGGCCGTGGCCATCGGCTGGCACAGGGGTGACACTCCAGGACTTCCCACTGAGCCCTGGAGTGGTGGCCTTGGAGATATCCCTCCCTGGTGGGGTGTCCAGGGGGAGCGTGAGGGGTTCCTTGGTTTTCCTTGGTGGTTTTCTTTCCCCACTTTTTGGAGCTCAGTGGTTTCTGCTTTTGGTTCACCCCTAGTTCAGAGCTCAGAGCTTGTCTGGATTCAGTTTCCCCGCAGTCTGGATCTCGATGATTGCCCACTCTGAATTCTCCCTGAATTCAGGGATCGGGGTTGTCCACCCTTGGTTTCCCCCAGTTTAGAGCTTGGAGTTTGTCTGCTTCCAGTTTTTTGCCAGTTTGGATCCTGTTTGTTGCCCACTCTCTGTTCTTCCCAAATTCAGACCTTAGTGTTTGTCTGCCTGCAGTTCTCCCCCAGTTTGGAGCTTGGTGGTTGCCCGCTCTCCATTCTCTGGGAATTTGGAGTTTAGGTATTGTCTGCTCTCAGTTGTTCACGGATTTGGAGCTCAGAGGTGGTCTGCCCTGGACGCAGCTTTCTGGGAATGTGCCATCCTGCATGGAGCTGCTCCTGTGGGTGCTTCCCCATCCCTGTATCCCCACGGGGACGGGAGGGAGTGGGAAGCACCCAAAACGTCGGCGTTTCCACCCAGGAATGGCTCTGCCGGGACATGCACGGGCAAAACCCATGGAAGTGTTTTACCTTGGTGAGGACTTTCGGGGCCCAGCCATGATCCCACTCAGATCCCTCCAGTCTGTGCCCCTGTGGAGTGACCCCGGATCCTCGTGTCCAGGATCCTTCTTTGGGATCCGTCTCTTTCCCAGCTCTGGCTTTGCTGGCTGCGTGGCATCAGGCAGAGCCTCCTCAGGGCTGCTCCCAGCAAGCCCAGTTGAGGAAACCAGTCTGGGGATTGGTGTGCTGGGCAAAGTCCAGCTCCAGCTGGAGGAAACCTCATGCCCTTGGTTGAATTTGGATTATGTTCTAGATAGATCCATAAAAACCCTTTGCCACTGTACTTGGGCTTCCAAGCCCCTTCCTGGGGCAGTGCCGGGGCTCTGCCAGCCCCCATCCCACTCTGCTGAGCTTTAGCTCTTGTTTTTAGAGTAAAGAGAGCTAAAGCCTTTAAAAATAACATGGCTAAGTGGAATTTTCCAACGGATCCGAGGAGCAAGCGTGGTGCTCCGGGCCCGGCCGGCCTCTGCACGGTTGCTGTAAATAAGGAAAATATTTTCCTGCCCTTTCTGGGCAGCTGGGAGCTGTGGGCTCCAGCTCCACCAGCGGGTCTGGGGCTCCTGGTGTTATCAGAGGGATGCTGATAACACATCCGATAGATGGAATGATTTCCTAATCAAGTTAAGTCAGGCTTAAGCTGTGTGCTGGGTTGGGAAGGTCGGCTCCTGGGTGTGTGTCCCAAAGCCAGCGTTGAAATCATCACCCACTTCCCGCTGTGAGGATGCTGGGTCTTGAAAGGAAAAAAAAAAATAAGCCTAGGAATGGTTTTGTTGGAAAAAGTGATAATGGTCTCAAACCTGTGCTTGGGATGAGCTAACCCTCTGAGTGCGCTTTCCCTGGGATGCCTGCAGAGCCCTTTGGAAGGGGGCTTGGAGAGGCAATATGGCTTTAATTTATTCCGTCGTGTCCAAGGGGGGCTTTGGGGAAAGTGCTTCTGGGATTTACTTGTCCCCTTTGCTGCACAGCTGGGGGGCGGTGGGAGCGTGCTCTCCTTGGACAGCCGGGAATTGCCGGAGGAATTCTGGCTAAATCCTTTCTCAACTCCCTCGGCTGTAATTTGGGAGAAATATTGACCCTGGTGGGCTCCTGTACCGACCATTAAAGGGAAGCATTCCTAATAAAATATGGTTTGGAAAATTCATTTCAGGCTGGAATTCGCCTCCCCAGAAAGTATTTTAATAAGGAGGTGGGGGAAATGGGACACATCATCCATGCGGCTCGGGAGAACGGCTCCTTTTGCCTCTGCTTTTCCCTCTTCCCTTTCCAGAAAGTTTTGCTCAGCTCTGAACTTGTTAAAAACCAAATAAATGCATTTATTTAAGAAAAAAAAAAAGGTGAGGGGAAGAGGAAAAAAAAAGCGCCAGACAAAAGTCTAATCCTTCGTGGTATTTTTATTCTCCCTTTAATGACATGATGGTGTCCCATGGAATTCCGTAAGTGCTGGGGTTGAAGCCTGGCAGATCTTTGCCTCTTTTAATGCCATTTTACGAGGGACAAAGTGCTTGCGGGAAGGCTGTTTCCGAGGGGAAAGGCTGGCCTGGAGCTCCGGAGTGGGGGGCTCACACTTGTTGGAGCAGATGGAATGGAATTACAGGAGCTGTGGGGCGCAGGAGGTGCTCCGTGGTGTCAGGATTTGGGAAACGGAAAACTTGCTGCTTATTTTTAATTGAAAGTAATTTCTGGCTTATAGAGACTCCCCTTTCCTGAGGCTGAGAGGTGGGGAATGGCTTTAAACTAAAAAGATGGGAAGTTCAGGTTGGATATTGGGGAGAAATTCTTGGCTGTAGGGGTGGGGAGGCCCTGGCACAGGCTGCCCAGAGAAGCTGTGGCTGCCCCATCCCTGAAAATATCCAAGGCCAGGCTGGACGGGGCTTGGAGCAATCTGGGACAGTGAAAGGTGTCCCTGCCCATAGCAGGGAGTGTGGCTGAAAAGGCTTTAAGTTCCCCTCCCAGCCTAAACCATTCCAGGATTTATGATTCTGTGTTCCCGTCAAGAATCCCATGGCTCCCATGCACACCTTGTTCTTTCCAGGGCTTTGCTTCATGTCCGAAGGCTAGCTTGGGCAAAGCAAGCCTGGACTGCCTGCTTTCCAGCTGGAGTTTCCCTTTGTAATGGAGGGGACCCTTTGCTGGGTGCCAGGCCTTTGGGAGCCCTCCCAGCTCCTGCTCCCCACAAGGCAGAACCCGCCGTGCCCAGCCCACATTTCACTGGAACCGTTTTCCCTCTCCCTGTGCCAGGGGGAAAGGAGCACCCAGGGCTCCTTGCGGGTCGTTTGGGAATGACTTCATTAACTTAAACTAAAAAAAAAGGGGAAGGCAGGGCTGCGGCTCTTGCAGTAGCCGGGTAAATACTGCTGGATTCCATAAAATGGATTTAACTGCTTCCTTTAAAAGAAAAAAAGAGCTGTGATGGGGTGGCTGATTGATTGTAAAAGAAGCCGGAGCTTTCTCTGGAGCAAAACAGCTGCTACAGCTCCTTGGATCCGCCTGGCAGTGGGGCTGGATGGGGCTTCCATGGGGCTTCCCTGCCATTTCTGACTGGGAAGGGCTGGCAGGGGGCTGGTGAGGGCTGTGTCCCTCCACTGCACCTGAGCTCCTGTCTCGCTTTGGGGTCTAAGCTGTTCCCTTGAATCCTTATCCCAAACAGGCTGAATGTGGCAGGGTGGGATGTGCCTGTGCCTTTGGTGGTGTGGCCAAGTGGGCTGGGGGTCCTCGTGAGCAACTTCACAAAGTGTTTAGGGGTCCCCCCAAACAGCTTCACTGGGGGCTTAGGGGTTCCCCCGAGCCCTGTCCATGTTTTTAGGGATCATGGGGTTCACGAAGAACCGAAATGCACGAGTAGCCCTTTGCATGACGTCCGTCAGGAGCTGTTTGGATTGCCCCCTGTAAACCAGAGGCTTAGCAGTGGGGATGATCCCTTGTTTCCATGTAGGATTTGTGTGTCCCAGCTTCCTCCCAGCTTTCCCATAGCTTTGTGCTCACTGCCCCTGAGGCAGGGCACCCTCTACTTGGCACAGCAGTAGCTGTGCTGCTGGGAAGACGGTCTGCCCAAGGAGCGCTGGACTCCGGTGGGGAAACATCTTGGAGCGATCAGTAGCACATGCTACTTGGAGTCTGGCAGCTGGAATAGGGTGGGGAGAAACAAAGCTGATTCCGTTCTGTCTCTAATTAATGATTGCTGGGATCGGGGAGCAGGAGCAGGACTTGCTCGGTGCTATCTCAGCGTCAGATCTGGGCAGGAATGCGCGGCCCGGGCTGCGGGGCTTTTGTTTGGCTGAGGGAGAGCCCAGCTCCTTGCTGCTGTGTCCTGATGCTTTACCCCTTCCCATCCCCTGCTCTGGGGTAGGTAGTGTGGCAGAGACTCCTGCTCCAGAGAGCAGGAGAGATGGTGGTGGTGGTCCTTCTGCTCGTGGAGGGTGTTGGTGTGCTCTCAACGTCCTTCTGGAGGGGTTTTCTTTCTTGTCTCTTGCCTGATCACCAGCTCATGGCTGTGCTGGAGCTTCAGGATCCCATCTGTGGTTGGAGCCCTGCTGATCTGCTCAGGGCTGTGCTGAACCTCTGGATTCCATCTCCAGTTGGAGCATCAGAGCTCAGCTCATCGCTGTGCCAGAGCCTTGAGATCGTGCCTCTGGTTGGAGCAGTGGTGCTTGGCTCATGGAGTCTCAGGATCCCGTGTTTGTTTGGAGCCCCAGTGCTCTGCTTATGGCTGAGCCTTGAAATCCTGGCACTCCAGGCTCCCGCAGCCTGCCCAGGCTTGGTCCCAGAGGAGTTGGACAAGCTGGGGCTAAACGTCCTGCTTGGTGAGGCTGGATTTGTGCACAGTGGGGTTTTCCTGGCCCCTGCCCTTCCGTGGAGCAGGTTCTGCTGGAGCTGGAGCAGGGGCTGCGGGCGATCCCCAGAGCGCAGCTCGGGGGCCTCCAGTCCCTCCTCCCTGGAGCATGAGGGGACAGGTTTGGGGGGTTCCTCATGGTGTTCCAGTGAGCAGTGGCTTCTCTGTGAGCTCTCCCTGCCGGAGCCCCCGGGCGGGATCCAAGAGCCGGCTCAGGTGCCGGCGTGGCAGTGCCGCCCCGGCCGAGCTGAGCTGAGCTGAGCAGCTGCACTTCAAAAATGCCAGCTATTTATAACCCTGGCTCGGCTGCTCGGGAATAACCTTTTCCTACCCACAGCCGGCCCTTCCCAGGTGGACTGCTTGCCCTTTCTGAGGCCATGGGACTGGGCTGCTCCAGGGGGGCTGTGTAAGGGCAGAGTCGGGGGTTTGGTTGGTGTCCAGCCATGAGCTCTCTCCTCCATCTTTTTTCAAAGGCTCTATTTCTCTGTGGTGCTGTGCCTGCAGAGAGATCCACATGTGCCATGTCTGCTGGGGCTGGGCTGTGGTGAGAAACTTGGAATCACCTGGTTTGATGTGGATTGGCCCTTGCTGGTGCCAATGTGGAGGTGCAGGGGTGGAATACTTGGGAGACACCACACACGCTGTCCCAGCTCCTTCTGTCCCAGCACCTTCTGGCCAGAGTTTGGGAAGTTCAAAGTTCTGGAGAGGGTGTCCTCCCTAGCTGGGGGTCCTGGTGGGTTTTGGTGGCACCTAGGCCTGTGTCACTGCTGGTGATGGGACAGGAGCATCCCACTTCCCAGCAATCTCTTTCCTTGCCCCTGGCATTCTGCCAGGATGAGCCCAGCCCTGTGTACCAGCTGCCCTGCCTGGCTTTTGCCATCCCACCTCTTCCGAGTAGGTACTTTGGGGAAAGCAAAGTGCCTTTTCATGGCTTATGAGCTATAAACACCCTTGCACCATTCCCACTGATCCTAGAGTGTGTCCATATTTTCCTACTCAATATGCTGGGAAGCGTCTGCAGTTCCTCGCGCAGGGCTGAGGCTCGGCGCCGTCTCCTCTTTGCCACCGATTTTTCCCTTTTAATGGATTTCTGAAACGTGGGAGCACGGCCTGGCGTGCGGGTTGGCAGGCAGGGCTGGCAGCCTCGGGATGTGGAGGGATGCAGGGGTGTGCTAGCGCTGGGCTCTGCGCTCTTTGTCTGGGCTTGCTGTAGTATCGCGGCCAAACGCGAGAGGGAGGGACACAGCCCCTGCTCCCACCGGGATTTCGGGGGGCAAATCCTCGGCGGGGTTTGGAAGGGGAATGGGCACAAAGGCACTTCCCCATTAAGGCAGGGTGGCCGGTGTTCCAGTGCGGGGGGTCAGGCGGCTCCCGGTGCCGGCAGGGATGCCAGCGTGCCCTGCCTGCGGCCGGCCAGGAGCATATGGAAAGGATCTGGGTGTAATATCCCGGGCTGCTCCGCGGCTTTGCTGAAGAGGCCACTTCAGCAGGGGACGCGGCGTGGTTAGTCCTCCCAGCTGACACATCCCAGGCCTTCCTCCGACTTGAAAGAGCTTGAGTTCGCCTTTGAATCTGAGGATTTATAGCCCTTTTAGGCCTCTCCAATAAAAGCACGGCTCCCTCCTCAGACAGAGCCCACCGTCTCCCTCCTCCAGGCTCATTATCCCGGGGATTTGTGTTGCTTGCTCTCGCTCTGTTGTTCGCTGCTGCCGCTTTCTTCAGATGTGTGGCCGAGAACTTCAGAGCAGAAAAGCCGAGCTGGAGCGGCCCTGGGGTCCAGCCCTGCTCCAGGTTGGAGCAAGCATGGATCACCACATCCAGTGGTGTTCCCAGAGGAGAACCCTTATCTGCTGCTGATGCCCTGCAGCTGGGGAGCAGCAGTTCCTCTTTGTTCCATGTGTTCCCTCAAGGATTGTGAGCAAACCAGGATGAGCTCCTGTTGCATGGGGAGCTTCAAGCGAGTGTCTGCTCCATGTGTCCATCCCATCTTCCTCATCCTGGCCCATGTGGACACCCTCAGCCCCACAGATTTCTGCTTTCTAGAGGCCCCTCAAGCCTCAAACTGTTTAAAGGGAGGCTTAGGAAAGAGGCCAGAGAAACGACATAATAATTATTGTATTACAAATTGTTTCCTTTAATGGGCCCTGTCGGATCGCTCAGTCTGCTAAACACATTGTGCCCTCCCCCAGCCCCTTCCCACTACTCCAGCCATCCCCTCGAAACCCCAGCCTGCTAGAAAATTCCTCCTGGTGCGGAGCTGGGGTGGTGGGGATGGGGCTCTGTGTGCATCCACCTGCTCCCTTGGTTCTCCACTTGTGAGGGGAGATGGGGTGGCTCCACATCCAAGTGGGGATCCTCTCCATGCCCCGGAGTTTTGTACTGCACTGGATGTTGCATATTCCAAGGGCTATTGGCTGGTGGCACCCCCAGCTGATTCTCAGGGCTTATGGACATTGACTCAAAAACCTCTTGCTGTGCAAGGGCTCCCTCCCTCCTGTTCTTTCCTGGCGTTCCGGTGTGTGCTGGTGGAGGCTCCCAGGCAGCTTTTTGGCAGCTCTCGGCCCCGAGGGCTGCAGGATGTAAGGAGAGGAGCCACCAGCGGCTCTGTGAATTTTTTCGTTGCCCCCCAAAGAATGAACGTGTTGGAATTAGGCAGCAGGTTACGTTTCTTCAAGGCCAGGCAGCAAATATGTTTTAAATTTGGCAGCCAACAGCGGAGAACGGGTGGGAGAAATTTTCCAGGTATTGCGTTACACTTTCCCCTGAAAGGGCTCTGCTTTAGGGCTGGGGATTAAAGGGAGGAGGGGGACCCCCTCCCTTTCACATACTCGCAGCTCTGCTTGGAGGGTGCTGGGACTGGGATGCCCTCCCTGGGTGCTGCCTATCCTGGGTGATGCCCGCCCCGGGTGAGTCAGGCCCTGCTCAGGGCAGAGCTGCGCTCCAGGGGATGATTGGGATTAGTTTTTGGGCTTCCTCCCTCTGGGTGCGATGGGAAATTTCCAGCATGCTCTGGGCACCGCCCCAACCTGCCAGGCTCTGCCTGGCCCCCTCCCCTCCTCTCCTGTCCTCCTGTGATGTCTTTAATAAAGGCTTTATGCAAGAGCAGACCTGGGATCCACTCCCAGCACAGACCTGGGGCTTGGCCAATTAGTCAATTATTTCAAAATAAGAAATTAAAAAAAAAAAAAGGACAGAATGTTATTTTTGTAAAGGAAGGTCTGAGCCATGGCTCAGCCAGCAGCCCCTCTCCTGTGGGAAGAGCTGGGGTGGGGGAGGATGGGGGAGCTCTGTACAGCTCTTCTCTCAGTGACCACAGCCTGCAGTCTCTGAATTCCCCATGTCCCTCTCGTGTGCCCCCGTGTCACCAGGACAGGGAGCTGCCCCTCACACCAAGCAAGGGTGGGGGTCTTGGCAGCTGCCTGTGCTCCCTGCACCAGGCTGTCCCTCCCAGCCTGTCCCTTGTCCCTGGGCAGCCAGGTGGGTGGTCTGTGAGTGTCCATCCCTGCCAGAGCTGGCACTGGTGCATCCCATTGTTCCCAGCTTCCTTCTCAGCTGGGGAAGGAGGAGGAGGAGGAGATGCTTCCCCAGGAGGCGGGATGGGCTATCCCAGTGCCACTGGGAATGCACAGCCCCTTCCCTCTCACTGGGTTGAGGAAGCCTGGCTGGATTGGGGTTTTAGGAAGGCGCTTGGAGGTGTGAAGGGCTGGAGGCAGCTGGAATTTCCTCTTCAGCTGTGTTTGGGTTTAAGATTTGTATTATTCTTCTTTCATGGAAATTTTGCAAGGCTGAGATCTGGCTGTGCATCCCGGCCGGTCTGTGCCCCCCTTTTCCTGTGACCCCCTTTCCCTGTGCCCCCCTTCCTCTGCCCCCCATTAGCAGTGCCTCGACTCAGCTAATTACTGAAATAATTGAGGCAGCAACATCCTGGCAAAGCAGTGGAGGGAGGGGAAGGGAGAGGAGAGGAGGGCTCCTTGTACTTTCTGGACCCCCAGCCCTCTCCCACTGCTCTGTCCTTTGCAGCTTCATTCCTGCTGCTCATTTAATGGTAGTAGAAGAGCTTTTTCCTATTTTCCTTCTTTTTTTTACTTCGTTGAGCTACAGGGAGGCTTGCTGGGAGTAGGGGATGGAGGAAAGCCTGCTTGTGTTGCCTTGGCTTGGCATTCCCTACCTGCAGTGAGTGGTTCTGGGATGCAGGGATGGGGGGGGTCCCGCAGGAGTCCATTCCAAGGAGCGGCTCCCGATCCTGGTGAGGTTTAATGCTTGATTCTGCTTTTGATCTCTGCCCTGACTTGGTGAGTGCTGAGTGCTTTTCCCTAATTACCCCCTTCATGTGGGGCTGTGCTGGGTATTTGTTCTCACCCAGTCTCTCCAGAAGAAAAACCCACCCTGTAAGGGTGTGTGCGGGGTGGGGGAGTCCACGTGCTTTCCTAGACCATGGAGGAATCCTCCAGGCTCTCCATATAGCCCTGGGTGCTCCCACCCACGGCAGGCAGTTTCATGCTCCCTGCCTGATTTCATAACACCCAAGAGAGGCACGAAAGTCTGTGTGAGCCGCCTCCCTCTGCTGCGCGTGGGGTTCGTGGGCTCAGGAAGGTGGGCAGGGGTGCCCCTGTTTTAGGTTCTAGGGGTTTGCTGGATGTGCCAGCCAGATGGAAAATTCCTGGTGCACATCGGCCAGCCTTTCTTGGCTGGGTTTTCCTTTTGGGATGCAGGCTGCATGTTGTTCCTGAGCATTGTGTGGGATGAGGACAATGACAAAGAGAATGCAGGGACTACCTATCCTGGGGAGGGGGTGTTCAGGGTGGTGGGGAAGGGCTGTGGGATCATTCTGGCTTCTGCTCTCCTAGACAAGGCTTGTTCCTCCTTGTTTTTCCTCTTTGAGGATGAAGGCACGTGGGTTGAGGATGGAAACACATGGTTTGAGGCTGGAGGCGTGTTAGTTTAGGATGGAGCACATGATTTGAGGATGCAATTGCATGGGGTGTGTTGGAGGCATGAGGACCATCCCACAGAGCTCCCAGAAGTTCATCCATGTCTGTAAAACAGTTGGAGGTTTTTGGTGCATCAAATTTGGAAGTATAGTGTTGGAAGTGCTGCAGCACCACACCAGGGCACAGGTAAAGAAGACAAATTGTTGTATTCCTCCTCTGAGTGGGCTGCTTCCTTAAGGTGCCTACAGGTACCTGTCCCTGCTGTGCCCAGCTCTCCTGTGACCTGGCAGGAGGAACCTTGCCCACCCTGGCCTCCATCAGGAAAGTCTCCACTGCCTCGTTGGGATGAGGGGGAAAAATCCCTTTCCTGGTTTATGACAGATTGCTGATACTGGGAATGGTTCCTTACAAAAGGAGTGGGTGACAGATACAAGAGCGCTAGGATAATTGCTTCCAGATGCTGCCTCCCCTTGTCTCCGGGGCTGTGTGTGTTCCAGCGTCCTGCCAGCTCCAGTGAGCGAAACCAGGGAGTCATCCCAAAAAACAGGGCTGTCTGGAGCAGTGTCAGACAGCTCAGAATGCAAGCACTCCTGATGTCACCCCAGCTTCTGGTGGCCAGTGTGATCCTTTGTGGCTGCAGAAGCAGGTTGGCTTGCAGGGACCCTCCCAGTTCTGCCAGCCCCTGAGCTGGGGCTCCAGGAGGAATGCCGAGTGCTGCGGGGCTGGGATACGCTCTGGAATTGGCAGCACTGGCTGCATTATGCGCGGCAGGCGGCTCTCCCGGATCCTACCTCCCCTTGTGCCATAAACACGGCGTTTTTGGCATCTGGGCTTTCTTGCAGAGAGCCTGGTTGCTGCAGCAGCATTAATGATTATTTATTGGCTCTTAATGCCAAATAATGTCAACATCTGGCTGATGCAGCACACGCATCCCTCATTCCACGAGGCGTCTCCGAGTGCTCGGCGTTGGGTTGGCGTTGGGCTTGTGCGCTTTAGGAATTAGAAGGTTGCAAATGGTGGGGTTGTTTGGGTACTCCCCTGAAGGGACAGATTCTTGAAGGGCTTCTCTGCTGACCTTCTCCTTAATTGCTGCTCTGCGGCGCCGGCAAGACCAGCTCAAAGGGAGCAGTGAAGCGTCGGCACCGGCGCTCAGCCCAGGGCCCCGCGAGGGGAATGCTGCTCCCTCCCTTCTGCTGGGATGGTGCCTCTCTCCATGAGATTCCCTGTGCCTGGCAGCTCAGAGCTCCGCTCATAACACCTGTGTTAAGGTTACCATTCTAACCTTCATGTACACCAACAGCTGATGCAGGATTTTTGCAAGGTAACTGCCACAGAGGTAAATCCAGCTGATTGTAAAGGTACCAGGGAAGAATAGGGAGGAAAATGGCTTTGCCGCATGTCCTGGCTGATGGACACTGGCTTTTTACCTCCCTGCAGCTTTCCCTGCTTTCAGCCCCAGACAGAGCTTGGAGGGAAGGAGAAAGGAAAATGTGAATGGAGGAAAATATACTTCTCCTCTGATTCCTGTGTGGCTTCTGAAGGTGAGAGTTGAGTCACTTTGCCTGGAACCAGCTCAGCAATTCCACCTCGTCCCCAGAGAGTGTCTGAAGTCACGCAGGGAGAAATAATGCTGGGGGTTAAAAATAGACGCTGACAATAGGAAGGGAGGACTGGAAAAGCTCCGTGTCAGACAAGGTGGACAGAGCCTGGTGAACGACATTGGAATTGTGCACTGCTAGAACTGGGCTTTACTGGGTTAAACTGGAGTTAAACCTCCTTTGCACTTGGAACCTGGAGTGAATTTCAGTCTAGGGCTTGCGTGTCCATCCGGCAGTCTGAGGAAAGCACTTCTGCTTTTAAGGGGCTTGGAAAAGTGAGGGAAGGATGTGGCAGTGCTGGGGCCAGGGCTGGGGAAGGAAACAACTCAGTATATCTGCATTGCTGGAAGAGGACAGGTGGGACAAGGCCAGGGCAGAGCAGGGTCTGTCTGGCACTGGCACTTGTGGAAGTGTTCCAGCTCCCCTGGCATTTAAAGACTCATTTGCAGAGTGAAGCACTTACACTCGATCCACTTTGTTGCCATTTGGGATGTGCAGTCATGACCAAGCCCAGAGTGCTTTTTTGGGTTCTCCCAGTGCCGCCAGTGGCCTCCGTGCTGGGAGCAGGGTGTGCTTGGCCGGGGACAGCAGAGCAGGATGGTGGCTCATGCAGCCCTTAGACGAGGCTTTTGTTGAAGCTCGCTGAAACCATCTGTGGCCACCGGAGCCTGAGCAGAGCCCTGGGCGACAGCGGAGGCTGGGGCGGCGAGTCCCCGTCCCCGCCGAGGGGACACGGCCAGCACCGTCCCCTGGGGCGGCCGCCAAGCAGCAGGCGGGAGGAGATGGGGTCACAGCTCCCGCTGGAGTGGGACCAGGAGCGATTCCGGCTTCTCTCTTAGTTTCCAGCTCTTTTCTTTCTCTCCTGTTCCTTTCCCGCTGGCAGCGCGCTCGGCCCTCTCCTGGTGCTGCGAGGACAATGGGGCTGCGAGGTGGGGCGGGAGGGGGACGGAGATGAAAGGGGAAAAGTAAAATCGAAGCATGTCTGGAAGGGCATTTTGATGTAAATGGGACTTTTTGATAGACTTTGAGAGACACCGGCAGAAAGGGCACCGGCCCCCTTCGGCGCGCTGAGCTCCGGGCTCAGTTCTTTCATTTCCTCAGGAAAAGGGCATTTTTTCACCTCCTGTTGGGTGCAGCCACGGTTCCCCCTGGTCCTCTCCGCCCCCATCGCTGCCCGTGTCCTGGTGTGGAGCCCTGTGTGCGTGTCTTAATGAACTGCAATAACCGGAGCTCCTGTTCAGATGGTGAAGGCAGTGGCTGAAGCTCAGGAAAGGGAGATGGCTGCTCGCAGCCCATGGGCCTCCGGGAGGGCCCAGCTCCATCCCACCTTCCTCCCCCCGGGCAGCTCCCCGAAACCTTCCCCCTCCCTGGGGAGGGCGCGTGTTTGATCTGCTCACTTGCTTTTGATCCCAGCCTTTGTCCTTGGCACCGTCTCGCAGCTCTCGCGTGTCGGTGGAGATGTGGCCTCACCGTGAGTCATCCTCCTTCCTTTCTGCTGCTGTTTTATTTTTCCCTTTTCCTTCTCCTAAGAGAGCACTTAGTAAAAGGAAGCAGCGCATTCATCCAGGAAACGGGAGCACAACAAACGCCTGCCGTTTATCCTTTCAAAGGCGTCTCCCTTGAGCTGTTGCTGCTGCTGTGACAGGCTGGGGAGAGAGGCAGCTGCTGATGGGGGGCCCGTGGATGCTCTCCTGTGCATTGTCCCCGAGGTCCCTGGTCCTGGCTGGCCGTGGGGAGCACTCGGGGGGTCACCTTGCCATGTGCTGGCAGCTGCTGACCTTGCCAAGGTGGGAGGAGGAGAAACGAGGACAGAGCTGCTCCCTGGAGAGAAGTCTGACAGGTCGGGGGGCTGGGAGGGGGGGCCGGGAAGATCGGTCGGAGCCGGCATCCGTGTCCCTGTGCCGGCACTGGGGAGCCCAGGAGGAGCCCTGTCACTTCTCATCTCGGAGTTGTCACCTGAGCCCGGGGCTGGGCTCGTGTCCTCCCCACACCTCCCCGCTGCTGCCTTCAGTCGTCTCACACACCGAGCTGTCAGCAGCCCAAAATTTACTGCTGGCATAAACCCATCAAAAAGCCAAACTGTTGGTCGGTAAAAATGGCAAAGCAATTGCAGGGAAACTTGTTTCTTCCTCTGACAACTTCTGAGTCAGTCCTTTAATCTCTAATCTAGGTTTATGGTCATTTTATTGAAATGCTGGGCTCTGTGGAAAACTGACATGTATGACCATCATAAACCAGGAGTTATGGGAGCCTGGAATTGCCTTGATGGTCCAAGTGTCTGCAGGAAGCATTTTTAAAATCCGTAATTGGGATTTATTGGCCATTGTGGCTCAAACTGTCAGGAGAAAATAAAATAATCAGCCTGGGATTTTTTTTTCCTCTTCAGCTTTTGAGTCTTTCCACATATTCTTAAATCTTTCAGTGCTTTGCTTCTGTGCTTAATTCCCTTATAATGGAGGGATGTGGATGAGAGGAGGGAGCCCAGCCCTGTGGGTGCCCCGGCTCTTATCCTGGCCATGCAGGCTTCCTGTGCCCTCCTGCCTCCATGTCCTGCACCTTGAGATGGCTGGGATCTCATCAGAGTCCCATGGGATGTGGTGGTCATGGACATGTGGGGATGTGGGGACAGTGATGAGCCTGGGGGAGGGCTCTTGGCTGGTTCTTCATCTGGGGTGGCTGGTTGGATGGATGAGGAGATTTGTGGGTTGGTGAGGTGCTGCTGGAGATGGACGTAGCAGGAAGCGTGTGGTGGGCTGGCACAGGGAGAAGACACTCCAGTGTCCTGCCAGAACCTGTGCCAATCAAACCATCCATTGCCATGGAGTTAAAACATGCCAACACCAGAGCTCGAGACCAAGGGCACATTTTGTACCAACAGCCCATCTAAGGCAGTGCCATGGAGGGGGGGCTGGGTAATGCTGGAACGGGCCAAGCCCCGCTTGGTGTTCAGCAAACCTCGGGAAGAACCTTGGTGTTTCCCTCTCACTTCCTTTGTTTTTTGGATGTGTTGAACTGACTCATATTTTTCTTCCCAGTCTGTGAATAGCTCCTGTGCTTTGCCTTATGTCTGTCCATGTCCAATGAGTCCATGGACTCATCCAGGCTCTCATCAGTGCTGCCTTTCCCTGGCTTGCTGGTGCAAAACTCCTGCCCCTTCCCCGTTATCTGCCATTCCCAATTTTCTCTGCATTAACTTGCGACCACAAGCAACACCCAGCATTGCCAGGTCCAGAGCTACCCTGGGATAATCTGCTGGGCTTGATAAATATCTCTGCTTCCGTTTTGTTTAACAAATATCTCCTTTAATGGCACAGCTTTTTGTTAAGCTTCCTCGCATTATCATCCCGCTTAATCATGCAGGGTGACTTCTAAAAGTACTTTTTTAAAAAATGCCACTTTTTATCCAGGTTTTAAAATTGAAACTCATTTTTTATCCAGAGGCAGGATATAAATGAGTCTACTAAAATTAGATTAATCCTAATAAGAATGTCAGTTATCATTTCTGAATACATTAATTTTTTTTTTTTTAAATTTTACATGCCTCTTTAGCTATAATTGCTGGTGTAATTTCTTACACAGACATGGTGTGTCCTCATGGTTGACAGAAATACTTAATGCAATGTCGACACCGCACTAAGTTCCAAATTAGTGTGTTGCAGACACTGCCAATGGTTTGAACTTTCTCCTTAATAAGTTAAAAAAAGAGAAAGGCAAAGAAAAAAAACCACCTTACACACAAGGAAAGACTTAAATGGATTGAGGGAGTTGGAGTTAAGTGGGATAGTTGGAAGCTAGACCCCCATGAAGGGCTTTTCTGGGAGAGGGAAGCAGGGATGGAGGAGCTGGAGGTCAGGGAGGAGATTTGGGGTCCAGCAAGGGGTTTGTGGGGATGAATCCTGCCAGAGGCTGGCAGCTACAGGGCAGGATGGAGGAGCTGAGGGTTGGGGAGGAGATTTGGATACTGGTGAGGGATTTGTGTGGGTGAGTCCTGCCAGGGGCTGCAGGGCAGGACAGGGAGGTTCCACAACAGCTCTGGTGCTGCTCACTTGGGGTTTTCCCAAGCCAGGATAAAGGACCCCCTTTTCTAGGGGGCACCCCAAAACCATTGCTCCAGGGTGGGGGTTGGTCTCTGCTCTCGCAACTCCGGTGGGTTTGAGGATTGCTCTGTGTTGGGGACTGGGGACTGGCTTTGCCTGCGGAGTCAGTGGGACAGACAGACACCAGCCATGGAATAAACTCCTGTTGGATTGGTGGCATCATCCCTCTCAGGCTCCCAGTGTGGTGGCTGGGCTGGAATGTGGCCCCAGCCCGGTGGCACACACTGAGTGGGGCGAGGGCCACCTCTGGGAATGCTGGAGCTGGCAGGATCTTGGGACAAGGCTCTGGGGAATCGCATCTGGCAGCAAAGCAGGGGGGCAGGATGTGGTTGGGGGAGACTTTGGTCTCTCCTGCGGCTCTCGCCAGTTTTCTTCCATGAGTGTGGGTGGCAAGGCGGAGGATTTCGTCTCGGGGGGAGGATTGGGAACACTCCCCGTCCGCAGGCAATTGGAAACTGCTGGCGCTGGAGCGGGACAGGCTGGGTGCTCTGCCCTCCTCCTCCTCCCCAGGCCCAAGGGCTGGGTTATTTTTAGGTTTAAACACGAGCTTTGCTTAGTGCCTTGTGAAAGCTCCCTCTGGGAGCAGGAGCCATGTGTCCCGGCGGAGTCTGGTGACACATCCTTGGAGATGGAAAGAAGCACCAGTCCCGAGATCTCTGGATCTTCTGGTTCCTCTCCTCTCCCAGTCCCAGCTAGAAGTTATACTTTGGATTGAAGTTCATCTGTACATGTGAATCTGGCCTAAAAATAAAAGCAAGTACAAGCCAGATCTCTTTGTACTGGAGGAGGGATTAAAACCTGAAACTCCTGTGCTCTCTCCTGGCCCCTCCCTCAGCTGCTGCTCTTCCCATCAGCTTTCAGCTGGGTAAACTGGGAGCACTGGAAGGGCTGCTGAGGGAGAGCACAAGAGTGTCCCAACTCCTTCCAGTAGTGAAACCTTGAGGAGGATCTTTTTGGTGTAGATACGGAGAAAATTTGGGCTGTTGTGCCAGAACAGGACAGTAAAGAGGGGTATGGACAGAGTTGGGAAGAGGTCCTGGGGATAAAGGGGCAGTTTCTGCCCTGCTGAGCGACATCCAGAGCAGGACTGGAGGAGGAGACTGGATCCAGCTTTCCTGCAGAGCTGGGTCTGTTGGCTCAGTTGGGTTTAATGGCTCAGTTCTGTGCAGGAGGACAAGAGGGGAGAGAGCAAATAACTTACAGGACACTCCTGTGACTCATCTTTAGCTTTTTCTCCCAGACCTAACCCAGCCCCATCCACCCCCGTGGAGTGAGGCCAAAGGTCTAGGGCAGCTGAGTGCAGCGAGCCAATGGTGGGACTGGTGTGGGAGTGAGGAATTTGGGGTGACCTGGTTCAACCTGGAGAAGGGAAGGCTCCAGGGAGAACTTAGAACCCCTTCCAGTGCTTAAAGGGGGCTCTAGGCCAGCTGGAGATGGACTTTGGATGAGGATGGGACAAGAGAGAATGGCTTTTCACTGCCATGGGGCAGGGTTAGATGGGATATTGGGAAGAAATTCTTCCCTGTGAGAGTTGTGAGGCCCTGGCACAGGTTGCCCAGAGAAGCTGTGTCTGCCCCTGGATCCCTGCAAGTGTCTGAGGCCAGGTTGGGTGGGGCTCGGAGCAACCTGGGATAGTGGAAGGTGTCCTTGCCCATGGCAGGGGTTGGAAGTGGATGGTCATCAAGGTCCCTTCTAGCTGGGTTGGGCAGCTGTGGGCAGATGTGCACGTGGCCTGTGTGGGGGAGAAGGGGTTGGGAAGCTCTAAATAACCCCCAGTGCCAGTGGCAGCCGAACAAGTTCCCAGTAATGACGCCAGGGCTGAGGGCTGGTGATTTGCAGCTGCTTGGGAAGATGGCGCTTCCAGACGGGAGCCGGAGCTGGAATGCCAGAACTCGTTTGGCCACTCTGGGAGCAGGGGGATCAAAGGGCCCGGCGTGAGTCAGGGCGGCGCGGTGGGGGTGACGCTGCTCCCCTGGGACCAGGGGCTGGCAGGGCTGGCGAAACCCGGGAGACCTGTCGGGGCAGGGCAGGGCATCCCACAGCTGGGATTGGGGAACCCTCCGCAGGGTTTGCTCCTCCCTGCCCAGTTCCTGACATTGGGATTAATCCTTCAAACCGCAGCATTGCATCCCCGGGCTGAGCCAGAGCCCCAGGGACCTGGGTGGGTGTTCTGGAGCTGTCACCCAGCCCCCAGTGGGATCACCAGGGATGGAAACCCGAGCCTTGGGACACAGTGAGGGGCTCCTGGGAGCCAGGGGAAATCCAGGAGACTTTGTGGTTTCTGCTGCTCCCCAGGACATGTGTGGGCTTTATTTTTTTGGTATTTCTCAGAAATACGGGGGAGGCTGGTGGCTCTTCTCCCTTGCTTTGGAGGTGGCCAGTGAAGTGGGAATCTGAGGGATTTGGGGAGCCCTTCTGTACCCCTTGGAATGCAGTGGCATGAGTACCCAGTCACTGTCCCATGGGGAGATTTGAGACTCCTGGCTGCAGACTGTGTTTGTGGGGTGCAGGATTAAGTGGGGTGTCAGATCCTGGGGTTCAGGAAGGAAAGGGCTCCCTCTCTCCTAAGACCCAACTACCAGCTGTATCTTCAGCTCTTGGCTCTTAGCTTTCAGTTCTTTTTTTTTCCAACTGAGATGGAAAAGTGAGAGGTGGGAAGAGGGGGGGATCTTGGAAAACACTGGGGTTTGTGTCAGGTCTGGTGTGCTGAGCCCCCCACCCACCCTTCCCTGTGCCCCCAGCCCTGCTCTGGGGAGGGGGGGCTGCAGTTTTCCTCCGTTCTGTCCCGACTGGGGTTGATCTGCATGAGAATGAGCGGGGCTTGGCGGGGAGGGCTTGTCTTGGGTTCCTTGGGCATATTCCTGCTGCTTTCCCTTCCAAGTGGGCGCCTGGCCGCCGCCGCAGCCCCTGCCAAAGTAATTCTTTGCTTTGGAACTGGGAGACGAAATCTCCTCCGTTTTATTTCGGAGGGGTCAGGGAAGGAGTGGGAACCCCGCTGATCCAACCGTGTTCCCTTTTAACCTGCCTCTCCCTCTCTCCCCCTCCCGGCCCCCCGTCCTCCGGATGAGCGGGGCTGTAGCCAGGGCACGAGTGGCCAAACCGAAGCCGGAAAACACACGGAGCCGAGCGGGAACATGAGCTGTTTCCGATGGATCATTTAATAACTGCAGCATCCCGGGGCTGGGATTGTACCTCTCCTGGTGCCGTCAGGGTTTTGTGATGCCTGACGTGTTCTAGGCTCTGTCTTTCTGCCTCCATGTTCTCCCTGTGGGTTTTGGGTGGTGTTTTTTGGGATGGGGGTCACGGTGCAGCATCCTGCTGCCAGCCTCTGTTGGGGTAGGGATTGAGGTGCGAGTAGGAGAAGGTGAGTGCCCACTGCCCACACCTCGGCCCCACTGCCGCCGCCCAGCCTCATTGTCTCACTTCTCTCTCCATTCCTACGCCAATTAAAGCGCCGTGTTGCCATTCATGGCCCTTATGGTTTTGTTCAGTTGTCTGTCAGCTCTTGTCAAGCCCTGTCCCCTTCCCCTCCCCCGTTTCCAAAAACAAAACCCCTGACAAACCCCCCTTTGAATCCCCTCTTACCTCACTCCCAGCGTGGGGCCCCATTGCTGGGGGATGCCGGCGGCGGCGGCGGGGAGACCGCTCCCCACGCCGCCTTTGTGGGCCGCCGCCGCCCCCCGGCCCTCGGCCTCCTGCTTCTGCCAGCATTAATTAGATAACTCGGCCCCTCTTGATTCCTCTGAGGGGAGAGCTGGACGATCCGACTCCAGGGAGAAAATACAGCTTTTCTTCCTCTATTTTTTGGCCAAGCCCTTGGTTCCGTCACTGCTGGAGGTGCTTATTGTGCTGGGAAATAACGGGTTTGGGGGTTGGGTGTGTGACAGGGGTGAGCCTGAGGGGCTCCCTGTGTTCCTCATTCCCTGTGCAAGACCCCAGGCGGGTGTGAGCGGGAGCCCGGGGTCCCCCGAGCCCATGCCAGCGGCTGCGGAGAGTGCTGCAGGTGGCAGCAGCAGCCTGCGCCAGTGCTCTGGCCCTAATTAAATCTCCTCCAAAATCCCTCAATTAGCAGCAGGTTTTGTTTCCCCCCCTCGCTAGGTTTGCATTGAGATCGTTCGGGTGCAGAGTCTGAGTGCATGGAGTGTGCGCGGACCTGGGAGGATGGAGCAGCACATGGCTGCTCCTGGTGGGCCCGGCTGCTGTGAGTGCTGGGAGCCTTCCCTCTCGTCCCCCTTCTCTTCTGCCTCCTCCTTGGGGCATGAGGGTGGTCAGCAGCTGTCCCTGGAAATGATGGACTTGACATCAGGATACATCCTGGCTAAGCCCACGATAGGACAAAGGAGAATGTTCTCCTTTTGAGCGCACTGTCTTTGGTGGTGGTGATCTGTCATCCTCCTTGGGGCTGCTGGGGAGTCTGGCACTTGGATACTCTCCCTGGCCATGCTGTAATTATGGGGATAGTTCAGGGAGAAAGCCCTTCCTGCAGCCCTGCTGTGGCACAGGAGGACTGAGTCACTGGGGCCAGGGACGTCACCAGCTGTGGTGGCAGCTGCTGGCTGTGGATGCTGAGGTGTGGCTGGCATCCCACAGCATCCATGCCAGCTTTCCTGAAGCCTGTTGACCTGTTCTCCCAGCATCCTGATGGCTGGAACCCTCCTCTGCTCTTGGCTGGTGGTAACCTTGGTGTGACTGCCCTAGGAGACGGGGTCTGGACTGCAGGAGGGGAAAGCAGACCTGTCCACAGGCTGCAGGTTTGCAGTTGAAACCAGGATCCTGCTCCCGACTTCCTGCTTGAGAAACCCAACAGTTATGGGTATTTTTCTGGAAAAGTGGGCTCTCTGATGTGTTCCCCAGGTGTCAGGTGAGGGCTTGGTCTTCATAGCTACAGAAGTAACTGCAACTTGCAAACAAAGCTCAAGGAGCTGTAGTGAGACCTTCCCTGCTTCCCACCTTCCCTGCTTCCAGGGCTGCTCAGGGTAGGCAAGGTGCTCTCTCAGCCTTCAGTGTTTGAGGCTGCTTGGGAAGAGCTATGGTACAAAGTGTTGAACATGGGGCTCCTGTTTCCCAAATCTCTGTGTGAAGCATTGGAGTGGCCTCTTGGCCATTGCCAAAGCCATGGGAATCCCCAGAGCCACAGGTTTCCCTGTGGATAGGTGCTGGGAACCATGCTGTGATTGGGACTGGTGTTTGAGCAAGGACAGACTACACTGTCTTGGGCATCATTCCCCCTTTCTGGGCAGAGAGGGGCAGTTTGGGTTCATTTTCGCCAGCACTTGGTGTTTCCATCCCTTCCGCTCAATCCCAACCCGGACTCGGAGCTTTCCGGGGTGTCCGTGCCAGGGGGACGCTGGCTTGGGCATCTTGTGACTTCACCACAAAAAATGTCACCCCAGGCACCCGGGGGTGTGGGATGGAGGGGTTTACCAGCTTGCGAGGAGCCTCCCAGCTGGCAGGGAAGCAACAAAAGGGTTTTGGGGCGCAGCAGAGTTGGAAAATGGCATCCCAGAGCTGGGGGGGCCGGTGAGCGTTGCCATGGAGACCCGTTTATGCCTCACTGATGCGTTGTGTAAATCCGTTTGGAAACGAGAAGGGCCTTTTGTCTTTGGGAGGGTTGAATGGGCCTCATTAAACCCGAGATGAGGAAGAAAAAGGGCCTTAGAGTGTATCTGGGAGGGAGACTGGACGGAACGGCCCCGGGGGGGCTCAGCAGAGGCTGTTCCCTCTCACAGGGCTGGTGAGCAGCTGGGGGGGCTGGAAGGTGAAAAATATCTTCTTGAACAGCGGAGACCAAAGGAGTGGAGGAGATATGAGCTGCTTTCTGATACCTGGAATTGCTGGTTCTGTGTGGCCACCTCGGCTCCAAAGGATAGAGCAGAAATAGAAGAGGGCTGCCGAAGGGCAAGGAAAATAATTATCCATAGATTAGCAGGGGGAAAAAAGATGGCAGGCTCTTCTAAAGGAGGCTAATAATAGAGTAGCACATGAAAGGAGTGGGATCTGAGAGCGTGGGGGTTCGTGTGCTCCTATTTACCCTCTTGTGGTGATGAGCGGCGCGATGGACAAGCGAGAAGGCGACAGATACAGAGGGAGGAACCTTTTCATTCCTCTTGTAATTAACTTCCTTCCACGGAGTACCTTTGTTCCCAAGAGCTGAATGGGAGTCAAACAGGAGGAGAAAGGGACTGTGCCTCTGCATAGTGGCAGCACTCTGGGGAAGGGCTGTGGATGTTGGTGGTGTGCTGAGATCAGGTGGGCCTTTGGGATTAGGGTGTAACTCCTCTGGTTTGATTGTCTTTGGCTCTGGAGAGGTGAAGTGAGGTTCACCTCTGCACTGTCTCACTGATACCTCCTGGTGTCAGCAGGAGAGCCTCTCCCTATGGCAGGGGGTGTCTGATGTTCTCAGCTCAGGCTCCCTGAGGACAATGTGGTTGTCCCTGTCTGGTAATGCTGTTTGACCTGTGACATCCCACTTCACCTAAGCTAGGTTCCTGTTTTTACTACTGACCTCTCAATTCTCTTTGTTGGTGAAAATACAGATTTTGGCAAGGGCAGAGGTGGCTGGGTGTCACCAAGGGAGCTTTAGATGAGCTGTGCAGGGACCCTCCAATGGTAGGAGTGTGATGTGGCTCTGTGACATCAGGGTTTGGAAAACAGCTCTGGGGACAGAGCTTGATTCTTGTGGCCAGTGGCACAGAGTCCCCAGTGCCTGGGCATGGCTGCTGTGTCCTAGGATGGCTTGGACAAGTGAATCAGAGAGGGCAGGATTGGATTTGTGTGTGGCTGGGCACCAGCAAATCGCAGGGTTCAGGAGTGTTTTTCAGGATCCCACAGCCAGTTCGAATATGGAGCTTTAGCTTTTTTCCTGGATCTGGCCCCTTCCCAGCCCTTCCTTGAGGAGATTCACAGTGGGTGGGAGCTGTGATCCATCTGGAAGGACTCACATGCTCTGTTGGTGTGGAGAGCTTGGCCCATGGGGGCATCAGCTGCCCAGACACCAGGAAAATCTCCCAGCTCCTGCAGGTCTCGCTCTGCCAGGCATTGTCAGCCTTCCCTGCCAGACATACACGTCCTCCATGTAAGATCCAGTTATTTTTGGATTTCTTTGAAGCAAACAGCATTTAGCATATGTCATCTTATATGTATGTCAGCATCAGCTTTAGAACATCTTCTCCAAGGAGAAGGTTCTTGGGAAATGTTGTTCTGTTTCTGCCAAGCCTGAAATCAGGTGAGGGGCATTGTGTACTGTGGACGTGGGGAAAGGTGATGCTGCCCCAGAGATTCTGTGGTTGATGTGGTGCAAGGAATGCCTAGATCCAGAGGGAGAGCAGATGAAAAACGTGTCAACCCATTCTCTTAAAAAGTTGTATTTTTAAGCCATTTTTTGGTCTTCCCTAACAAAGAGCTGTTGGATTTTAAGGTTCTGGATGACTTATCTGCAGGACACTTGTGTCTGCAGGATTGCTGGTAATGTGTTGGCTCATCCATGTCTATCCATGGACGTCTCCCACATGGAGGAGAGATGCCTGCATGGGAGGGGGATGTGGAGGAGTGGGGTATCATTCCCAGTATGACTCCTGATCTTACTCTGGCCAACCTTGCTCGATTTTCCTCCTTAGCTTGTGTTCTTCCTCCGCTCCCAGCAAACCCTCTCTGGGGTGCGTCTGGCCCCTGGCTGTGTCTGTGGCTCTTCCAGCAGGTCCCACCTGTAGCTCCCAGTCACTCCATCAGATCCTGCATTTTGGACTCCCAGGGGGAAGTGAGGGGGGCTCTGCAAGGGATTGGGAGCCCCACCAGCAGCCCCCCAACTCAGGGCACAGGAGAGGCTGCACTTTAATCCCATCTCCCTGCTCCGGCATCCCGGCATCCTGCTGCCAACAGAGCTCCCGTTGTTTACCCAACTCAGAGGAATCGGTTTACAAGGCTCACAAATCCCCTTTTCACCTTTCCCATCAGAAAACACCTCCCGAAACAATGAGGAAATTGGACGCTGCCACCTGATCGCTCCCAAGGAACCTGCGGGGCTGGGAGCTGGGGGCCTGGAGTGGCGCTGGGGATAGGGATGCCTGGCTGGGATGGCCGGGATGGTCCCTTGGCTCTGCGGGTGGCCAGCCACGGCTGCCACCCAAAAATCACCTCAAGGGCTTCAAGGGATGAAGCAGCCAGCCCTCTCCACCTGCTCAGCTGGCAAAAAAGTACTTGTTTTAGCCTTTAATGGCTCTAGTTAGTCATTCCCACCCCCTCGGACACCAGGAGAAAGGATGCTGGGATGTTGCTTGTGAACTGGTGATGGTGCCAGTCACAGGATCCCAGAATGGTCTGGGTTGGAAGGGACCTTAAAGCTCATCCAGTTCCACCCCTTGCCATGGACAGGGACACTTTCCACTAACTCAGGTTGCTCCACGCCCCATCCAATCTGCCTTGGACTCTTCAGGGATGGGGCAAGAATAAAGCTGGAGCCATTATCCTCCTTCTTCTGCATGGTGGGCAAAGAAGGGGAGAGTGATTCTTAATGCTGAGAGTTGTTTCAGCCTTAAGGTTGAGCTAAGTTTTAGTTTTTGTCTTTTTTTTTTTCCCCCTTCCCACCTTAAAACAGGGATATCAGGTTGTATTTTCCAGAGGAACAGCAGATTCCCCCTTCCCTCCCTGAAATTACAGCGGGTGCTCTGAGGGCACGATGAATTTCCCTATTAATTTAAGAGCTGCTCAGTTCACTCCTCCGGGTTAAGATAAATCTGAAGACATGTCCTTGTGAAGACAAGTCAAGAGTAATTCCTTTTTGTCTTCAACCATGCCTTGGAACTAAAATTCCTCGTCTCCAGAACTGGCTGAAATCCTGCGTTCAGGCAACATGTGACAATTTTTGGGCGTTTTTTTCTCTCCTTTTCTTGTGATAAATGTTGCTTTTCACTCTGTATTTTAAAGGAAAATTTCCCAAAGAACCAGCCTCTGGCGTGGTGGGAGCTGTTATTGGTCTTCCTTAGGACGATCATCACAAGCTGTTCTTGTGACAAAGCAGAATTTTTGGGGGACATAAAGGTCTCTGTGTGTAGTGAAAGGCTGGAAGAGCTGTGCAAGGGGTTTGAGGCACATGCCTGAGGTTTATCTCCTCTCCTGTGCTGCCCAGGCTGTCATCTGGAAACAGCCCTGCTGTTGGAGAAGAGGGGAAATGGAGGAGAAAAAAATCAGGAAAATTGGAGGACAAAGGGAAAAGGGTTTGTGTGCAGGTGGGAATGTGGCTGGTGGGGAGCAGCAGTTGGAGAGAGCAGCATGAAAGCTCCATGCACAGGGAAGTGGCTCTGTCTCACTCCATGTTTGCTTGGATCTGGAAGATGTTCCTGGGCTAATTCCCAGACAGCAGCTGCGTGCTTCTGGAGCTGAGACGAGTGTTCATGGAAGGGATTTGCCTCCTTGTTTTATCCTTACATAAACCAAAGGTAGGCCTTGGTTGTGGAGTTCCTGAGATGAAGAGGTGCCAGCAGGATGTGGTGCTGGGAGTTCTCAGCTCCCTCGGTTGCTTCATGGCCCCTCCCCTGCTTGCAAATCTGTTTGGCCTGATCCCAACAGGCTGGTGGCCCAGGGACCGGTTGGTTTGCAGGTGTTGGCCAAGGTTTTGGCCACAGAGGTGTGATAGGTCCTCCTGGTATGGAGATGAGGGTGGATAGGAGCCTTCTCCCCCTGCTCCGACGGTGCAAGACATCTGCTTGACTTGTTTGTGGCTTCCTGTTTGGCATCTTCTGGGCAGGAGGGAGCTGGCAGGGGCTGGAGGAGGGAGCTTGAGTCACTCTGGAGTCCTGTGCCAGGAAGCCTCTGACTCAGCCCAACCATGGAGAAAGGAGTGTGGGATCCAGCTGCCTCTCGGGGTGGGAACCCGTGCAAGTGTTCACTTGCGCTGCGTGTCTGCGGCCGGGCGGGCGGGGAGGGACAGGGGCTGCTCCTGCCTCCTGCTCCCGCTCCGGCCTTGCGTCAGGGCTCCGGCCGTGGGTGGGGAAGCCTTTATCACTCCCAAGGCTTTGGAAGTGCGTGCTGGCCACTGGCCAGCTGACCTACTTGGTGGTGTGAAGCAAAGCGTAGCTCACCTGCTGACAGTGCCAGGATGGAAGTGGGCTCTGCATCCCACCTGCATCCCTAAAGACCCTCCAGGGGCCAGGTTTCCCACTCTCTCCTGGTCACCTTCTGCCCGAAATATGACTTGTACAAAACTCCCTGCCACATGCTGCTGTTCCAGTGGTGCTGGGGTTGGGATGATCCCACCTGCCCCACTGTGCTCCCCATTGAACTGATGTGGTGGAGCTGCAGCCAGGCAGGCAGGATGGGCCCATAAGGTCTCTAAATCCAGCTCTATGATGGGGCTGTGCTTGCCATCCCTGTGCCATGCCCTGCGTGCCTGGGATGCTCCTCTGACCCGACAAGCTGCAAAGTGAGGTGCAGATGATGTCTGTGTGTCTGCCCTGCTGCTACAGCTGGCACCGAGCTCTGGAGCCTGTGCCAAGGGCACTGGGGGTGCGTGGGCTCTGGCTCCGCCTGCCTGCTCCCAGCCCAGCCTGTGGATCTGCTTGGCTCCTGCAGCCAAAGGCTTGGTACTGGTTCCAGCTCTGTGGCTTCCTGCTAAGACTTGCATGGAGCCACGGAGCAGGTTGGTCTTGTGTGTTTGATCTTCCTTCCATGGAGCCTGCAGCTCCAGCCGGAGCAGCTGGCTGGGGGAGAAGGTATCCCGGCCCCCATCCAATCTCTGGGGTGAGCTGGGGCAGGGATGGGCTGTGTCCGACAGTGGAAGGGGAAGCATGGCTGTGCAGCCTTGGCAAAGCACTCACTTTGCGTTTTGTCTTGCCCAGATTACGTGAGGGAGTTGCAGCAGAGATAACTCTACAGGAAAATCCATTCCCACCTTATCTCCCATCAGGAACGCGTTTAGTTGCCTACATCAAAGTAGATGATCTGCTACTTCCCTCCTTGCTGCCCTAATCCTCTCCTTCACGCAGAAAAAACCTAATCAGTGCCTTGCCCCACCATAACGAGATCCGAATGTTAATTATCAGCATCTTACCTTCCTACCCTTCCCAATGCCCTGCCTTCCAGCCCCGAATAGCTTTCCTCCCTCCTTGCTCCTCTCCATCCGGTCCTCCCACGCTCCTGGGCACACTGTTGAGCCTGGCTCAGTAGAAGTTGTCCTGCAGGATGCTTCCTTCCCTTCCATTTAAGGACAGGAATTCCTCAGGGAGCTGGGGTGTGGACGGGATCCCTCCCTGCGCCCCATTGTCAGGACTTCTCCCTATGCCTAATTATTGCCTGTCCCTGCAGGAAGCTCCTTGCCTGGCCGTCGGGCAGAGCCGCAGCGTCTCCCAGCCCTTTGTGGGAAGACTCATTCCCGGTTGGATGCCAGGCTTGGGGCCGGGAAGGGTGCCCGCCCTCATCATGGCTGGCGAGTGGGACTGACCCAAGCCAGCCCTGGTTTTGTCAGCAGGAGCCTGTGCTGCTTCCATGCACAGGCTGGGATGGTGAGGGAAGAGGAGAACTTGGTTTCGGTGTTAAAACCCATCTTACAGAGGGGAAGCAGCAGAGCTGAAGCACAAAATAAAATAATGGTGTTAGAGTGGTGTGGGCCAGGCTGGTGTGACCTCTGCTTCAGCACGTGGTAACCTCTTACCCTCCTCTCTTCCAGGTTCATGACTGGGAAGGGGCTGGTCATCTACCCAGAGATTGGGGATAAACTGGACATTATCTGCCCCAAGGCGGAGCCGTCCAAGCCTTACGAGTACTACAAGCTGTACCTGGTGAGGAAGGAGCAGGCAGATGCCTGCAGCACCGTCATGGACCCCAACGTGCTGGTGACGTGCAACCGGCCCGAGCAGGAGATCCGCTTCACCATCAAGTTCCAGGAGTTCAGCCCCAACTACATGGGCCTGGAATTCAAGCGGCAGCAGGATTACTTCATCACATGTGAGTTTCCCTCCTCTTCCTCGCTGCCAGCCCTGCCTGGGGAGGGCTCGGGTGCCTGGAGAGTGTCACCAGGCGCTTGTGTGTGACTTGGCCAGTGCAGAGAGCTGACACGGATGGAAAATATGTCCTGCTGGATGGGAGCAGAGGGAGGAATGTGTCACTGGCCAAGTGGGTCACCAGGCCCTATCTGGCTGCTGTGCTGTGTCCCCTGCCCTCCTCATGGCTGGGAGCAGGAGCATATCCCCATCTGGGGTCAGCCCAGGAGTGCTGTCATGCCTGGAACCTATTTTTTGCATCCATCTTTGATGGAAGTGTTGCAGGGTTTTGGTTTGGGGCTGGGGAGAAAGAGGAATGGTGATGCTTGTCCTTATTCCTGGGTGTTGCTTCCAAGAGCAGCCCCAGCACCGGGAAGTGCTGGTGGTGTCCAGTGTGTGATGAGATGTGATTGAAGTGGCTGAAAAATTCTTCACACTGGCTTGTTCTGTTTGTGTCTTGGTGCACCACGGCATTTTATGGAGGGGACAGAGAAGGAATTTTCTCAGAGCCTGTGGTCTGTGCGTGCAGGGGATTGCTTCACAGAAATGTATCCGCTTGTGCCTGCTCTGGTGTGGGTGGAGGGGGAGCTCAGCCGTGTCTGGGCAGTGCTGCCAGCTCTCTCTTTGTCCCCTCCCCTCCTCTTCAGCCTGGCTGTCCCCTCCTGGATGGGTGCACTGCAAAGGGCACGGTGGCCACGGCTCAGCTCCCCTCGCTGTGTGCCGTGGGCTCTGCAGCGAGCGGCCAGCACAGGGGTCACTGCCTGTGTGGGAGCGAGTGCCTGGCTGTGGGAGCAGTGTGTTCCCGGCTGGAAACAGGGTATTTTTAGCCTGGAATCTTTGGGAGGGGGTGGCAAGGCTGTGGTGGGCAGTGGAGACGGGGAGGGCTGTGCTGCAGCGTGGTGCTGTGTTGAGGCTGCTGGTCTGAATGTCCCCAGCGAGCCTGGCTGGGACTGTTGGAATCTCACTGCAGAATAATTTGGAATAAATCTACTGGAGGGGAAGCAGCCGGGCCTGGCTCTGGCAGGTCAGCCTTGAGCCCTCATCACTTCTGTCATGGTAAATTTTGCTGGGTGGTGACAGGGGCTTGCGAGGGGTTCTGTTCCCTGTGTGGCTGTGGAGATGCCAAAGTGGCTCCTGGATCATCAGCCAGGGAAGTTTCCCTAACAGAAGGGGTGACAGAGCAGGGACGACCTGGCGCCACAACCTGCAGAGCCAGCTTGGCTCGGTGCTGGCAGTGACCACGGGTTCTGCAGGGCTGAGTCACTGTGGCAGGGCCAGGCTCCTCCAGAGCAATGGTCACTGTCACTGTCCAGACATGGGGACACATGTCACTTGAGGGGCACCACATTTGAAGGCAATGGGGGCAGGACACTCTGGTTCCAGCCCAGATGCCCCAGATGGACTGGAGATGCCAAAAACCCTCCCATGTAGGCTCCCATCTCCCTTACCACAGCTGGGAGCAGCCTGGTGGCTCCAGGAGCCCGAATTTCAGCCCTCCTGCTGTCCTTCAGCTGATGGAAAGCTTGATTGAATACGAGCTTTGCCTGCAGTGGGCAAAAATTTGGAAGAGAGGCCAAAGTGCCAGACTTGGGTCAGGCAAACATCTTGAAGCACTTGGTCAGTGGCTCCTCTGTGTTCAGGGGTCAAGTTCAAGCACTGACATGGCCTTCAAGCTAATGAGGGCTGAAACTGGGGTCCTCCGAGCTACAACCCTTGGGACTCTCAGGCTGCAAAGAGCCCTCAAAGACAAATAGCTTCCCCTTAACGAGCTCAGAAGGTGAACAAAGCACCGAGAAGAAGTATGGGATCCCTCTTATGGTAACCAAGTCCATCAGGAAGGTGGAGGCAGAAGCATTTACCAGCTTCTGAATTACCCAAATTTTACAGAGCTGTTTTGCATTTCACACGCAAAGTGAAGTGAAAATCAACCTCCCGGAGGTTTGGGAGGCGCTTTCACAAGCAGCCACCGGAGCATTGCCGACTCCAAACGCGGCTCCCGCGGGGCCCCCGTGGCTTTGAGCCGATGCCAGCTCCCCTCCAAGGCTGCCAGCACACCTGGGTCACTGCAGGTGACCGGCTCCGGCTCGCTGCGGGTGCAACAGGACACGCAGCCGGGATTTTGCAAAGACAGCAGAGCCCAGCTTGGGAAATCCCGGCTCTGCGTCCCGTTGGATGTCGGGCTGAGCTTTTCAAGCTCATTTTTAATGTAAAATCCTGTTTATCCTCTTGTTCCCAGTTTCAAGCTGTATAGGGATGCGGTGAACAGGGTGCTTGGAGCATCCCTGTGGGATGCCCCCCCTCTCCTCAGGGGGCCGGCAGTACCCTCTGCCCCTGCCTTGGACCGTTTCTGACTTTAATTTCTCTTGACTCCTCCAAGCTTTGATGCGAAACCCCTCAGAGCTGGGAGCTGCCAGCTGAACTTTGGCCCCTGGGTGGGCTGAGGATGCTCCTGTGATCTGGCCGTACCCTCTGCCGAGCAGCCCCAGGAGTTCTTTCTGCCAAGAAATAAAATAGCCAAAAAAACAAAGTCAAAAGTCTCCTGAGCAGACCACCCACATGTTGTCTTCCCCCCCCACCCCCAATTTTTCTCCCCTCCCTTTCCCCAAGCTTTGCCTGGACACACAAAGGGTTTTTTTTCTCCCTTTTCATTTCTAAGCCGGGAAAGCAGTGCTGGAGCCGAGGGAAACAGGGCGTGTGCCACTCATCCCCCACCTTCCCCAGCGGCTGGAAAGCCTCCTCACCGTAGCCAGGGGGCTTCCCAGGGTCCCTCCTATTCAGGACTGCTCCTTGCCATCACTTTGGATATGCCAAGCCTTGTTTAGGGACACTTTTATCATGGAGGGACACGGCCCCAGCCCTCGGCTTAGCAATGAAAAGGCTTTTGAAAGCTGCTGTTCCCTGTCCCCATCCTCTCTGGAGCCTCACACCAACCCCCTCCACAGCAGCTCCAGGCTTTTCTTAAAAGCATCTTTGCTCCTGGGGGTGGATAAGGAAAGGTGATGCTTAATCCTAAGGCTTTCCCTGAAGAACAAGATGCAGCAGTGTCTGCCTGCAGGTCTACACTGGAGACAAAGGCTGGGGGGCATGTGGGACTCCAGCAGGACATGGGCACCATCCCCAGGATGAAGTGCTGAGAGGATGAAGGAGCTGGGAATTTGGGAACTGTGTGTTTTATATTATGTTGGGCTGTGGTTTCTTCCATCCCTGGTCTCCCAGGTGTTTCCCTGCTTGCCTTTGGTGCCTTGGTGGGATTCCCTGTCCCCAGTGTCCTGTCCCCTCCCTACAAAATACTTCCCACTGGAATGGTCTTCCCCCTGCCTGGTGCCTGCACTCCCAGGATGTCATGAGCAGCTCTGGCCCCACCATGGCTTATCCAGCCCTGCAGGTTCAGCTCCCTCCACCTCCCCTCCTAATTCACTCCAACTCCTAATTGCGTTTGCAGCTCGTCTTTGAACTTGCTCCAGTTTTACTATCTCTGGTAATGAGGTGCCTGGATAGAGATCCATTAATCCCCGTGTCCTGGCAGTAGGGTGACGTGAGGAGGAGCTCCTGCAGTGGCTCCCTGCTATCCCAGAGCTCTGGATCAGAGAATCAAAGAATAGTTTGCGTTAGAAGAAACTATTAAATGTCACCTAGTCTATCCCTGGAATGCCCCGTCCTTGGAAGTGTTCAAGGCCAGGTTGGATGGGGGTTGGAGCAGCCTGGTTTAGTGGAAAGTGTCCCTGCCCACAGCAGGGGATGAACTGGATGGACTGCCATAGTTCCCAGTTCCTTCTCTGGTTTTTGGGGCTGATGGTGGTCCTGGCAGCCCCTTCTGTACTCAGTGGGGTGTGTCACCCCAGGCAAACCTTGCTCAGCCTCGAGGTGCACTCCAGGCAGCTGTTTGCAGATGTGGTGGTGCCGAGGTGTTCTTCCAGGTGTTCTTCCTCAGTGTCTGACCTGACCCATGAGCCTCTTTAAAGCACAGAGCCCTTGTTTGATGACAATGCTGAAGGAAAAGCAAGGTCCTAGTAGATGTTTCCTCATAAATCCGAGGCGTTTGCTGTTTATTGTGAGTCCTTAAGCCCTTCAATCCATTTTTGATGTAATAACGTCCGTAATCCAATCCAACGCTTTTTGGCAGCGGGATGCAGTGAGAGCGGATCTATTACCCTGAGTGTTGTGTTAAAGCCCTTGTCTTGCATTTCTGTTTTTAGATGCAATTAGTCTTAACCTGGCAAGAGTTATTTGTTGTAAACCATCGCTGCTGCTGCGATGCGGCTTCGTCCCTGGGCCACGCTCCGTCAGCGTTTTCCTGCAGCTCAGTGTAGGGAAGGGGGTCACCTATACCCTGCCAACTGCCAGGATCATCCTTCCTCCTCGGGAGCTTTTTTGGGACACATTGCAATACTCGCTTTTCTGGCTGTGCTCTTCCAGCTTCCGTTGGTTTGGGAAGCCTTCAGCCCGTGCCAGTGCGTGTGTGCGGAGCCGCTCGCACTCCTTCCCGCATTCCTTGGGATTTGATAATTCCCTCACTGGTTCCTTGGGCTGGGGGCTGTGCCAGGGGGGGCTTTGTCAGCCCGCCAGCACTTTGCTGATGCCATTTGAATGTGGCCACTTTCATGTGCTCCTCATCCTCCTTCCCACAACTTGTTTGGTGGCGGGGAGTTGAAAGCCCAAGGGCTGTTTGATGCCACGATGGGAGCTGCGAACTTCTGCTGATAAAACCCCAGTTAAGCGCCTTCCTCATTCTTCACCCAAACGGGCCTGGCTTGTGACACACCCAGACCAAGCAGAGCCGCCTGGTGGCATCCATCTGCTCTTGGGGCTTTGCTCCTCCATCTCCATCCCACTGGGAGTTGCTGGCAGAGGATGGTGATGCCGCGTGGGAGCCGGAGGCCGGACACAAACGGCTCTAACGGTGTCCTGCTCCCGACTTCAAAGCCCAGGCCCTGGCCATGTCAAACCCTAATAATGGCCCTTAGACAACACGCGGTTCCTTGTCTTGCAGGCTTGTCTGAAGAGCGTGACCACAGTAAATGTGATTTTGTTGAGCCCTGTCCCTTAAGCCTCTGCCTCTTTTCTCTTCTCCTCCTCCCTCCTGACCTTTTCAGCTCAGCGCTGTCCCCGGACAGCCCCTGGCAGCTGATCTCATGGCTCAGCCTTTCACGGCCCTAATAGGGATGAAAAGCCCCCTCAGAAAGGGCCGGTGTCCCGCGCCCGGCCGGGAGGTAAATACCCTGTGCTTTGATCTGCTCTGGGGCCAGGGGGGCCCTGCCTGCCACAAATCCCTGCCCAGGGGTTCCTGCTTGCCATGGCTACCCACCCAGGGGTCCCCATGGCCACTTAACTCCCTGGCTGCTGGGCAGCCCAGTTCTGGCTGTGGCCCTGGCACTGCAGAGGGCTCTGGAGATGGGCACTGGGTGCTGTCTGCCTGGGAAATTGGGCTGGCTGCGTCCCAGGGTGCTCTTCCCCAGGAGAAATGATTTCCAAGAGCATCTGTAGCATTGTCACGACCCCTTTAGCACTGTCACGACCCATTAGGAGAAAACAAAACGTGTTTAACTCCTCAGTGCTCCTGAACACTTGAGATGACAGTAGACATGGTATGCAGGGGTGATGGCAGTGAAGAGGTGACATCTCCCCCTGCATCACCTGCCTGATCCTGCTCTGCCCCCCTGTTCCTGGGATGGCTTACACCAAAGCAGGATTTTTGGTGCATCCCATCTTCCCTCTCCTCATCCTGCCTCCTTCAGCCCCTGCTCCTCCTGCTGTGTCTGCAAGAAATCCCAGGGCACCTCCTGGAGCTGCATGGATTGTGGTGGACCTGGCTCTTCAGTGATGGTCACGTCCGAGGACTTCTCTGGGACACTGGAAGAGATTAAACTTGTCTGGTTTTGGGTTAAACATTGAACAGGAGAATCCCAAGGCAGAAGGAGCTTTCAGCTTGATGAGGAATTGAAACAAATCGTGGCATACTGGTGTGTCTGGGAAGCTGTGCATGGATAAGTGCAGGCAGCTACTTCCTTGGCATGTTTTTTTAAATAACCATAGCATCAAGGCCCTCTTCCTGGGCTTTTCTCCTGGGATCCCTATTGCAGTTCACTGCTCCTGTAGTGCTGAGAAGAGGTTTGTTGGCATCACTGTAGCTCCAGACTGGTGTGGAGGGATCTGTGGTGGTGGGTGCTGGGTTTGTGAGGGTGGTGGATGCTGGGATGTGGTGGTGGATGCTGATAATGGTGGATGATGATGATGGTGGGTGCTGTCTTTCAGACCAAGAGTTCACTGGGAGCTCCAGGAATGCACCACCACACTTGGACCCTGAGACATTCAGGGTGCACAGAGTCTGACATTACTGAACTGTGACATGCCACCCTTTTCCATCCCTAGTGTATAGGGATCTGTGTCTATCCACCCCTCAGCCAGGACAGCCCAAGTGGTGTGTGACACCTTTAGCAGGTCACCTTTCCAGGGAGGATTGGTGTCATCCTCCATTTGAAGTCTCTGTGCCCCAGGATTGATGTTTTTGCTGCTGCTGTGTAATGCCTGAGCTCTTTGATCCCACCTGGCAGAGTGGAGTGGGAGTTACACACCTCATGGAGAGGGGGCTGCAGGAGCAGTGGAATCTGGAGGCAGCTGCAGTGGGATCAGCTGTAATTTGGGAGTAGAGAGCCCTCTTTCTCTGTCCATTACTCAGCCAGGAGGCAAATCATTGTCTGGAGAGTCAGGGGTTTATGTGGCATCTATTGGAAATTTCCAAGCCCTGTAACTCAGGGTGTTGCTGGAGACTATTTGATCCATGCACTGGTGTCTACCTGGAGCAGAGACCAGCTCCTTCAGTCTTGCCATGCAATCCCCTGGAGCAATGGATCATCTCTTGCTCCAGTTGTTGTGGGGTGCAGCACTGGGAGCCCCAGCTGATCCTGCTCCAAGCCAGGCTCTGGTGGGTGCACGGCCACACTGGGAGCAGTGCCTGGGCTGGCTCCTCTTGCAGACAGGGGATTTTTTACAATTCTGGGTCAGGAGTTTCACCAATGTCACCTCCCCAGTTCCAGAAGTTCCTGGTGGTTATGCAAAGTTTGCCTGTAATTGCAGTGGGATTTCCTCCTGGCTGTCCCACAGCACCCAGACCTGCTGTCTCTCCCCACTGCCTGGCACCTCCTTGGCTCCCTGAGCTCTCCCAGGCACCTGGAGCTTCCAGAAGATCTCCACATGAATCTGTCCCTCTGTCAGCCTCTCTGTCCCTGATAACCTGATGTTTTCTCTGAGCCCCTGGGAATGTGGCCATGGATGGAGCCTGAGCTCAGGTGGGCAGCTGGCATTGGCCTTGCAGCTAAGGGATGCCACTTTCAGTCTCCATCCCCTTCTCAAAGGACTTGTCAGTCATCTCTGAGGTGTTTTGCTATCTAACAGGAGAGATTTACACCCTGTTAAAAGGCAACAAGTGCTTTCCGCCCCTTTTGGGACCCACAAATGATTCTGGCAGAGCATCAGGTGGGGAATTATGTGACATTTTCATCCTGACCTGTCTCCAGTTGCTTGGGGTGACCACAGAGACTGCACAAATCACCTTCCTTTCCCAATGATGTGCTCTTTCTTTGGAAGGGATGGACGGACTTGAAGACAAAGGGTTTATTTAGGACCATGGTCCCTCTGAGCTGGGCAGGAAGCAGGATGAGGATGCTGGGAGTTTCCATAGCTCATCCACATGGACAGTGTTGATGATAAAAGGGCTTGAGTGAGTCACCAAGCTGTGGTTGTGCAGCAAAGATGTGCTTTCCAGCCTGGATGAGGTTCCCTGCAATCTAGCAGTGACTCTTAATTATGATACTAATTGGGGTTGGTTATAATTTTCCACCAGAAAGCTGTTTTAATGGGAAATTAGCTTTTCACTTAAGCATTACTTGGGTTAAAGTGTCTTTTTCCAGTGGGTACTTCAGTGTTTGCCTGTTCTCTCTCTGCCCCAGGAAAGAACAGGAGAGAGTGGAGCTGTAGGTGGTGAGGATGAGTGTAGTGGGTGGTGTCTTCCCTTTTTCCAGCTGTAACTGTATGTGTCCCTCTGCTCTCTATAAGGAATGGGGCCAATTTAACCCTTTGATCTTGGGGGTGCTGACTCTGGCTAGGGAAAGCCAAACCTCATCCCAGACAAACCCCAAGGTTTTCATTCCTATTTCCATCAGTGCATTTGAACTGGGGGTTTTCCCACTGTGTTTGCTGGAGCAGGGAGTGTGGGATGGCCAGATTCCCAGTGCTCCATGGGCTGGCTGCAGCGACAGGCTCCTCACCTGCCCTGTACAGCTGAGGGGAGGGACAAAGCAATCCCAGTTGGCTTCATGGCATGGGGCTGGGCCTGGCAGTGCCCTGATGCCGGGGAGGAGAGCAGAGGTGGCCCTCCCACAGTCAGCAGTCCTGGTGGAGCAGCCCCCATGGCCCTTCTCTTTCCGTGCCGGACCGTGTGGCTGGAGCAGCTCTGGAGCTGGCAGGAGTGGCTGTGAAACCCAAGCCTTGCACCTCCTGCGCCGTGCAGGAACGGGACAGGGCCGAGCTGGCTCACACAGGCATTTCAGGGGCTGCAGGCCCCCTTCCCGGCGCAGCTGCCTCGGGAAGGCTGGGACAAGGCTGGAAGAAGGCTGCCGGCCCCGCTGGCAGTGCGACAGCGTGGGGTGGGCTCCCTCCGCACGGCCCCTGCCCCGGCGCTGGCAGCAGCCCCAGCCAATGTGCTGGAGCTCAGGGAAGGGGCTGGGGGATGTGTGCGGGGTGGGGGGCTCGTGTCCCCACAGTGAGGCTGGCTGGGAAGTGACGCTGGTATTAATAATAATAGTACCAATAACGAGATGCCCTAAGCCAGAGCTGTGTGGCCCTGATGGCTGGGAGGAGCAGGAGGAGGAGGAGCAGGGGCTGTAACCAAGCCGTGCTCCCTGGAGGCCCCAGGGAGTTGGTGTGCAGTGGAGCAGGCGGGTGCCTCTGCTCCATGACCTGGAAGTGGCTCCGTGTCCCCTGGGGTGCCAGCCCTGGCTGGGATGGGGGGGAAGGAGCTCAGTGCCCGTGGTGGGTTGAGCTCCAGTGGAGCACCTCTGTGTTGGTACTGAGGGGGTGTAAAACAGCTTGAAAAATCCAGGGAGGGGAGGTGGCAGGAGCTGGGATTTTATTTGAAGTGCAGTCTGCTTGTGGATTCCTGCAGGGATCTCTGGCAGTGTCCAGGCATGTCAGAGACACATCTCCAGGGTGACCCGTGCCAGGAGGGGCTTTCAGCCCAGGAGGGCCCAGGCTGGGCTGAGGCTGCTCGGCAGGGTCAGTCCCGTGGCTCCAGCGGGATCAGGGTGAGGCTGTGCGACACCGGTGGGATGCTGCCACCTTTCCTGAAGTGATGGAAACACGAACCTTGTGCAGGTCTGGGGGTGAGGGGGGTGGTGGGGACTGTGGCTGTGCTATGGCCACGCCGTGCCTGGCTGGGGCTGGAGCAGGGCTGAGCTGCACAGATGGAAGAGTGATTAAGAGCAATAAAAGGAAAGAGACTTGGATTCGCTACAGTCTCAGCACATTAATTGTGCTTTGGGGCCCAAATCATAACGCAGCCCTGCTAGAGGGAATCCAGCAGAGAAACCAAACATCTCGCTCTGGCCAAGGCTGACCATTTAAGAGACCCTTGCCTTCATCTCTTGCCAGGTATTACTTCCAGCGTCTCCCATCTGCCAAAACCCGAGATCTCCTTTGAAATATTTTTAGGGGAGGGAGAAAAGCTCTGGTGACACTGAGTGCTGGCACTGGGGAGGCAGCAGGGACAGCACATGGCACTGCTGGCTTGGAGATGGGACTGTGGGGTTGTTGGGGGTCTCAGCCATCTGTCCCAGCTCTGTGGTGTGTGTCACTGGGCTGGATGGGCGTGTGGGATTCCAGGAGTGGAGGTCCTGCCTGGCTTCCATGGTGGCTAAGCATCTCTTCTAAATTGACAAGCAATTACATGGTTAATGGTATCACTGTTAAATCCTCATCACTCAGCAGCCTGGGGCTTAATGCTCCATTAGGGCAGAGGCATTTGATGGCTCTCCGGGCTGGGAGTGGCCTTTGGAAGTCACTGGCCAGAGGTTATTTTTGCTCTCCCAGTCCTACAGCCAACCTTCGAATCCTTCCAAAATGGAATAGGGCAGGAAAATGCTCCTGTATGCTCAGCATTGCTGGGGCTGGTGGATTGAGCCTTGCTGGTGTGGCCTGGGGAGGTGACAGTGTTGTTTCAGACCTGCCATTTCCTATTCCATGGGTATTCCCAGCTCCCTGCCTGGCTTCCTTCATCATGTCACAGCTCTGCCTCCTCCTGCTGCCCTGCAGCTGCCTCTCTGCAGCTCGGGGCTCTCCCAGCTCTCCCGCAGCCACTACCGTGGTTATGGATTTAACATTTTCCTCTGTGGGTTGCTGACCCTGGGTTCCATCGGCAGCTGAGGATTGGTGGTGTCACCACAGGTCACCCTAACCATGGCAGAGGCATGAGTGGCAGAGGCACCCAGAGAATCCATCAAGTGACAGTCTGGATCCACTGGAGCTGGGCTGAACTGAGCCTGGAGCCTTCTGCTGGAGCTTCTTCTGCTGGGAAAGCAGGAAATGGAGTGGGAGGAGCAGCTCTTCATTGCTGAGCTTCACAGGGAATTGTGCTGGAGGAGCCTTTCCCAATGGATCAGGGACCTGCTGCTCTCACATCACCCTGCCCTACGTGTTCACATCAAACTCTCTGGACTCTGCACCATTTGGATGGATTTAGGGATTTAGGATTTTGACTTTTGGAAGCCCAACCAGCTGCATGGAGCATCCAACTTCACTCCGGCCCGTTGTGGATTTACAGGGAATGTGGAAGCTCATGTCCTTGTTTCCAGAGGCCATTCCAAGACCATCACTGTGGGTTTTACAAGCGTTTTTCCTCTTTTTGTTTCCTCAAGCAACTGTTTCATTTTTCCACCTGGTTCCCTCTCAAAGCTACTTTCTCCCTCATCATTTCCATGGCCAGAGCAAGAAGAAACTTTGTGTCCAAGTGTGGGGTTGGAAGAAGGATGCTCAGCTGTGTCCCTTTGTCCATCCCTGTGGCTCCAGCTGCCATCACTGTGGCTCCAGCTGCTCCCTCTGTCTTCTTTGGACCTTGAATATTTTTCTTATACGTGGATGGAATGTCTCCATAATTATTTGGAGGAACTGCTGCCTTTGTGAGATCTTCTGGTTTCCCCCACTTGAACCACGCTTGCTTGTTACCTCATTTTGTTATAATTAGTTAATTATTTATAAATCAGACCTCGTGAGGCCTCACAGGGACTGGCTTTTACAGACTGCTGCCTTCTCCCTCGATGGATGAGTCTCTCAGAGATGCAACAACCCATGGCACAGAACTGGGAAGTAGGGGAACTGTTCAAGGAGCTGCTCCAGGGCTGTGAGCTGGGATGTATCTGCTGATTTCACCCCCAAACTGGCGCCTCCGGCCTGGGAGAACTGGGCTGCCGAGCTTTTTGCTGGAGTTCACTCCCGATGTGTTTTTATGGGGAGTCTGAGCTCAGGTCCATCCTGTTTGGATTCCAGAGAACTCGTGCAGGCTGTCAGGGGCGTTTCTCCACATTCCCAGGCGTTTGCATGGGGCTTGGTGCTGACAGTGCTGCTGTCAGAACGGCTGCCAGCAGATCCCAGCTGGATGCACCATCCCAGCTGGATGCACGGCTCCATCCCGGGAGCTGCTGGCAGGGGGGACCCCGCTGCAGGAGAAGTGATAACTCAGCAAATGGCCCAAGGAATTTTTTATTAGGAAAACGTTTGCTGGGGTTTCAAGCGAGAGCCTTGATTGCACAGAGGTGTTTGGAAAGAGCTGGACTTGAAGTCTGCTTCCCAGCGGGATCTGGGTGTGCTTTCCAGAGCATCCCAGTGTGGAGGTTCATGGAGGCACCCAACTTCCTGCTGTGGGAAAGGGGAATGTGGAAGGAGGACCTCGCTATGTACTCCAGCTTCTTCCTGTCCTCTCACCAACACCCAGCAGGGTCCAATGGATTCATCCCAAACTTCTGTCAGTCACCTATCCTCCTAGTCCTGTTTTTTTGCAGGATGGAGGCAGGAATTGGGCTGCACAGGGAACCTGAAACGCCAGGGCTGAGCTTTGGCCTTGAAGCTCAGGGAGGTGTTGGCTGCGCTGTGCTGGCCAAGTCCTGTCTTGTGTCTGGAAAATTATCCCTGGACTCTGTGATCCTCCATAGCATTGCCTTCCCCAAGCTGTTGCTGAGCTCCTCCCTGGTTTCCCTGCTTCTCTGGGTGGATTGATCCCTGTGGTTGGATTTGGTGGAGCACTGGGATGATTTGTGTTTGCTGCAGTGGAGGGAGGTGATGGGGTGGGAACCATCCTGGTCCCTGGGCAGATCCGGCTCCATGCCAGGCACAGTGGCCACATCCAGGGCCCTGGTGGGGGGCAGTTTTTTGAGTCTGTTTAGCAGAACCTTCCATTTAGGTGCTGAATCCTGAAATCCTTGTGTTTGTGTTTATTCTCTCTTGTGTCCCCCCTGCCCTGAGCCCTGCAGAGGGCTGGAGGATGGGGGACCTTCCCTGTGCTCCCATAGGATCCAAGGGCTGAAAACTCTGTGCCGGCTCCAGTGAAAAGTTAATGTGAATTTAAGTGACTTCTGCCCTGCAATTAGAGCCCCCAGAGCCCACTGGGGCTCTGAGTTTACATTCTTCACCAAGGCACAGGGTGTAATTAGAGATGTATAATTTAAACTGTGCATATGCAAGTGTTCCCATTCTGCACCAGGAGCAAAGGAAATTATCCAGGAATTAAAGGGGGAGGAGGGTGCAGGCGTGGAGAATGGCTCACTTGTGTGGATGTGGCAGTGAGAGGAAGCTGCAGGAATCATGTCCTCACTGCTACAGGCAGCTTTGGAAGGGGCAGGAGCTGGGAATTTGGTGGTTTCTGGATTGGGGTGTGAAGATGTGGCTGTGGGGGGTCAGGAGTGAATCCCTGGGGTAGGAGGTGCCAGGGGACAGGTGTGACCTGCTTTGCAGTGCCAAGGGGCAGTAGAGACCTACACAGTAATGCCAAGGAACAGCAAAGAGCTGCTCAGCAGTGCCCTTCCAGCTCCTAGGAACCTGTCTTACATTCCCTCTCTTTTCTTGCAGCCACTTCCAATGGCACGCTGGATGGCCTGGAGAACCGGGAAGGAGGGGTCTGCCAGACACGCTCCATGAAGATTGTCATGAAAGTGGGGCAGGGTGAGTCCTCCTGTGCCCTGGGGTCTCCTGCTGCCCCCTGAACCAGGGTCCTTGTTCCTTTGGGGATGTGGGAGTTCAAGATTCCTGGGAAACTGAGGCCAGGCCAGCTGCTCCTGAGAGCACTCCTGGGTTGGCTCAACAGAATTGGATTTTTAGGATCTTTCTCCTTGCTGTTTTTCCCTTGCCAACATGGCGGAGCACTGGGATTGAAAGGGAGCAATTGTTCCCTGTTACCTCGTGGGCTGTATCCGGGTGGGAAGTGAGCTCCACACAGGACCCAGGAGCCCTGCAAGTGCCTTGGGGGGGCTGGAACAGGCAGTGCCCCTGTGACTTCCCAGGCATCCAAGGAGGGATTGTAGCTGGCCAGGCATCAGGGATTGGGCTTGGTGGCTCTCAGCTCTAGAGGCCACCAGGCTGTGGGGGCTCTGGTGGTAGTGGGACACCAGGGATATCACCAACAGGCTTTTCTCCTGGAGCTCCTGCACCCCACTGTCTCCATCCCAAGCTGCTTCCCAGCCCCAGCAATGCCCTGGGCTCGTTTCGGCCCCGACTTGGATGCACAGCTCCCGATTCTGCTTCTCATTATTGTGTTTGCACGTCGGGGCCAATATTTATAATAAACAGGCGAAACCGTGCTGCAGCCTTGGCCTCCTGCCTGCCCTTCCCTTCCTCCCGCTGCCTGAGCAAGAAACCTGTCCCAGCCCACGCACGGGAGCTCTGAAAACAGCAAAGCAGGGAATTAGGGTGGGGACCTGCTTCCCACAAGCCCTGGAGCAGCTCAGCCTTGCTCTGTTGCTCTCAGCATCTCCGAGTGCTCCTGTGCCCCCTGGGAGTGGCTGACAACTGGGAGCACTTCTTTAAGGGGGGAACAAGCTTTCCAGGTTGAATCAAGGTTTCTCATCCATCCCTCCCCTCCTCCTTCCCAGATCCAAACGCAGTGATCCCAGAGCAGCTGACAACCAGTTGGCCGAGCAAGGAGTCGGATGACACTGTGAAGATCATCACGCAGAGCCCACGCAGCAAGGTCCCAGCAGTGGAGGAGCCTGGCAAGCCAGGTGTGTATTCCAGGGATCCCCAGGAGAGGGATGGGGCTCTGCCTGCCATGGGGCCAGTGAACCCCCTCCAAGCTGAGCTTGTTGCTTGGATCCCAGGGATACCAGACTCTCCAGGATCTGGATGGGTTTGCCATAAGTGTTGTGCCCATCTCTGCTGTCCTTCTGTCCCAAACCCAGGGTGCAGAGCAGCTTGGGTATGTTTTCCCAGCTCCTGGCAGAGCTTGGCAGGGAAGTGCTGTTCCAGCACTCTTCCTCCTCCTCCTCCTCCTCCTCCTCCTCCTCCTCCCGTGTGTTCCTCACATCTGAGTACCTCTGAGAGGGCTTGGAGGAGGTGAGGTCCTCAGGTGTGAGAGCCCTTTGAAGGTGGTTTCCTGAGTTCCTGACCCCTCTGAGTACAAAGTGGAATCAGATGAAGCTGGGAAGAGTCTCTGTTTTCTTCCTGCCTGGATTGACCTTGGAGCTGGCCCCGCAGAGGCTGTGGCTGCCCCAAGCCCAGGGGACAGTAACTGGAGACTGGGGGGGTCTGGGTGTCAGAGCCCACGTTCACCAGGGCATCCCAGTCTGTTGTGGGGAGCGAAGGCTCCCCAGGTCTGGAATGGTGTCACCTGGAAACTATCAACACTCTGCTCCATAGGCTGGGAGATGGGAAGGGGTGCAGTGGTGTAGAATGGGGAAGAGGGCATGTGATGGCCCCTCTGTGGATGCCTGGGGTGAGAAGGTGGGGACCAAGTGCCATCCCCTTGGAGGTGAGGAGCTTGCCTCCTGGGGAGCACGGCAGGAGAATGCTGTGCTGAGTTTGGGGGGCAGAGAGGGGCTCCAATTGGCAACTCATCCCCCTGCTCCAGGTGTGGTCCATGCATGGACAGGGCACAGATCTGGCCGTCCCTCTGACCCTTGTCTCCCCTTGCCTTGCAGGCTCTGTCAACCAGGACGGCCAGGAGACCCAAGGTCCCAGCGACGGCTTCCTGAGCTCCAAGGTGGCCGTGTTCGCAGCCATCGGCGCCGGCTGTGTCATCTTCATCCTCATCATCATCTTCCTCGTTGTGCTCCTGATCAAGATCCGCAAGCGGCACCGGAAGCACACGCAGCAGCGAGCCGCGGCCCTGTCCCTCAGCACCTTGGCCAGCCCCAAATGCAGCGGGAACGCGGGCTCGGAGCCCAGCGACATCATCATCCCCTTACGGACTACAGAGAACAACTACTGCCCGCACTACGAGAAGGTGAGCGGGGACTACGGGCACCCCGTCTACATCGTGCAGGAGATGCCCCCGCAGAGCCCAGCCAACATTTACTACAAGGTGTGAAGAGCAGCCTGGGAACGGCCGATGCAGCAGCGCGGGAGCGCCGGGCGCGGGGCCGGCGCCGCAGGGAGGAAGTGAAACGCCCCACCCCCGGCACGGCGCGGGCAGCGCCGGGAGCGGCGCCGGGGAGCGGAGGGCTCAACGCTCACGTGCTGATTCTCCCCTTTGTATTTAGTTTTGTAGTTCTCAGCTTTTGTAATCCCGAGACTCTGAGGGTGAGCCTTCAGCTTCCTCCTCTTCTTCTCCAGACTGTGGCCGGCCGTGGGGGGCAGGCGCCGTGCCTTTCCATGCTCGGGACACCGCTGGCAAACCCGGAGACTCCACCTCCCCTTTGTGGTTTGGGATTTTCCCGCGTCGCCCCTCTGGCCCTGCGGGAAGTGCCCACCAGCACCGCGGGGTCCCAGAGCCTGGAGCGACGCCGGGGCCTCGGTCCCAAGAGCAGCAAGCACACAGGGGGATGAGGAGGAGGATGCTTTGCCAAGGTGCCAAGATGCAAACAACTGTGCAGGGAGGAAGCTGGCAAACCCGATTTACTACTACTACTATTATTATTATTATAATTATTTTAATTTTTTTGTAACATTTTTATTTTTGTGAATTCTGGGCAGGACTCCGGCCCGCTGCCTCCGGCCACATGCCATCACCGCCTTCCAGCACGTGATCCCGCCGGCCATGGGGCAGATCCCGCTCCCCCCACTGCCCCTGGAAACTTTTGTGTTCGTAGCTGTTGACTCTTGTTTTAGTCTCTTTATAAAAAGAAAGAAAGAAAAAAAAAATTCTATCTCCACCCTGTCTCAAGCGTTCAATGCGCAAGGGGTTGGACTCTGCTTCTGCCCCACACAGAGCAGCCGTGGCCTGGCAGCTCTTTCTGACCCCTCTGGAGCATCCAACTGTGGAAAAAAGCCTTTGGCTTTCTATTGGGCTGGGTCTTAGCCTGCTGGAAGCAAAGTAGGGGGTGGCAGAGGTAAGCTGCAGCCCCCTCCCAAGCTGGGCATACTGCAGGTGGTTGTCCTTGGAAAGGAAAACTGGAAAACAAAGATTCCTGACCTGCAGCTTGTTCCAGGGTGTCAGGAGGAGGCTGGTGCTTGGGGCTGGAAGCCCCCAAGAGGCTGGAGCACCAGGCTTGGCTTGGCTGGGAGCTGAGCCAAAGGCTTTTCCACCCACCTAGTTTACCTGAAGAGTCCAGTGCCCCTCAGCAGGACCTACTTTGGGGATCAACCCCTGCTGTGCCTGTTCCCCGCCCTGCTCCTGGTGCAGGAGCATTCCTTGTCCTGCCACCTCCTGGGGATCCCACCACCCGGGCTCCCCTGCCCTTTCCTTGCCCATCTCCTGCCCAAAACTGGAAGGGGTTGAGCCTGTCTGGTGGGATCATTCCCAGCTTTCTCTTCCCAGGAGGAGCCGCCAGCACCGCGGCTGATGCCAGTGAGCCCGGCGGGGCTGGCGGTGGCCTGTCACTGCCTATCCTCGGGCTGTCCCCCCATCATCACTTTCTTTTCCTTCCAGCAGTAGCTGCTTTAGCTCAGGGAGCAGGAGTGGGGCCAGCAGGGCTGTTCCCACCTGGGCCATTCCCGCCTGTCCCCAGGGCCCCAAATCCCGCATTAGGAAGTGCCCAAAGAGCGAGAGAGCTGCTCTGCTAAAGTGCCTTGACAAGGAGCGGGAGGGGGCGGGGGCAGAGCAGGGATGGGGATCTGTGGCCTGGGGGGATCTGGTGGCCCTTGGGGATCTGTTGGCCCAGCTGCTGCACTGGGGTTTGGCCCTGAGCGGGATGGGAGCATCCTGTGGTGTCACGTTTTTGGGTTTGTAGGTTAGGGCAGGAGTTTGGGCTGGAGCAGAGTGGGGTGTCCCAGTTCCCCTCCTGCCCTCGGCATCCCGAGGTGGTTCTGCTTCCAGGGCCCCAAACCAGCTGCTTCCCTCGGGAGAGACGTGCCCCAGCGGGTGCTCCCCCCGCTTCCCTATCCCAGCACTGCTTCCCTGTGTAGCACCTTCCATCCCTGTCTCCTCTGTGGGATCCACTGCCCATCCTGGCCCGGGACCTGCCCGCACCAGGACCCCCATTCTCTGATGGGGAAATCCCAGAGAATTGTGTCTTAAAAAAATTCCCTTTCCCTCTTCCCTCTGCTAAACCTTATCCTGTGTTTCTCGAAGGGGGCAGAGTCCTGGCTGGGTGGTGGTGGCAGTGGTGATGGTGACAGTGACAGTGGAGTCCTTAAAGAATAGTGTCTGGAGTGGAGGGGGATGTTGGGGGGGATGATGTACTTTTGTTTTGGTTTTGGTGGAGAAGGGACAAAGTGTGGCCATGGGTTGTACCAAGTGATCTGACAGTGCCCGTGGCTTCTCATGGTGGCCATGCCCAGCTGAGGTCTCCATCAGTCCCACTCCTGCTGCTGGAAACAGCTGCAAAACCTTGTAAATATGTGAAGAAAGGGTGAAATCAGAACTCTTGGTTTTTGCTGAGCACCTCGGGCTGCTGGGTCCTGGATCAGTGTGTCCCTTGGGTTCTTTTCATGGAAAGCATTGAAATTTGGTTGATTTTTCCTTTCTTTTTGATTTTTTGTTTCTCCCCCCCTTTTGTTTGTGTAAATACTAGTCTTTTTTGGAAAAAATAATGTAAAGATGTTTTGTATAAACTCCGAATTATTTTCTGGTTGCTTTTTCTTAGAAAAACAAATGAGAACTTAAAAAAAGATGAAAAAAAAAGAAATTTTAACCACAAGAACGGGTGTAAAACATTGTCATAGAGCTCAGCCCAGAGCCTGTGGGCTGTGCTGGAGTGTGGGAACTGCCGGGATCAGGACTGGGGACCTGCCCTTGATATAATGCAGGATCAGATGGGCTCCAAGCAGAGAGTGAGGCAGGAATCTGGGATTCTATTCCATCCCAGAATCTGTGGCCCATTCCCTGTGAGTCCCAGAGCTCTGAGCCCTGCCCTGGCCATGGGCAGAGACTTGGGGACATGTGGTGACCTAAAGGAGCATCAAATTTATTTACTTTCTTATCTTTAACAAAAAAACTTTGACTTGGGGATACAGAACTCAATGCAACATCCTAAGATCCTGCTCTGCTTTTCTGGCCCTGTGAAACTGTTCCCGGTGCAGATCCCTTTCCCAGCTATCCGTTTTCTGTTTGCCTGTTTCGGTTGCCAACTGGCAGCTCACCATGGCCCCATCTCTTCTTGGTGCCTGGGCTGGGGTGGCTTCTCCTCAGCTGTGCCCCCCTCTCAGTGCAGGGTCCCTGTCCAGGGGTGGTGGCCATGCCTGGAGCCATGTCTGGTGTCACATGGCACTTGTCATGGGCAGCTGGAAGGCATCAGGGAGCCCCTGATGCTCCCAGGAGCCAGGCTGTGAACCTGCATTATGTCAGCAGAGGGTTCCTGGGAGGTTCCAGAGGTGCTGGAGCAGGGATGGAGATCCCTCTCTCCATCCCGGCAGCATCCTCACCACGCTCCCACATTTCAGAGCTGTGCCACCTCCACATCCCACAGCGTCACATCCGCGCCGTCCCCTGTCCCGAGGGTCCTGGCCCTGCCATCAACCAGCCGGGGCTGCCGGATTTTCCCTGTCCACCCTCCACTGCCCTTAGCCAAGAGGTGGATACAGAGCTGGAGCCTGAATGTGCTCCTTGTGCAGGGCATACGGGATGGGGCTTGGGCTGAGCGGGAATGGTTGGGCACCGTGTGGGGAACCGGGCACGGAGGGAACGAGGCCCCTCTGTGCCAGCATCTCCTTGTCTGCAGGGGCACATCCTTGGCATCCCCGCGCTGGTTGATCCTCCTTGGCTCCTGGTGGGGCTCCGGTGGTGCCGGGATCCCCTCGGCCGTGCTCCCGGCGCCGCAGATTTTCTTTCTTCGTGTCATGTTCCTGGTTTTGATTCCTTTCACCTTCTCCCAGCTCTCCCGCCCAGTAGCATATCATCGGCATTGGTAACAGCTCTGTGGCAGCTGAACTCCATGGAGCCGTGATGGAACCTGATATATTGTTAAATAAAAGGTTTTTTTTTTTTCCTATGGAATTCCTGCTGTCTCCCGTGTGCTTTATTCCTGCCCCAGGTTTGAAACTGCAGCCCGAGCTGAAGAGATCTGGGAAAAATTGGCTGGGATGGATCCTTACCACCTGGTCCTGGGGGGACCTGATGGGTTTGGTTTGGTCAGGAAAAGTTTGGAGATTTTTGTCCAATATTTACAGCATGGAATCAGGATTGGATGAACTCAGGGTTGGATATGGTTGGGTGCTCCATGGATATGGTTGGACCTGATGATCTTAAAGGTCTTTTCCAGTCCAAATGTGTCTGTGTTTCCATGGCTCTAACCCTGCAGCTGGAGGCTTCTGGGTGCCACTGGATTCCACTCTGGCTTGAGGGGCTGCTCCTGCACTCCAGACCAGGCAGAGCCTATTGGGAGCTGCTGGTGCGTGGCACAGGACAAGGATGTCCCATTCCTGGCAGGAATGAATGAACCTGCTCCGGACAGGCACAGGGAAAAGCAGGAAGGGGGTGAGGCCGGCTCCTCCTCACCCTGGAGTTGCTTTAGGAGAGGATGGAGTCATGGAAGTTCCTGCCTGGTGCAAACCACACCTCCAATCCAGGTTTTCCTGTCAGGAATTGTGAGTGTTGGATTCTGGGGTGACCACAGGGGTATGGGAGGGAATGGGTCTGGTTCGTGGGATCTCAGAGTTACAATGTGGCTGAGGCACCAACCAAGAGGGGTTGGAGAAAACTCATCCAACCCGGAGGGGTTCCATCCTTGGAGATGGAACACAGTGGGATAGTTCAGAGCTGCTTGGGCACAGCCAGAACCTCCAGGACCATGCCAAGAGCCTGCTGCAGTGAGCAGGGAATGCCGGGATGGGGGATGGGATGGGGGGGCCCCCGGGGTGCACCAGCCAGGCTCAAATGTGGTTTGCTGGTTTGAAAATCCTCCCTCTCTGCGTGCTTTGATCCCAGTGGGAATGAAATAAGGTTTTCAATTCTAAACAGCTTCGCTGAGCCCTGATGCCCGCAGGGAGAACTGGAAGTGCCAAACGTGCTGGGACCTGCCAGCAGAGGGAAAAGTGCTTTAACAGGTTCCTGGAACCCACCCCCGGCCGGGAGCGGGAGTGCAGGAGGGTCCCTCTGGCTCCGGGGCTGCTCCGGGTGGGACCAGCAGGGACGGGGGGGTGCAGAGGCTGCCAGCCCCACGGGATCACTCCTGGTGCTCCATGTGTGTCTCGAGGCAGCTGCAGTAGGAGTTCCCATGGGGCAGGGATGTGCTGGAACTGCTTCTCCTCCTGATCCCACCCCAGTGCAAGATCCTGCAGAAGTCTCCGTGCTGGGAAGGGTTTGGTTGGAAGCACTCTTGTCCCTGTCTGTGGTGGGAGGGAACATCAAACCCTGCTGCCAGTCCGCACGGGGACAGAGAGCCGAGGCTGTGCAGTGGCTCTGCTCTGCTCCCAGGGGCCAGCTGGCAGTGAGGGATCGGCAGGATCCTACCCGGGAGCCTCTGGATCTGGAAAGTTCATTAAAGCTGCAGAGCTGCTGATGGTTTTGGATGTCCATCAGGACTGGAGGAGTTATTTTAATTATTTCACATAAAGGAGCGTTTTGTCGAGTTTATTAACTCGCCCTTGGCCGGATCCCATTCGGGAGTGGGGCGGCTGCCAGGCCAGCAGAGCCAGAGCATTTGGGAGGATTGGGATGCTGGGGGTAACCATGTCCCTTGTGCAGGAGCATTTGNTGTCCCTTGTGCAGGAGCATTTGGGGGGATTGGGATGCTGGGGGTAACCATGTCCCTGGTGCAGGAATGTTTTGGGGGGATTGGGATGCTGGGGGTAACCATGTCCCTGGTGCAGGACTGCTTGGGGTGATTGGGAGAGATACTGAGGGGCACCATGTTCCTGGTGCAGGAGCATTTGAGAGGATTGGGATACTGGGGGGCACTATATTCCTGGTGCAGGAGCATTTTGGGGATCAGGACACCAGGGTCACCTTGGGTGCAGGAGCAGTGCCACTTTGTGCCGTGGCCAGGGTAGAACCCCCTGGAAGGGGAGCCCATATGGGAAATGCCTGTATGGTCTGGTTATAGGATGGGAAGCTCAAAGCCCCCTGGAGGAAGGTGAGCAGGGAATGATGATGGATCAGCAGCACTTCCAGCTCCAGTTTGAGACCAGGCTCAGATGGGGGTGGGACATTGGGGCTGCTTTGGGGCTCAGGATGAGCTCTGGTGTGGGGGAGCATGGGGCAGGGACACCTCCAGGATTCCTGGAACTTTGGCTCCTTGTGCTGGGGCTGTACTGGTGGCACTGGTGCTGACAGGATGCTCTCCCTGTTCCACCCATCCTCTCCCTCCTAATCCCAGCACTGCCAAGGCATTGCCATCCCTGGAGCTTCTCACCCCCCGCAAGCCCCACAGCAGCAGTTGCTGCTGCCCATCCATGGATGAGCTGGCCCTGGGAGGCAGCAGGGATGGAGCTGGAGCACCAGTGTCTCCAGCCCCTGCTCTTCCCAGCCTTGGCTGTATTCCCTGGATCTCAGCAGGGCTGAGGATGAACAGGACAATGTATCCCAGGCTTCCTTTCCAATATCACACCCCATTCTCCCATTGCTCCAGCCCATTCCTGGCCTCATCCGCCCTTCCCAGCCCACTCAGCCTCCTCCTCTGGCATTTCCACTCCAAGGGGAGCGTCTGAACCCCCCAGCCTGGAAGGGGCTGGAAAACAGCAATTCCTGTTCATAAACCTTGGCTGGACCAGCTGTGGCTGCCAGGATTGGGAAGTTTATCCTTGTTTTCCCTGCAGTATATCCAAAATAACTAACAGGTTTTCCTGGTCGAGGCACTGGGCTTTTCCCACAGCCAGGCTTTCTGCTGCATCCACTGGCTTGCCTGCACCTGGTTTCCAAGGAGAGGAGCCTGGAAGATCCATTAGGCTGTCGTGGAATGCAACGAGTCCCGCGGGCTCCGTAATAAGAGCAATAACGGGAATGCACTGGGGGGCTGTTTGTCACAGGGATGGGATGGGATGGAACAGGGATGGGGATGGGATGGGACAGGGACAGGGATGGGGATGGGGACAGGTAGGGGATGGGATGGAGATGGGAATGTGGGCGGTGTTCTCTGCGTTAGACGCTGAATGGGACGGGGAGAGGAGAAGGGTGAGGAAGAGGAGGGAAAGAGCACAGCTGCTGCTGGCAAGGCAGCGGGTCGGTCTCCAGTGCTCTCCCCGTGTTCCTGTACCACTGCCAGCCCCATCCCTGTGCCAGGGCAGCCATCTGTGCCCGAGGCGGAGCAGATCCGGGTGGAGCGGGCCCGGCGCCGCTCGCACAAAGGCCCCGCGGTCGGACCCAGCGGAGCTCAAGTGCTCAGAGAAAAGCGTCACACGCTGCCAAGGTTTTTCCTCCACAGGCAGGCCCAGAGCCAGCGGGGATGGTTGCAGCCTTTTTCCCCTGGCAGCGCTTCCAGCATCCTGAAAAGGCTCTTCCCTGGTCACATCCCAGCCAGCCAGGATGTGCAGGGGCTCCCATGAATGACCTCCCTGGGTCTGCCAGCAACCCGCTGGGATAACCATGAGGAAAAGGCTGGGCTGGAGGGGTCACAGGGCTGGAAAAGGCAAAGGAGTGTGCTAAGAAGCCATGGTGGGGATGGGGAGGAAACTTTGTCCCAGTGAAACAGGGAGCTTCAGGATAAATCCTGTAGGTTTTGGTTCGTTAAGAAGGAATGAACACGGCTCTCCAGCAAACATCAGTTAATTATGTGCAAGGTTTTAATGTTCCTGAAACACAACCCTTGGAGAGGGTCCCCCAGCTGCTGGAAGGGGGTCTGAAGGAAACACAGAGCTTTTCCTTTTGTTTTTGATGGAGGATGAGAGAAAAATGGGAAATATCAGTGCTGTGACCACCCTGAGAGCTGCTACTGAGCCAACGCAGGATCCCACTAGTGTTGGGGTGTTCTGCCTCTCTGCAGTCCTGAGAGTCTGACAGGGGCTTGTCCTGCTTTTCAGCAATCCTAGGATCCCAACAGGGCTTGTTCTGCCTCTCACTAATCCCAGAACCTTGTTGGGGAGGTTCTTCCTCCTCTGAGCCAGCCCAGGATCCGGCTGGGAGGTTGCCCCATTTCAATGGGGTCACTCTGTGCTTCTCCCCTGTTCCCCTGGGCACAGGGAATAAGGACACCGTGACTGCAGGGTGTATGTGTCCTGGGGGAGGTGTGATCCAGGCTCCCATCACTTCACCTCAGCCCATGAAGGGATGTGCCTGAGCCTTTGTCAGCTCCCCTGTCCCAAGGCCAGCACCCAGAGCTCAGTGATGGGATTTGGGCAGAGCCAGGACAAACTGGACTCCTGTTCCCATCCTGCAGCTCCTGTTGCCATCCCAGTCATTGCCTCCAGCCTTGGACCTGCCCTGGCTGGGAAGGGCCGAGCGAGGCTTCAGTTTCAGCCCAGCTCCCCCCTAATTCCTGCAGCCTGGTGTAATCCTCCCCAGCGAGCCCAGCGCCAGGTTCCTGCTGGAAATTGGCTCTGGCTGTGGCTCTGGGGTCTTTGTAGGGAAGCTGAGCCAGAAGGAAAAGCGAGCTGGAGACTCCAAAGGGCTGTGGGGAGGGATTTGCTCTCCTCCACCTGGGGGCTGGGGGAGCTCAGGTGGGGACGTGGCCCAGCTGGTGTCTGGAGTGGGGTGGAAAAAAGCCCTGAATCCTGCTGAGAGCTGGGATGGGATCATCCCTGCAGCAGGGGGCAGGGGATGGGATGCTGTGGCGTGCCAGCCCTGCCCAGCATCAGGCAAAGGGCTTCCCGGGGTGCCCAGGAGGTGCCCCAGCTGGAGATGGGCTTCTCCTGGTGCAGATGGAGGTGGGGAGGGATACAGGGAATATCTGGGGAGATTAACCAGGGGGTGCACCCATAGCCAGGAGCACAGAGGTAGCTCTGCCTGTGGGGTTATTTCCCTTTGCATCAACAAAGGAACTTTCCTGCTGCCTCAGCCCCATCAGGGAAAGCTGCCCTTGGAAAAATGGGGTGGAGGGCTGCTGTCCCCGTGGGACCCCCTGGTGTCCCCCGAACTGTGGCTGTGCCAACGCCCAGCTTGCTCCAGTGCCGAGGCTGCAGGAACTTGGAAGGGTGGCAGCTCCCATCCTGCATTCATCACTTTGTCCTGGCTGGAAACAAGAGAACAGCTCATGAGGAGGATGCAGGATGAACTGTGGCTTCCCACTGCTGGATGCAAAATGGGATTGGCCATTAAATTATGGACTTCAGAGGGCCAGGCTGGGGGGACCTGCAGGGGCTGGATCACAGTGAGGGTTGAGGGGAAAAGGTTTCCCAGGGGATGGATGGAAGGGCTGAGCTTCATCCCAGTGGGAGAAAGCAGCTCTGAGCAGGCAGAGGTGGATCCTGCTGGGGCGTCCGTCCCACCTCCCCCCCGCCGCAGCCCTGCCAGAGCCTGACACCTCTCCTCGCCCTCCCTGGGCTTCCAACAATAATCCCGGTGCCGGCTGGGCTTTGCTGCTCTTGGACGCGGGAGTGGGGCCGGAGCTCTCGGCTCGTAAGGCGATATCCCGATATCCCGGCAGCCGGAGCAGCTGAACAAAGGCGCAGTGTCTGCGGCCCCCCGGGTCACCCGGAAACCCGCCCCAGCCTGGGGGGAAAGGGTTAAGGAAGGCTGAGCCTCCAAACATCCCGCGATCCTTCTCAAAACCAACAGGGGGGTAATTAATTAGCTCTTAATAAATGGGGAAGATGAGCCTGGGTGTCCTTGAGGGGTGAAGAGGGCTGGGGGGCTGTGGGGCGTGTGGTGCAGGGGCAGCGAGGCCAAGGGGGCTCCTCCTGAATCCCAGAAAATCCCAGGCTATGAACACCTCACTCACAGCTCAGGCAGAGGCAGCAAAGCCTGGGAGGTGGGGATTTTATTTCATGCCTTATCATAGGATAACAGAATCACTTAGGTGGAAAAATCCCACTGAGATCATGGAGTCCAACTGTTCTCCCAGCACTGCTGCATCCCCAAGTGTCACTTCCACATGTTTTTTGAACATTTCCAGGGATGGTGATTCCATTGCTTCCCTGGGCAACCTGTTCCAGGGCCTGACCACCCTTTCAGCAAAGAAAATCCTGCAGGGTTTCCCAGAGTCAGTTTTGCACCTTCCTGGCGATCTCAGCTGCTGGATGAGGATTTCCAGGCACAGAACCCCTGTGCATGTGAAGGGGATGCAGGATTTCCCACTAGGAATGCCAATTGGATGTTGGAACCTCCTCATTCAGCTGGGGATGAGTCAGTGGCTTGGCAGGAATGAAAGGCTCTCCAGCAGCAGCAGTGGGTCTTGGGCATGCCCTGCATGGAGATGCTCCCTGAGACGTTCCATGGGATGTTCCACGGGATGTTCCATGGGATGCTCCATGGGATGGTCCGTGGGATGGTCTGTGAGATGTTCCATGAGATGCTCTGTGGGATGCTCCATGGTATGCTCCATGGGGTGCTCTGTGGGATGCTCCATGAGATGCTCCATGAGATGATCTATGGAATGCTCCGTGGGATGTTCCATGAGATACTCTATGGGATGCTCCATGATATGCTCCATGAGTTGCCTCCATGAGATGTTCCATGAGATGCTCCATGGGATGCTCCATGGGATGCTCCATGAGATGCTCCATGAGATACTCTATGGGATGCTCCATGATATGCTCCATGAGTTGCCTCCATGAGATGTTCCATGAGATACTCTATCGGATGCTCCATGAGATGCTCCATGAGATGCTCTATGGGATGCTCCATGAGATGCTCCATGAGATGCTTCATGGGATGCTCCATGAGATGCTTCATGGGATGCTCCATGGGATATTCTGGCCCCGCCACATCCCATGCTCTCTCCACTCTTCCCTGCAGCACCACTGGCTGCAGGAGAGAGGCAGGGAGGGACGGGCAGGCGAATCCCGCCCTGAATGCCAGAGAAAGGCTCTTTCAGGGAGTGCAGCCAAGCACGGAGTGCAGCCGGAGTCGGGGGAGGCCCCATGGCCCCAGTGGGATGGGCGGGGAGGACGGAGCTGAAGCATGGTGGGATCTACTGAGCCCCAGGGCGAGGAAAATCTCTGGAGGAAGGGAAGGTGGAAGCTTCCTGGGAGACCAGGACTTGCAGCTGGACCCTTTGGATCATCCTGACCCGGCACTGGCTCTGCTCCCACGGCTGGTGGGGTTTTCCAGCCAGGATGGGCACCTCGGCTGTGAAGCCCCTCCCAACTCCAGCATCAGGGAATGCTGGCAGAGCAAAAGGCTCCCCAGCCACGTGGGATTCATCCAGGAGCAGGAGCAGGCAGCTGGGAATGCTCGCAACTCACCCTGGAGCTGGGGGATGCTGGGGCAGCCACAGTGGAGAGGCCTGGGGGAGCTTGGCTCTCACCCTCCTTCTGCAAAGTGGGGAAATCATTCCTTCCCCTCCAGCAGGTTTGAAAGGAATGGTTTTACCCTAAAAATCATGTAATTAACATTTCCCACTTCACTGTGTCCTCTGGGCAGGCTGGTTCTGCCCAGTGTCCCGTGCCCAGCTCCCCAGTCCCAGCACCAAACCTGGTATTGGCTCTGCCGTGGTCACTTTATTTCTACCGGAGCAGGGTGAAACGTGTCCAATTAATGCTGTGCTCAACAAAAATATGCAGTTTTGGACTGGGATGGACTATTCATTCGTTCTGGGTTCGGGGCCAAAAGAATGGATTTTTAAAAATATAAAAATGTCTCACTTCGACATTTTTTAAATCAAATATTTTGGCCTTGCCTTTGGAGTCAGAGCTGGGAGATCAGGTGAAGCCATAGGGAGCACTTCTAAAAACATTTTTTCCAACCTAACTCTCCCTTCCCAAACAAACTTGGCCTTTTCTCTGGCTGTATTTAACGTGGGATTGTTTGTTTATCCTCGTGCAGACCACGGCGTTTGCTTTTGTGGTGTTTCTTGTTTGTTCTGGGCTCCTTGAAATGATTTGGGTTTTGTTATTATTTACTCGCCAAAGGAAACCCCAAATCCATTGCTTTCACACTTCTTGTTGCAGTGGGTTTTTCTCCAGCACTTTCCTGTTACCCACCAGCAGGAAGAGGGATTTGGGGTGTCAATTCCTATGGACCAACCCTTGTGGGGTGGTTGGTTGTTTTTGGGGTGCATGCTTCAGGATTTTTTAGGGTTTTTTAGGGTTTTTAGGGGGTGTGTATGCCCGGGCTGGGGGGATTTTGTAGCAGGGAAGCCAAGGGGCAGCCATGGAAGCCATGGGAAGTGGATCCCTAGGGATATGAATGACTCCACCACCCGCTCACCCTCTCCTCAGGGCGTTCTGGAAGACCCCCGAGGTCTTTTCCAAGCGAAGTAATTCCAGGATTCTGTGTCTATGCTGGGCTGGGAGGTGGGTGATGCTCCATGGGGAGCAAACGGGGGGTTCCCGTGTGAGCTGAGCTTTATCCCTGCTCCCCTTCCCGCCGTGTGTCCCTGCCCACCCCGTGCCCGGCTCGGGCACCGCCTGATGTGTCCTGGCAGCAGCCGCCTCCGGCTCCTCGGGGAGCGCGGCCGCGCGGGTGACGAGATGAGTCCTGACAGCGCGGCCGCGTTACACAATGGGCTGTGCTGGGGAGGGCCCGGGGGCTGCGAGGACCGGGACCCCCATACGGACACCCCCGTGCCTCGTCCTGCCCGGCTGCTCTGCTCCCCGCTCCGCTCTGCTCCGTGGGGTTTTCCCTAGGGATGCTGTGCCGGTCACTGCGGATGCTCTGGCGGTCACTGGCCTTGTGGGCTGCGAGCAGCGAGCCGTGGCCTGGGGAGAGGATGGTGGGGGAGGAAGTTTTGCTTGTCCAAGGCCTCCTTTTTCCCTGCTTCTCACCGCTTCCCAGATCCTGGCGCTGCTGGAGCAGCAGCTCCCCGGCATCCCTGGGCTGGCTGCGTCCCCCGGGACCGGCTGGGCTGGTGTGACAGGCGTGAACGGAGCGGTGGTGACACAGCTACGTGTCCTCATTCTTCACTGTGGCCTCTGTGTGCAACTTTTAATTGCTTTGTGCCGTGGGTGGCGAGTCCGGCAGCCCAGGATCCGCGGCGCCAGCGGAGCCGGCTCTTCCTCACTATTGTCGGTGCTCCTGGAATGTTGGAGCCTTGGCATAGCTCCGGTCTGCAGAGACCCCCGAGCCAGGCAGGGATCACCCCCCCACCCCAAACTGGGATAGAGACACCTCCAAGCCATTCCAGGTTCAGGGAAGCGTTTGGAGCCATTTCCATTCTCCCTGTCCTCGCATCCTCCCTGTCACCACATCCTCCTTCCCCAGGCTGGCAGCAGGCACGGAGGGGGTGGCAGGGAGCTGGAATGGTGAGGGGGATGCTCACGGCCAGCTGAAGATCCTCAATGCCTGGTTGGACTTGGCATCAAACATTCCTTGGAGGCAGCCCCATCCCGCTGGCCGCGGGACAAGCCATCAGCTGGCAAGGGACGGGAAGGGGCTGTGTCCCCCACGGTGGGGACAGGGGGATAGCACCGGGCACGGAAAGCCCCCACAGCCCTCCTCCTCCACGGCCTCCAAATGCTCGGGCCTGGTGGGAGGCTGCGGGTTCCTTCCGGGAGGAGCAGAAGGGTCCTGCAGATCTCAGCATCCTCCTTGGCTGGTGCCTCGGCCACCTGGAAGACGATGGGAATCAGCCTGGTTTGGAGTGGGCTGGATCCTGTCTCCCCACCCGGGATGTCTGCATGTGCACTGGGATGGAGGTGGGGAAAGGGGCTGGGTCCTCTCGGCACTATCAAGGGGTATTTGGGGAGTAACAATCTCCCAGGACAGGGTCACCCCACCTTTGCTGACATCCCTGAGTGAGGTGAGGAGCAGGATGCTCCCACATGGACACCTCGTGCTGTGGTCCCCATCTGTGCTATGGGGTCTCATCCATCTGTCAGTGGGTCCAGCTCCCACCTGGAGCATCAAGGACCCACTACTCCTGTGGGCTTCTGAGCCCCAGGAAGATCCAGCCAGGAGCCTTCATGGCAAATGTCAAAGCTCACCAGGAGCCCAGGGCTGCAGCCTGTGGGGAGGAGGGTGAGAGACCTGGAGCAGCCCTGAGAGATGTGACAGCTCCTGCACATCCCGCAGCTCTGTGCTCACTGTAATCAGTGTTTCTGGGAATGTCAGCCTCTCCTCTGATCCTTGCAGCTCCACAGAGCAAGTCTGGAATCCACAGCTGATGGCATCCAAGAGGCGCTTCCTTCTATGGCTGAGACAAACAGTTCTTCATTATTATTATTATTATTATTATTATTATTATTATTATTATTATTATTGATCTACAGCTTAGCCCCTTCACTCTTCTCTCCCTCCCCCAACTCTCCTCTCCCTTTGGGGCTCTTTGGGATTGTGCTCATCCTGGGAGAAGAGGAGCTGTGACATTCTTGGTGTGTGGCCATCGAGCCCCGACAGCCCCCTGAGGGGGAAAGTGCTGTTCCCACCTCGGGGACCACAGGGAATACATTCCTCTCTCTGCTATTTCAAGCTGCAAAGGTGTCACAGCCCTTCCTGGGGCACAAAAATCCTGGTGGCAATAATGCACGTGGGAGAGCCACGTGCTGCTCTGTTGTCACCCTCTGAGCCTGCCTTCCTGCTGGTGCTGGGGTCCTGATTCCAGGATGGATGGTGCTGGAGCAGGATTCTGGCATGGATCCCTCCTGGCACCCCCTGGGAGGATGGATGCAGGGAAGCATCAGGAGAAGCTGCACAGAGCTGGGAGAGAGGGACTGTGTGGCTGTGGGGAGGGCAGCCCTGGTCTCACAGTGATTCAGAGAGCAGGAAAAGGGTTTCTGTCCCAGATTCTCTGGGGTTTGGGTGCTGCTGGGACAAGGTGGTGATCCACCTGCCTGGCAGCACCAAAGCTGGTGAGCAGGAGTTAATTTGAGCTGGAAATCATCAACAGTGCCAGGCATCCTGCGAGGAGGGACCAGCATTCCTCATCCCATCCTCCAGTTCTGGGCAGCAGATTTTGCCTGGCACCGGGCAATGCCAGGGCAACAGAATTGTAGAATCCTGGAATAGTTTGGACTGGGAGGGACCTTAAAGCTCATCCCATTCCACCCCCTGCCATGGCAGGCACCCCTCCCACTATCCCAGGTCGCTCCAAGCCCCATCCAGGTGAGCAGGAGGTGGGAGACCCATCACCAGCTCAGTCCTCAAAACCAGGTCACAGCATCCTTGTCCTGCTTCCACCACTCAGTCCCAGCTGATCCCTGCATCTCCCCACCCTCCTCCTGATCCTCTCAGGCCATGGATGCCTGGAGGTCTCTGTGGTTGCACCCACTCTGCGCCTTCTCCCAAGGCTCTGGGCTGCTGTGGTGCCTCTCTCATCCAGCCAGGAATTGGGCTCCTGTCCAGGCACAGGAGCCTCAGCAGGGCTGTGATTTACCACCATCATCTCAGTGCCACGGGCAGGGCTGCCCTCAGCCCTTCCTGCAACTGCTTTAATGACCTACTTTAAATCCAGGGCCTGTGATGAATTAGAGGCAGCACATCCTGGGCAAGGTTTTGTTTGGCCTTTCTGGGGTGGGTTTGTTTCCCCTGTTTGGGGAGTGCAAGTGGGAGCCCCTTTGCTCTCAGGGGCTCTTTCAGCTTTGCTCCTTGAAAGACTCCCCCAGAACTGCTTCTCTCTTTAGTGCTGTGATTAAGCTCCTCTCCCCACCCCTGTATCAAATCCAGCTGCAGAGCTGAAGAGATTCTTGGCAGGAGACTCAAGACAGAAACAATACTTCAAGTGGAGAAGGGGGGCTGGGGGCCAGAGCTCTTCCCAAAGCCCTGGAGAGCTCTGGGGCTTCATTAAGGGGATTTTTGCAGCCTGTGGTCAGAAAATCCTTCAACTTTGTAGCTATAAAAAGTAAATTTCCATCATCTGTTTTGCCCAAGCAAATGAAGGTGAGCATTCCGTGCTGGCGCCTTGGCTGGATCCATCCAGGGGTCACCTGAGGGAAAAGCTCTCTGAGATCCTTGAGTTCAACCGTTCCCCAGTGCTGCCAAGGCCACCACTGACTGTGTCCCCAAATGGCATGTCCCCAGGTCTCTTAAATCCCCCACCGCCTGTGGAAGGCCTTGAAAATACTTTCCAAGATAAAATATTCCCAATGTCCAACTAAACCTCCCCTGGCACATCTTAAGGCTGTTTCCCCTCATCCTGAGGCTTGTTCCTTGGGAAGCAGTGGCTCGGGTGGCCACGAGTGCCCATGGATGGGTGACAATCTCTGCACATCCCAGCATGGAAAAGCCTTGGGTGGCTTGGGTGCCCAGAGGAGCCTTCCAGACTTTGGGAAGTCAATAGTAATTTGGTGAGGGGCAGAAAGGGGTCATTAAGAGTTGTTTGGCAAGGAGGGAAGGGGATTGATCCCTGCCAGAGGCTGCCCATCATAAAATGCCAGGATGGTTTGGGTTTGAAGGGACCCTAAAACTCATCTCATTCCACCCCCTGCCATGGGACACCTTCCACTGGACCAAGCCCCGTCCAACCTGGCCTTGACCCAGCTGGGCATGGGAGGACTGATGTCTCCATGGTGCTCAGTGGGATGTGCCACTCCAAAGGGCTTGGGATCAAAGGGCAGCTGGACATCATCCCTCAGGAAAAAAGCCAGGGAGGTTTAAAACTACAGTGATGGGAATATTGGCCGGCCTAGGGTGGCACATCCCTCCCGAGGGGTTCCTGCCCTCAGGCCAAGCCTCTCTCTGCCTGTGGAAGGGCATCCCATGGCACTGGAAGGACAGGGAGGCAGGGAGGGAATATCCAGGGCATCGGCAGCCAGTTTGGGAGGTGAGGCCGCCCCGGGGCAAGAGGCAAGAGCAGACCCAGAGCAGGAATGAATGTGAGAAAAGCAGACTTTGCTCTGGGTGGGGAATCACCGAGGGATTAAAGGTTTAATAAGATCAGAGGGACAAAGCAATAATTAGCCTAAATTATGCTGTAATTTAGGAAATTAAAAACAAAGCCTCTCATGTCAGAGGAATAGCTCTGCCAGCAGAGTGGGGGAAGAGCTGAGGAGCAAAGGGGGACGTGACAACTTGGGGTGAGGAAATCGGAGGAGAGGCCACAGCTTGGCCCAGGAGGGGCCACAGAACAAGGGAGGGATGGAAGGAGGGATGGAAGGAGGGGAGCCTGGAGGGTGGGGGGCTCAGCCCTGGCCCCCCAGGGTGTGCTGGGTGTGCAGGCTGGGACAGGCACCTGGCTGCAGCTCTGCCTTCCCTTCCCTGCCCTCCCCTCCCCTCCCCTCCCTGCCTGCAGGAGCGGGAGTGGGGCTGGAGCTCAGCCCCGGGCACTGGTGGGGGGTCCCCAATTCCATCAGCCAGGAATGGTGTGTTCCCACTGTGTCCCCTGGGCTTTGAGGGGCTGCTGGCTGACAAAGCCCCTCCTGGCCTGGAAAAACCCAACCATCCCTGGGATGGGAGCGGGGGAAGTGGCTCCAGGCTGGGAGCAGCGTTTTCACTGGTGCTCAGGAATTCGCCTGGAGAGACAATCAGCTCAGCCCCCAAGCCTTAGCTCATTACAATAACATCAAGATTAAATGGGATATAGGAACAGCTGTCCTAAAGCTCCTTAAAGGATCTGAACAGATGTAACAAAAATAGATTTACATTTAATATATTAAGTTTTTCCTCCCTTAACATTTAGATAATTTGGTTTTTTTAATAGTGTTTTATCTCTGCCTGGGCCTTCCCCAGCCCTCTGCTAGCTCCAATCCCTTGTTCTGCAGCACAGGCAAGAGGAAAACACCCCATTGCAGGGAGCAGGGATGCTGAACTGGCCGTTTTGGGTACATTCACATTTGGATCAGCTGCCCAGCTGCAAATGAGATAAATGTGCAGAGCAGAACTAGGGCAGTGAATGCTCAGAGCAACTTTGGACCTGACCCTGCTGAGCCTGGGCTGCTGCAGGCTCCTGCCTGTGGCTCAGGGAGCTGATTCCAGGCTCTGTGACAATGGATCTGTCTGGTGACAGGGGATGCAGGGACAGAGTTCACTCAGCTCCACAAAATGGACCTTGGGAAGAGATGGAATGACTCCCCGGAAATTTGGGGGAGAAAAAGACAAATAGGGAGGGGAGGCATTTAACTCCAGTGGTTATATCAGTGCAAGATCAAATGGTTCTAAATTGGTGAAGAATTAATTTAGGGTGGGAATTAGGGAGAGGTTCTGACCAGGTGATGGGTGGAAGTTTGGAGCAGCCCCTGGGAAAAGGAGCCTGGCAGAGTCTGGAAAGCAGCTCAGTCAATTTCAAAGAAATCACGGAATGGTTTGGGTTGAAAAAGGACTTTAAAGGTAATTTCATTCCACCCCCTGCCTTGGGCAGGGACACCTTCCTGCATTTCAAGTTGCTCCAAGCCCCATCCAACCTGGCCTTGGACATTTCCAGGGATGGGGCAGCCACAGCTTCTCTGGACAGCCTGTGCTCTCACCACCATCATTGTAAAAAAAACAATAACAAAAAAAACCCCACACAAAACCAGACCAAACCAAAACCAACAAAAATAACAAACAAACAAAACAACAACAACAACAAACACCCCCTTTCATTATATCCACTCTAAATCTTCCCTTTTTATTTTTAAACCACCTGCTCTTGGCCTGTCACCACAGTCCCTGCCCTTATCACTGTCCCCACCTTTCCTACAGGTCTCCTTCAAGGACTGGAATTTTAGGGAGGTGGCTGTGCTGCTGGACATGAGAACACCAAACACAGGGAAATTCATCAGGAATTCGAGCTGGGCTGAAGGACCTGAAGGAAGATGATCCATTTTTGTGTGAATTATGGTGGGTTTTTATTCCTTCACCCCTGGTATCTGTGGACAGAGCTCTGACCTTCTAGGGCTGGGAGCCAGGGTTTGCTGCCTGCAGGGAATGTCACCCTCAGGAATGTCAGTGCATCCCTCAGCCACGGGGTGTGGAGCATCCACATCCCAATTGTGGATCCTGGTCCTCCTCTCCCTCTCCCAGAGATTCTCCCTGGCCCTCCTTATTCCTTCACCACCACCTGTCTCCTACACCACTCCTTTCCTCCCTTTGTCTCTTCCTTCCCCTCGCTCCCAACCCCTTTTCCTCATCTGCTGTTTCCCCTCCCCCCGGAGGAGGCAATTTTGCTCCCGTGTCCTGTGCATCCATCACCGGCACAGCCGCGCTCCCGGCCGCTTCCCTGGGACTCGGCTCTTGCTGGAGGATCTGCCAGTAAATTGCTTGGATGGCAAACGAGCACCTGGGCTCATTACAGCCGAGTCGGGGACATGGTAATTACCTGCCTGCGAGGAGGGAGAGCGGCACCGCCGGCCCCGGGAATGCTCACCGGGATGGATACAGGCTCAGGGACAGGCCAGCGTTGGGGGGAGACCTCAGGGACTGGGAGAGGGGAGAACTGCCCCACATCCTGAACCCCTGCAGTCCCTCATGGGGGGAGTGCCGGGATTTTCGGCAGCTCCAGAACAGGGAGAGATTTTCCAGCTGGGATGGGCTCTCAAGACCCTGCCCTGATTCTTCCCTTGTGCCTCCTGAGCAGCTCTGCTCAGGCCCTGGAGAGGAGGATGGGTCGGGACGCGCTGCCTGTCCAAGGGCACTTCTGGACACGGGGTTTGTCCTTTCCATCCCGCGGCCGGCGGGAAACAGGAGGAGGTTATGGTCTCCTTCTCAAATGACAGCTTTTCTGCTGAGCGGTTTGTTCTCTCCTTGAGGGCGGCTGCTGAAGGGCTGCCAGGCTGGGTGGTGGCCACTCTCCCTCTCCTGCTCCTCTCTGAAGGATTTCGGGAGCATCCTCCGCGCTGGAGCCGACGCTCGGCTCTCCGGGCTGGGGAAACCAGCAGCCCAAGGCTCCGCCGGGCCGGCGCGGGGCCAGCTCCCCCCAGGACAGGTTTTAGCCCAATTTCCAGCCCCGGTGCCACAGACACCATCTGCCAGGGCCAGCCCGGCGTGTCTCACAGTCCCCCTCAGCCCCCGGCCCCCGGCCCCTCCCAGCCCCGTCTCTCGGCGGTGGCTGGGGCTCGGTTTTCCAACGCTGCTGGGCACACGCCGCACCCCCAGAGTGTCCATCTGTCCTCCAGTAATAACTTGGAGTCTGCTGCCTAATTTTAACCAAATCTGACAGCTCTTTCGAGCACGTCATTCCAGAAAGTCTCCAGCGAGACAGATGCATGGTAGCCAGGCAGCTTCCGATGGGAAGCTCCAATGCTCAGGGAAACGTCAGGAGGGATTTGAGGCTGAAACTGCATTTTCCGGGCCGGGGAAGGAGCCGTGAGGGGATAGACCCCTTGTGCGCCCACGATCGGGCTGTGCCAGGGCCCCTCACGGGGCAGGACCTTAAATGGGGTCTTTGGATAAGGACAAAGTGTCTCAGCTGCAGCCCCCTCCCCGCTGTCCCAGCCCCCCCACCCGTCTGTCAGCTCCTTTCCCCTGCCCGGGCGTTCTTCAGCACCAGCCTATTCCTCGGTGATGAAACGGCGACTCAGCCGCTGCCGGCGAGAGACAGCGACCTTGTGTGTCCCCTCTCGGTCTCCTGGAACAGCAGCTGAAAGATGGGGACAAGGTCAGTGACTCCTGCCGGCAGGTTTATTGCCGAGGAGGGGCGGGAGCTCATTTCCAGGTTCAGCTGCCGGCGCTGCCGGAGACGCCCCCGAGGTTCCACCAGCACACACACAACCAGCCCTGCACCTCCCCTCAGGCTCGGGGATGCTCCAGGATGAGGGGGAGCAGTGTTCCACTGCAAAGGCACGGGGCCCATTTGGGATGGAGGGCTGGGTATGTCTTTATCCTCTCCATCCCTCCGTGTTTGTTTGTTTGCCGAGCATCCCCGGGCCCCGGGCGGGGTGACTCGGTGTGGGCAGCAAGGTCAGGGACCACCCCTTGTCTCTGTCCCCTTCCCTCTCCTTCATCCTTCACCTCCTGCTGCGTCAGGATGAGCTCAGCCCTCCCTCGCCGGCGGGCGCGGTGTCGGCAGCGGTGGCCGGGGTGGAAAAATCTCTCCCCTGCTCCTCAGGTGGGAACTGGGTCAGCCGGAGCGATGGGAGCGATGGGAGCGATGGGAGCCGGGCTGGCACTCGCGGCACCGGGCCGGTGATTCAGAGGGTGCCGGCTGCTCCCTCTGAGCCAGGGCTGATTCAGCAGGGCTGGGGAGCTCTGCTGCTGCAGGCCCGGCCTTTGGGCCACCCTCTTTTCGCTGGGAATGTAAAGGATGGGGTATTTTTTATAGTTTAAAGGATTACTTTTATGTTAGAGAGGGAGTGAGAATCCCGGAGCAGCAGCCACACATCCAGCACAGCCCTGGGAGGGCTGGGGAGCTCCCTGTGCCAGTGCTGCATCTGCTGAGCCTGGAGCATCACTCACCTCCCCTGGAAAACTGGAATTCCAGGAGGCCTTGGGCAGAGCAAAGGCCTGGTCCTGGCAGTGAGGGTGTCTGAAATGTACTCCGAGGTGCCACCACACACTCTGAGGTGTCCCCATGCACCCTGCGACGCCACCATGTACCTCAGGGGAGCCACGGCGTGACCTCTGCATGTCACAGCGCAGGAATGTCCCCTGTGGGACCTCCCCTCCTTGGCCACTCTGTCACCCACAGATCCAGACATTGCCGTGACAGGGCCTTGGGGACAAATACCCTGTTTGCAACGAAATCCTGCTTCAAAGAGTTCCCAGCACCCCCGTGATATAAAAAGAACTCGCCTGTCTGTAACAGTATTAAATCCATCACAGGGAGATTAAATTCTAAAGGGATTTTGGCTTTCAATATAAACAGCAGATTCTTAAGTGCCTCTTCATTTTCTGCGTTTAGGAAAGACACAGAAAGGCCTGAAATCCTCCCAAATCCCTCGGCATGGCTGAGCCCGGAGCGGCGCTGGGCGCTGGCGCTCCCGGGAGCGGGTTTGTGACTCCCCGCGCTGCGATTCCTGACCGACCACCTCGGGAACCGGAGAGCTGGAAAGTCCTCAGTTCCCTCGGGGCAGAGATGCGGCAGAAATACCAGGAGAATTCCGGGAGCTGCCTGTCTGGAGCTGGGGAGACGGGGGAAGGAGTGGGGGAGCTGCTGCGGAGGGGGAGCGGGCACGGAGCATCCCGCAGGATGCGGGAGGTGCGGGGCAGCCGCGCCCCGGGGCAAGGCGAGAGGTCCCACGTTCCTCCCGAGATCCGGCTGGAAGTTTCCCGTGAGCCGAGCGCATCCCAGACAAGGCCAGAATGACGAAGCCCTGACGAGACACCAGCCCCGGGACAAATTCCTGCTCAGGCTCTTTGTCTTGGGCCGGGTGTGGCCCCGGGCCGGAAGGGAGGGCACGGGGTGCGGTCCCCGCTGTCTGGGGGTGCCTCCCGAGCCCCACTTTCATCTCCCCCACCCCCAGCGCCGCTCTCGGGGCCGCGGGTTGGGGGTGATGGGCTCAACACCTCCCTGCAGGAGCTGAGCTCCCAGACATTCCCCCCGGGCAAGGTGAGCCCGGCTGGCTCCCATCCCCTGAGTCACTCCAGGCTCACGCGGCAGCGAGGGCAGAGCTGGCAGTGCCACCTCAGCCGGCATCGCCCGGTCCTGCCAGCAGGGAAGCATCTGGAACACGGTAGCAGAAGAGGTTTCTTCCCCTGGCCACTGCCTTGCTCATCTTCTGACTTCTCAGAAGAGTGCCTTGAATTGGTTTAATTTTGTTTTCTTTTGCTAGATTTTATTTACAAGGTGTTGTTTGGGTTTTTTTTTGTAAAATTGAAAACCAACACTAAAACTGCAGCAATTCTCCATGTTCCCATTCCAGCTTGGCTGGATGAGATTTTTGTTGTCCTTGTCTTGGATGCTCCAGTGGTCCTCCAGCAGCAGAAGGCAGGGTGAAGGCTTGAGGTGTTCATTTGAGGTTTTAGGAGGTGGATGATTTTTTTCAGGGATTCTCCCTCATCCTTTCCTGCCAAAGTCATCCCTGTCGCTCCAGTGCCTCATTCCATGCTGGAACCACCCTTGGCTCTGGCTCACAGGCAGCAAGGGGTTAACGGAAACACTGCTTTGAAGGTGATTTCTCCTTTATTAAAAAATCCCCAACCAAAGCAATGTAATTCCGTAGGAAAATAACCCAGCCCGGGAACGAGGAACCACCTGAAGGCTCACGCTGGCTCTGAACTCCTTTTCTCCCCAACTCCAGTATCTCCTTGTGCATATTTGCCATAAAAGCAGCCACAAAAAGCTGTTTGGTCATGTAAAATCCTGCCCCAGTGGCCACAGCCCACAGCAGCCATGCCCTGAGCTCTGTTATCCCAGCTGGCACCGCTTCCCGGGCACGGCACAGCTGGAGCTGCCTCACAGCTCCAGAGGAGAGTCCAGAGGGATGGGGAGTGGGCTGGTGGGGCTGAACCTGCCCAATGGACAAGGGAGACCTGTCCATGGAGATGCTGCTTCTCATGAAGAGACTGAGCTTGGTGCAGCTGGAGCAGGGATTTGTCTTGGAGTTGGATCCCTGGCCATCCTGAGGTGGGAATGGAGAGCCCTGTCCACCTCCCCAACAGCGAGCGGAGGCAAACATGACCTATAAAGTACAGGGTTTATATTCTGGAAGCGTTCCAGAACAGGTTGGATGGGGTTTGGAGCAACCTGGTCCAGTAGGAGATGTCCCTGTCCATGGCAGGGGGTGACACTGGAGGGGCTTTTAGGTTCCTTCCAACCAAACTTCTGTTATTCATTCTAGGATTCTGTGATTCATTTTATGATCCCATGGTTCTCTATAAACAAACCCTTCTGAAATCTTCCTTACAAAATCTAAAATATCAACAGACTTATTTACCCTCCAACTCCTCCTCCGTACCAAACACTGAAATATGAATTCCCTTCCTCCCTGTTACAAAACATGACACGAAGTGGGAATTTGTTCTCCCAGTCCCCACCGCTATTAAAAAATAAATGCATGAATTTGCATCTCTCTTCCCTCACACACCTCAGCAATAAACCATGATATGTCTTTATATCATCTTTCCCCTCTTTCCCACCTCCAATATCCGTAGGGTCACAGCAGGGCCACTTCCACATAATGAAAACCTTTCTAAGACCAAACAGTTCAATCCCCCCCAGCATGATCCAGCATCCAGGTAAACCCTGGCTCTGGTCCCTCCCTGTGGCACTGGGGGCTGCAACAGCAATTCCAAAGCTGCAAGCAGCAAACCCAGTGTTGGGATGCACTGGGAGCTGTTTGCAATCAACCTCAGCACTGGAGTCGATGCACATGAAACGGATTTGGAGCAATTATGGAGAGCGGAGAAATTAGTAAAGAATCAGAGGCTGTTCCTGAACAGTTCCCAGGCAGGAAGAAAGGGAAAAAAAAAAAAAAAAAAAAAAAGAAACAACAAAACAACAAGGGCAAAATGCTTGGAATAAGTTGTTTGCTATAAATAGTCTGCCCGGTTCGAGGAGCTGGTGACAAACAGCGGCGGGGGAAGGCGAGGATAATGCAGCACAAACTGTACTTTGTTCATTTATTTGACAAGTGTAGCTAAGTTTTAATTATTTATGATTAGACTTCATAATGTGCTCGCACATGTTCTGAGGAATATTTTCATCTTGGTAATCCGAGCCCTTGTTCCAGCACTGTCCGGGCTCTGAAATCCCTGTAGCTCCGCAGGGAGCCCGGGAACTTCCAGGCACAGGGAATCCATGAGGATCATCCCATCCCGCTGTGTTTGTAACCCAGGTAAAGCCCGGGATGCTGGAAAACCCGGAATTGCGAACCTGACAATACGCCTTTAATCTTTGTCACTTCACATGCCAAATCCCAGAAGTGCTGAATTACTAAGTCTAAAGTTCCAAAATAAACTCGCACTCCGAAGATTATTTCCATATAATTTGAAATTTCCTGCTCTAATAACTCCTGCGCTGGGTCTGTCTCCTGCCCTAATCCTGTTTGGAGAGGCTGAGCCCAGCCCTGGGCCGGGCTGAGCCCCTGGGGTGGGCTCACCTTCCCCTTCCTCCCCCCCAGATAAACCCCCAGCCCCCCAACTGCTGACGGCTTAATTATTACCTGGGATAATTAGCACAAGGAACCAGCCCGAGTCCTCTCCAAAGTCATTTCACTGAGGAAATCAATCTGATCCCTCCCAAAGGGCTCCACTGCCAAACTTAATTCCAAATAATTGAAGGGAAAACTCCTTTAATGTTTCAAAGGGGGAAATGTGAGGAGGTGGTGACCGGGCCCTGGCACCCTGTGGGTGCCCACCGGGATTGGGCAGCACCTCACAGGGATCTCAGGAGTGGGCAGCCCCTTCCAGGAACCCCGGGATTGGGCATCTTTTCACAGGGATCCTGGGATCATGTAGCTCCTCACAGGGATCCCAACTTCCTGGGGCCATGAGTACTTGAATCACCCTCTTTCCCTGCTCCAGTAACCCCAATCCCATCCAAGGATGCTCCAAAGGCTGTGGAACGTCTATGGGGCTGGAATTCCCCAGGCAGGGAGCAGCAGGATGTGGGTGCCGTGGGCTGTGGGTGGGCACAGAGAAGGATTGGACCCAACTAAAGCTATTTTTGCCATGAAAAGGAAAAATGTGCCTTTGCTCCCTGGATTATGGATTTGTGTGTTTTTCCCCCTGCAGTAACTGGAGAATAGAAATAAAATACTGAATTATTAACTCTAATTACCCCCAGAATTACTTCAATAACAGTGCAATTTCACAGACGGCTGCTGCGAGGACAATGTGCAGGGATAAAAGGAGAAGAGAATCCACTTCCACCACAGGAATGTTTGCAATTTATTATTTTCACATTAACCCTTTTTTTTTTTTTTTTTTTTTTTTTTTTGGTTCCCTCATCTTTTCCTTTGCGGTGGTCAAATTTCAAACGCTCCGAAGCATCATCCCAATGTGTGGCTTTGTTTCAGGAGTATCCCAAGCCCTCCAAGCTGCAGAGCTTGGAGATTGCACAGAAATGAAGCCCTGGGTGTGGAGAGGCAGGGATGGAGCTGCAGGGATGGAATCCCAGGGATGGATGGCAGGGATAAAGCTGCAGGGACACAGAGGCAGGGATGGATTGGCAGGGATGAAGACCCAGGAATGAAGCTCCAGGGATGGAGCAGCAGCCATGGAGCAGGAGTTGGAATAGCTGGGATGGAGCTGCAGGGATGCTCCTAGATCCTTCCCTGCCCTGCTGCCCATCCCAGCAGTTGGATATGGGAGCTCCCAGCTGTGGGAGATCTGCAGCCTTGGGGACACACTCAGAGCAGTTTTCAGCTCTCCACCTTTCCTGAGTTTTGCTCCAGACCTGATCCCCCTGAATTCCAGATGGGAGCCTGTGTTGAGACTGACAGTCTGTCCCCTCCTCTGTCTCTGCAGGTGTAGCTGATTTGATTTTTATTCCCTTCCTGAGTCTGCACAGGCTCTGGGAAGCTTTTCCTCAATGGGAAAACTTTGGGAATTTGGGAAAACGAGGCTTGAAACAGGGAAATGTTCCCTGGTGCTCATGGTCCAGATCCAACTGCAACACTGGGACAAGGAAGACTGTCTCTCCTTGCTGGGATGGGGGATCCCTGGCACTCCCTTGCTGGTGCCTTTCCCCACACAACTGCATTTGGTGTGTCCAGGACCCTTCTCCATGGGATTTGAAGCAGGTGCTCCTGCTCCCAGCCTGGCTCTCCGTTGGGTATCCGGACACGAGCAGCACTTGGCATGGCCGGGACACTCGGGCACCGTTCCCAGGCAGGTTAATCCCGAGCAATCTGTGCTGTGCTCGGCTGCTCTGGACCTGAACTGTGCCTCAGGGCCGTGTCCTGCAGCTTTTCACAAGCACTAAATCAAAGGGGGCTCCTGGAAGGGGGAAGGGGAAGAGAGGAAAAAAAAAATGCACTTTTCTGCTGGAATGTGCCCAGCCGGGTAATTCAAAGCAGGAGCAGCCGGTGGCAAGCAGGCAGCTGGCAAGGGGTTGGCAGGGCTGGCATGGCCTGGGCCTGACCTGCCAACAGCCTCTCAGGGCTGGATTTGGGGAAAAAAGGGAACCCACACCAAGAACATGGTGACTTGGAGAGCAGCTGCGTGCTCTTTCCTCTGTTTTGGGAATGCAGCATCTCCACCGGGCAGGGAGTCAGTGCAGAGTGACCCAGTGACAGGGGACAGAGCTGGCAGGGGGGATGCCAAGGTGGGAAGGTGGGAGGAGGAGACGTGTGAGGGTCACAGGGTGGGTGATGGCACCAGAGAGGGTCAGATCAGCCTTGGCAAGGATGTGGGGAGGGATGGGATACAGAGACCCATCCATGAGGGAGCAGGATGGGAGAAGTCACAGAATCCAGAATGGTTTGGGTTGGGATGGACATTAAAGCTCATCTTGTTCCACCCCCTGCCATGGGCAGGGACACCTGCCACTAACCCAGGTTGCACCAAGCCCCGTCCAACCTGGCTTAGGACACTTCCTAGGATCCAGGGGCAGCCACAGCTTCTCTGGGCAATCCAAATTATTCACAACCCTTTTCTGGGACGAAGCCTGGATCCCACCTCCATGCCCATCCTGAGCTGCTGGAGACTGTTCCAGCGCCCTGGTGCAGTGTTCCCAGGAATGGGAAAAATGCTGGCAGTGCTACCCAGGGCAGTTCTTTGTGCCCCACACCCTCGTGCTGTTGGTCACCACATGACCCCCCCTGGGGTCACCTCCCAGATTGGCACTGGGGACCCTCCCTGGGGCTGCCCTCTCTGCTCCTGTGTTACCTCTCCAGCTCCCTCCTGACCCTCGGCAGGTCCCAGGGATTCTGGATGCTGGGACCGGGACAGATCCCACCCACAGGCACGTTCTGGTATTTCCCATCCCTGCTTCCATCCTCTTTGTGCTGCTGGTCCCGGTAAGGAGCGGGAAGAGAGCGGCAGGCTCCCCTCTCCACTCCACATGCCCTGCCCTTCCCAGGCTGCTTATCCCTCCTGCCAACAAGCACTCCAGTGGAGAACATCCAGCTTTTCCCCGGGAGCAGACACTCGGGCAGGGATCAGCTCTTTGAGGAGCTGGCTTGGCAACAGGAAGGGAAATCCCTGGACTCTGGCAAGCTGCTGCAGGAGCGCTGGGAGCTCTTCACTCGGGGGATTTTGGGGAGTTTGCTCTTCTTTCCATGGTTTTCCCTTCATGTGCTGGTGAGCAGCTGCTGCTCCCGATTATACAGCTGGCTCCGGGAATGATCAGCATGGAGACCAAGGGAGCAGGTCTCCCTCTACGCCCATGTTCCCACTTTCCAAGTGGAATTCACTTTACTGCCTTTCCTGGCGCTTCTTTCCCAAAAGTTGGCTCGGCCCCTCCTCCAGCACCCTCCCCAGAGTCAGTCCCAAGGTAGTTCCCATTCCCAAAGGTCTCTCCAGGGCTGCTCCAGCCACACTGTTACCTCTTGGAATGCTGCACGCTGCCTTCCCGCAATCCCGGCCGGCCTCACTCCATCATCCTTTTGCCACCAGGAAATCATTGTGTCTGATAATGCATTAAAGCAATTGTTATTTCAGTGATCGTGCTCATATTTCCCTCTTTGTTTTCCTGCCAGGCTTGAGGGGAAACCTCAGCAGATAAATCAGGGCTGGGAGCAGGTGTGGGAGCAGCTTTTCCTGTGCTGCTGGGATCACATGGATGCTTTGAAGCACGGACCACTGGCTCCAGCAACACCTGCATGAATCTCTGGAGGGATGGCATTCCCAGTGCCCCACAGCCAACTCTGTCACCCTGGAGCTGCTCTCCTGGCCCTTTAGCCCACCACTGTGACCCCCCCTATGTGGGTCAGGGGATGGGGCTGAGCTCCCACTGTGGAGTTGGGCTGCCTCTCCTTCGGCAGGTTCCACAACAGGAATGTGATGGTCCTGGGGTGGCTGGGAGCAGTGGGATCTGCCCCAGGATGCTGCAGGATGCTGCTCTCCTGGGAAAAAGCAGCTGCTTTGGGGGGGCAGGAGCCCTCCAGCCTGGGAACCAGCAGGGCAGGGGGAGGTACAGAGTGCCCAGACGTGCTCCCTGAGCTTCCCCACGGCCGAGAGCTCTCCCGAGGCTGGAGCACTCAATGGGAGCTTTCAATCCTTCCTTCCCTGTCCCTCCCTGCTGTGCCCTGCAGCCAAGCCAGAACCCCTGCTTTGTTCCCTTCTTAAAAATAAATCATTTTGGGATGGATTCCATGCCAGTGAACAATGCCAGCCCGGCTGTGGCAGGAATGTAAGGGTCCATTATTGCATGGGGATGAGGGGCAGCTCCAGGCAAAGCAGCTCCCAGGATGCTGAGCACCCTGCCCTGCTGCACTGTGGAAGGGATGTCCCCTCCCTCGGAGCTGCTTTGTCATCTCCCCAGGGCAGTCACCTCCCCTGCCCTGCTGGAGGGCTCCCAGACTGCACCCCATGGTCTGGGACCCCCTCAGCTCCTTCCAGCCAGAGCCTGGCATTGCTCACTGGGAAGGACTGGGATACCCTGGAGGAAGCACTGAGGCTGCAAGGCAGGGTGGAGGGGGAAAGGGGCCCATTCCCAAAACACGGATAGCTTTGATAATTAGCCAGGACTGGGAAGGGGAATGATGAAAGGTGGGAAGGATTTGTTTAAGCATGGGGTGTTTTATTGCTTTCCTCACTCAAAGTCGCTCTTTAAAGTGGTTGGAAGATTTTTGCTCTTGTTTTGCCTCAGATGTTGAACTGTAATTACAGCCAACGCACCAAAATACCTGGAATATGAATAAACCATGGAAAAGCTGCTCCCAGGGATTCACTCTGCCCCAAGCTCTCCCCACCTTGCTGCTGCACAGGGGGTCCTGGTGTGACCCAGCTCAGCCTGGGGGTGCTGGCACATCCTGGTGATGCCCGTGGACAAAGCCAAGGCTGGGCACGTCCTGGCATGAAAGTTAGGGAGGACCTGGGGGGAAATTTGCCACCCTTTCCCAACGCACAACTGCTGAGGTCCTTTGCCATCCTCTTCCTCATGGTTGTGCCAGGAGGCAGCAGCGAGACTGAACAAAAACGTTTTTTTCTGGAAGCTGGAGCTCCTCTTCCCAGCCCCTCCATCCCCTCCAGATGCTGGAATCCAGGAATGGGGGACACAGTCCTGTGGCACAGGACACTTCCCAGCCCAGCACGCTCAGCACCTGCCTCCACACCTCCTTCCCAGCCACAACTATGGCAGAGATCATTCCAGCCCGTGTGTGCTAATTGTGCCGGAGTTCCTTTCCCAGGAGGAAATCCCAGCAGTGGCCCATGGTTTGTGCCCCTTCCCCTCACGGTCCATGAGGATGTGGTTGAGTTTTCCAGGTCAAGGAGCCAGGGCACCTCACCTGGAGCTGGCTGCTCCCTCCAGGAGCTGGCAGGGGACCAGCAGAGATGGCGGGGGCAGGGGGGCAGTCATCATGTGGCCACAGGGGCCGCTTGGCTCAGGCTGTCCCAGCTGGGATCTGGAAGGATGAGGATCTGGAGAATGTGGGGGGGTCTGGGCTGTGGGAAGGGGCAGAATGGGGCAGTGGGGAAGTGTCAGCTCCACTGGGGAGACTGAGATGTCTTGTCTTGGACTGGCAGGGGAGAAACAAGGAGATGAGGTGGCAGAAGAGGAGGAGAGGCAGGATGCTGCCACACGTCCCTGGCAGCCCTGACCCAGGAATTCTCCTGCTATCGATTATTTTTTGTGTATTTATTATTCATAGTCCTCCATAAGTGCTCAGGGTTTCATAGTCAAACAAAAGCCTGTGGGCGATGCCCTGAGGCACAACATTCCCATCAACAGCTCTGACAGCTCCCAGGCCTTCCCGGGACTGCTCCACTCAGCCCCTTCCCACACTGGGAAGGGAACAGGAACATCCCCTTCATTCACAGATGAGGAATGGGGACCCCAGCAGCCAGGGGACCACAGCTCAGCGCCGCTCACTTCGAACCAGGGAGATGCTGGGTAGGAAAGAGCCCAATTAAGATAAAAATCACAGGAAACTGATTATTAATTAGCAAGTAATTAGTTATCTCTGTGCCATCTGGAGGGCTGAATCTGCCTGATTGTCTGCTGGGTGTCCCCCACCAGGCAGCTGCCCTGTGTCACTGGTGGAGGCCCTCGCTGGAGCCCAGACCTCCTCTGGAATCTCTGCTCCAGGCACTGCTCTCTCTTTGTGTCTCAGGAGGAGGCACAGAGGCATCTTATTCTGCATTATCCCGTTTTTTTTCTGGGTTATTCTGCCAGGCTGTGAAGGGAGAGCTCTCCCATGGGCTCATCCTTGGTGCAAGGGGTCCTGAAGAGCTCAGAGTTGGAGAATCCAGAATGGTTTGGGTTGGAAGGGACCTTAAAACTCATCTTGTTGCACCCTTGCCATGGGCAGGGGCACCTTCCACTATCCCAGGTTGCTCCAAGCCCCATCCAGCCTGGCCTTGGACACTTCCAGGGATGGGGCAGCTGTGAGCATCTTCTGCTGGAAGCAGTAAGAGCTGACACTCAGCCTCATCCCCAAAGAAAGGCTCATCTTTGCTGAAGTGTTTTAAATTTTCAGCCTCAAGCTTCAGGCTGGGCCAGAGACCACAAATCCAGGAGCTCCCCTCCTTGCTGCCAAGATCTGGGGGGGCTCAGCCCCTCACCAGGGAAGTGCCATGTCCAGGAGCAGCCGTGCTGTGCCAAGGATTTGAATGTGCTCATTGCTACACAGCTCATTCTCTGTCCTCCCTCCACTCCAGAAGGTCACAAGTCTGTGACTGCCAATCCCTTCCCCTCTGTGCCCTCTCCTGCCTCCCTCAGCCTCATCTCAGCTCCCTCAGCCTCAAAGGAGTGCCAGGAGAGGTTTCCACACACAGCAGTGATGGATGCCACTCCTGGGAGCACTCAGGGAGTGGGAGGGGACCCACAGCCAGAGGGGCTTGTTTCCTTCACAGGAGTTCTCTGGAGGGGATTTGTCTGGCAAACAGCACCACTACAAAACCCGAAAGTTTTCCTAAAAGGAATAGAAGGCTTGGAAGGCAGAATGAAGACAAGCACTATCCAGAGGGTCTGGGTGTTCCAGGCTTGGTGCAGCCCATATCCCACCCCAGGGGGCTGGAGCTGGAGCACAGACACTGCGTGGGGCTGGTGGGACAGGATGGGATCCCCTGGCCAGGCAAAGCTGTGCTCTGGCTGTCTGGCTCCATTGCTCAGCTCTTGGCTGCTGGGAGCATCATTTGACCCTTTCCCACCCTTGGGAGAGGCTGGGGAGGTTTTGCTGCTCCTCCTTTGTGACCCACAGGGCCAGGACATGGTGCTGCCAGAGCTCTGCATTTCGGCAGCTCCAGAGCTCTGCTCCTCCTGCCCCGTTCCAAGGCCTCCTGCAATAAAGACAGTCCTGAACTGGAGCCAAGGACTTGTCTTTGGTTCTCCCTGTGGTAACAACTTGGAGGACTTTGAGGCCTTCACGAAGGCTTTGCTAATGAGCCCCTCCCCGTGCCACACATTTCATCACAGACCCGGAGAGAAACCACACAACTCCATGGAGAGGCATTTCTGCTGCTCCAGAGACGGCAAAAATGCTCCCATGCAAATGTGTCTGGGTTTTGCTTCCATTTCAGGGCCCAAAGCAGCTCTGTGCCTCCCATTTTCTGGTTGCCAGAGCTGCCCTGGGCAGAACTGGAAAGCTGAAGCTGTGGATTGTCTTTCTTCTGGGAAGAAAACAGGAGGGAGCAGCTGACTTGGGACTTGGAGGGGATCAAAGCCCTACCCAAAGGGAAGGGGGGGAGCTGGACCACTTTCTGTCAGTCTCTGAATTACCTCTGGGTCCCTGAGGACATTCCCAAACAGGACACAGGATTTTTCCACTGCCAGGGGATTTTTCCTATCTCCCCAGAGCAAAGCACACACAGGCTGATGGCAACTCTGTGTCCTTGGTGTCACCTCAGAGGTGTAATGAACATTCCTTGGGCAGGCAGAGCCTCCCGTGTCCTCCTGCTCACAGACACTGTCAGATCCACATCAGCCTTCCCAAGCTCCCCAGGTACCCCCTCAATGTGCATCCATAGGTCCTCTCCCTGCTCCTCTCCACATGCTGTGATTCTCCACTCCAGGTTGTTCCAAACCCCACCCACCCTGGTGTGGATGGAGGTGAGTCTGGGAGATGAAATTCCAGGATTGTGGAGGCACACACAGAGGCCTCTCCTGGGTTCCAGAGGGAGGATGAGGCAGCCATTCCCCATCACTCCCTGACTTCTGGGCTTGGGAAGGCCCTTGCTGACCATCTGCGGGAATCCAGAGAGCAGCAGCTGAAGGAAGATCCTGGAAGAGAGGAGGAGAAGGTGCAGCTCCTGGCATTGGGAGATGCTGGTGTGAACCTCCCTCACCTTCATCCACAATGGATCAGCTGCTTCCTGTTCTGCCTTTAATTCCTGCCATTTGTAACATCCCAGTCATGCCAAAGTGGTCTCAAGACCTAATTCCTATTTATTACTCCTTTTGAAAGAGAGGAACTGCTCCATGAATACTGAATATCCAGAGAGATGGACTGATGCCACCAGAATTCCCTCAGCTGGCGAGGATGAGGTTTGCAAACCCCAGGTGGAATCCTGCCCCACTCCTTCTCCAACTGCTCTAAAATGGCTGAATTTCTGTCCCCATGTTGATTTTCTTCCACCTTTTTTGGCTCTTGCTTCACTCCCGATGAGGTTTTGCCCTCTGCAAACAGAGAAGGGAAGAGCCAAGAGCAGGTGGCTGAATCCATCAAATAAATGGGAAACTTCCTAGGAGCACCAGAGAGCCTGGGTCAGAGCCAGGATCTTCTGTTGATATTTTAATGACGATAAATGCAATTAAGGAGGAGAAAGAGGAGCATTAAATTAAATATAATAACCAAATCTTGGAGATTCTGAGCTGGTGGGTTCATGACCCCCTCTTGGTTTTCCATAAGTGAGGGGAAGGTGTTGTTGAATCACCGCTACCCTCAGAGCTCCTGTCCCTCTGTCCCTCTGTCCCTCTGTCCTTCTGTCCCTCCATTGCCTGTCCTGGTGAGGATTGAACAATCCTGACCTTGGTTCTCACCTGCACTGAGCACAGAGCTGCAGCACCAGACAATTCCAAGTCCTCCAACATCTCATTCTGTTGGAGTGGGATATTCAACATGTGCTCTCTCTCTGCTGCTCCTGTCAGTCTGAGTCTCATCCCAGCTGCTGATGGGACATCCAGTAACTGGCTATCCCACCCCTGGGAAGGTCCAGTGGTCTGCTGGAAGAAGCATTTTGCCATGAAGAAGGATTTTACCATGAGGGTGGGGAGGCCCTGGCACAGGGTGCCCGGAGCAGCTGTGGCTGCCCCTGGATTCCTGGAAGTGTCCAAGGCCAGGTTGGATATGGCTTGGAGCACTCTGAGATAATGGCAGGTGTCCCTGCCCATGGCAGGGATGGAATTTAAGATGGTCTTTAAGATCGCTTCCACCCCAAACTATTTTGTTTCCATGATTCCATGTGATTTTAACCATGCATCTCCAGCAGTGCCCAAGGCTGTGGTGGTATCAATGTCCAAACTCACTTGGCTCCAGGAGGAGCTGGAAGAGACAAGGACACCTCTTTCGTAGCTGGAGCAGTGTTATCATCATGTAGGGGGATCCCTGGTAGTCCCAAATCGCTGTGGGATTGACAGTTTGACATTTGCTGGATCCAACCAGGAGCAGGCACCTTCCCAGTGCGGGAGCACTGCCTTTGGACATGGTGCCTCTGTGTCTGCCAGTGCCATATCTCCTGGATCTGCTCCGGAGCCTTTCCAGGGGCAAGGACAGGACAAGGGGGGTGTTGCTGGGCCTGGACTAATTGCCAGGTTTCCCTCATGCTGGCCTGTGCTGTGCTGAGCCACTCCTTCCCATCAGCTCCAGTGTTCCTAACGAAGTCCCGCGGGCTTCCCACCTTCCCTCACCCCTTCTGGAACAGTCACTGCTCCAGAAGAATTTAAAGCTCCTTTTGTTCAGGACTAAAAGTGCCTGAAAATAATCATTAAAAATGAAATTCAACTAATTGAAAAGGGAGCCATTCCAAGCTCGCTTCCTTCTAGCCCTGACAGATTTTCCATCTGGGTTTGCTTCACCTTGGGCTGGGTATGAGCCTGCATCTCCCAGAGCTGCCTGGGGGAGGTTTCTTTGTGCAGGGGTGTCTTGGGGGATGGTGGTTGTCCCCAGCATGCACACTTCCCATGGCTACTGGCCCTGGGGACACAGCAGAGCAGAAGTGATCTGCTGTGGTATCCCAGGAACACCAGTTGTATGTTGCCAGCTGATTTTTTTCCCCTCTTCTTCTAAAATCAATTATTGCAAAACCAGCACATCAGCGCAGTGGTCCTGGCTCATCCTCCCCTTCCCAATGTGGGCATCTCTGCCATGGGGCAGCAGGGCTGGGCTCCATCTCTGAGGCTTTCCATGCAAAAACCAGGGTGAGCAATGCTCCAGCTTGCCCTAGATTATCTTCTGCCCCTCTCAAAAAATTCTAACCCCATCCATGGATTTCCAGTCCAGAAGGGACCGCTGTGAACAGCCAGGCTGACCCCCTGCATTCCACAGCCTTGGAAGAGACCCCATTGCTTGTGCTCAAACTGAAACACACTTCTGAGCAAGATTCTCAGTCTCCTGAAAAGCCTTTGAGTGATGGAGATCCCACTCTGTCCCCAGGGATTCGTTCCAACGCTTAATTGCTCTGACGGCTCAAAATGTGCTTCTTATTTCTAATCTGGATTTGTCTTGTTTCAGCTTCCAAGGAGGGATGTTGTAATGCCTTTTCCTGCTAGATTAAAGAGCCGGCTGCTATCAGAAATCTCTTCTCCGTGCATATGCTCATGGCCCGTGAGCAACGCACCTCTTGGTCTCCTCAATAAACAAAACAGCCGGAGCTTCTTTGCTCTGTCACTGTAATGCACATTTTCCACTGCCTTGACTCACTCCCAGCTCGTTCCTGAACCCATTCCAAGTTCTCCTGCTCTGGTTGGAAGTGCAGACTGAGAGCACTGAAGGCAGCATCCTCCCTGTGCCATGTTGCCTGCTAGGGGTGGTTCTCCCTCTTCCTTTGTGGCTCAGCCAAGGATGACGCTCCTCTCCCGAGCCTGGATTTGTGCTGCTCCGGCTGCGGGGTTGCGGGACCTTGGCACTGCCAGCTCTGGGTGTCACGGGAGTGGGACACAGCTGATTGTCCGTGGATGCACTTCCCAAGTCTGCAGGACCTGGCTGTTTCAGGTCTGATGAACCAGAGATGTTCCAGACAGGCTAAGCTGTATCCCTGTCTCTGCTGGAGGCTTGGAGAGCTGCCCAGGAGGGGAAAAGCAGAGGGAATGCAACCACCCATGTCCACCCACAGAACTCCCTCTGAATCCTGGCCTTCTCACCCAGTTTCCCAAGTTGGGTGCTGACACGAGGTAGAATTTATAAAGGCCGAGCAGAGCTCGGCAGGGTTCGGTTGGGGTGGCTGTGGGAAAAGGGAGGGAGAGAGAAAAGGCTGGAATTTGTCCAGTTCATCATTAAAAGTCAGCGTGGTGGGATTCACCCACTGGCTCATTAGTGCTGGGACTCTTGGAGCTGTTGGAGCTGTGGGAGCAGCTCCCTGAGAGATTAATCATCTGTGACCCATCCAGGCTGGGCTTTGGCCTCCTTTCCAAAGCCTGTCCTGTTCCTGTTCCCTACCCACCGCCGGCCAGAGGTCGGTATCCCTCTTCCCTGCAAACAATGGAGCCGGGGCTGCGGCAGCTGGAGCAGCTGCTGATGGTTGCCAGCTGTGTTGCCTTAACATCTTCCCATTATCTCCGGCCTGCTGGCTAACCCCATCCTGGGGGAAGCTTTGGCCTGGCTTTGGCAGAGGAAGGAGTCTCCCTCCCAGCATGGAAATTTGGCCGGGGGATGACTCGCTCTGCCCTAAACATCTGCTGCTGGCTTGGCGGGAGTGGGGCTGCAGCTGGCACGGCCGTGGGGTGGTCAGGAACACCCACAGGAACATCCACAGGAGCATCCAGAGGAACACACACAGGAACACGCACAGGAACACACACAGCCTACCCACACCATGCCCTGCCATTCCTGGGGCTGGGACACCAGGCAGAGCCTGGGATGTGGGGCACAAGGACTGAGCATACATGGAGGGGCCTTCACCAAGGGGAAGACCATTCCCCTGGCACATCCCTTCCTCTTGTCTTGAAGGATCCAAAGATTCCTCTCAGCCCTTTGACAAACTCTCCTCTGTGAGGACTGGGTAGTCCAGATGAAAGTGCCAGAGCCTGGATCAGTGAAGGAAGGAATTAAGCCCCTGAGCTGGTCCTGACCAGTGAGGTGCAGCATGGGGTGGGACACGGAGCAGCCAGACCAGCAGGCCTGGATAAACCAGCAGAGCCTTTGGGGACAGACCTGCCCAGGAGGTGCTGCAGAAGCAGGGTGGGAGCAGGAGAAGGGAAGTGGGATGCTGTGGGGCTGGAATTGATGCACACAGGGTATATTGTGAGCCAATGGTTTGGGTTGGAAGGGACCTTTCAAGGCCATCTAGACCAACCCTCCTGCAGAGGTCTTCCACTTTACTGGAGTGCTCAAATCTGACCTTGGATGACTCCAGGGATAGGGCATCTCCCACTTCTTTTGGCAGCCTGCACTGGTGTTTTACCTCCTGCCAAAGCACAGAGGGGTTTAATCCTCTGAAAATGTGGATGCTGATGGAGCTGTAACACTCCCAGGGTTCCAGAGACTGTCTCACACAAATGCCATGTGCTCTTGTTATTATGGAGCTGGATGGGATGTGGGAGCTGCTGTCTCCTGCCTATCCCCCCTGCTCCTGCTGGGGGAGAAAAACCTGAGCCCATGCATCCAGCCCTGTGTCTGGATGTGGCACTTTTCCTGAGTTCCTACACGGCTTTCCAAATCCACGGCTGTGGAGCAGCGGGAGGGAGCCGGGGGGAGGCCGTGTGAGGGGCCCTGCCAAAGCTGGAGCACGAGAGGGAAAACGAGAGTCCCGAATAATTTGAGAACCTGACCGTCTCTCGCTGTTCAGGTTTTGTGAACATCCTTAACGGAAACACATGTGGAACGAGCTCTCTGCGGATCTACCCGAGAAGGCTTTTCCGTTTTTGCTGCGTTTGCAAACTGCAGACGACTCCTTCTCTCCACCTCGGTGAACTACTGAGCAGGGACCCTGGACTCACTCCTCCATTTTCATCCAGAGCCTCTGCCAGCGTCATAAACCCAGTAAAACGTTATGGCACTTTGCACCCACTGGGAAACCAAATGTATTTTAATGTAGATTTAATAGATTTCAGGTCTTTCTGTTATTAAATTTGCTTTTCATTCACCCCCTCCCCCTCTCTTTGGTGCCTGAGACTCAATGGGAAATTTGAAGTGTATTAAAGCAGCATCTCGCAGAAACAAATCCAGATGGCCTGGTACAAATCAGGGAAAAAATCGCATCAGAATCCATTAGAATCCCAGCCCAAATGCAAGGCACATTCCGACAGGCAGAGCCCTCTCCGTTCCTCAGCTCCTCACCCCATGACAGCCAGGAAACATGTGCTTTCTTCTCCGGCTTCTTGGGAAGAGGATGGATCTGACAGCCTGGAAGCTGCTGGCCAGATTCCCCCATGGAAAGCACTGGTGAAAACAGGCACTGGAAAGGTTGAGGTCAGCTGGGGTGTTCTGGTTTTCTCTTGCTTTAACTGGGAGCTGAAGGTGACCCTCAAGCTCTGGCTCCCTCAGAGGAGGGGATGGTGCAAAGCTCTGGTCCCGTGGGGTGATGTTCCAGGGATTCTTCTTCCTTGAGGACCAACCTGGCCCTCCAGCCAGCACCAGCAGACTCTATTCCCACTGGTTTTCCAGTGCCAGAGGATGCTGCTTTTGGGATTGCAGTGGAGATGGGACCCCAAGGGGTGTCAACAGCTTTGGTTCCTCTCCCTGCTGACTCCCAGTAACACAGCACAGGATCATAGAATCAGAGAATGGTTTGAGTGGGAAGAGGCATATAAAGGTCACCCATAGGCAGGGATACCTTCCACTCTCCCAGATTGCTCCAAGCCCTTTCCAGCCTTGTACAGTTCCAGGGGTGGGGCACCCACGGCTTCTCTGTGCAACCTGCTGGAGATGGAAATGGCTGGGAATCATCCTCCTGCCTGGGGGCCTGCTGCCAGCAGAAGATGTTGGCTAGGTCTCCCTATTCCCCATTCCCTACCAGCACACATATCCCAGGAGCAAGGCTCTTCTGGAGCGTGCAAGGTGGTCAGGATTGCAGGGAGATGCTTTGCCAGGTAAACAACCACCATTCCCCATTTCCCACACTTTATTAGCACTCCTAACCATTCCAGTGAGGAAGAACAGCCCGAGTGGCCAGGTGAGGATGGATTGTTTCCCTTTCTGCTGGAGCGAGCACCGGTGGGATGCAGAGGCAGGAGGGAGCTGAGCTGAGGGACGGAGCAGGCAGGATTATTTATTTCATCTGCACTGACATTTGTGGAGTGCTCCTCAGTGGAATTCCCCTCCAGTCTCCAAGCCCACTCCTCCAGCTCCAATCCCCACATGGCCCTGCTCTGTTTGCCTTCAAATATTCGAGCAAACAGAATGAGTTACAAGGAGGAATGGCCATGGAAACAGTGAATTTTAAGGCCCTCTTGTAAAATATTCATAGAAAGCAAATTTTGAATTAATACAAAATGTGTGTGCTGAAGCCCTGGTGCTCAGAGTCATCTACTCAGGGAAGGGAAATAATCCCAGCTGACCTATAGGGCCAATAAAGCAGCTTGACTTTGGAATTCTTGCAGTAAACTGCCTGTGAACAAGACACAGGCCAAGAATTATGTGCAGAAATTATTCATTAAGGGCCTAATCCAAAACCCAGCTAAGTCAGTGGAAAGATCCCCCTATGTTAGGCCCCAAATAATTCTGGATAATGAATACATTGGAGAAAACAGCGATTCTTTCCCAGATAACTCAATGAGCAGAAAAAAAGGAGCAAAACTTCCCGGAGCACAGGCAGAGGCTGTAAATAATGACCTGAGTGGATCCTTCCTGCTCCACATCTGCTCCTCCCCGGCCACTGGAGACGTGGTGGGAGCTGGGGGATGCACAACACCCCTTCATCCATGGCTGCAGCTCCCACAGGCATAGGGATCAACACGAGACACCTCCCATGGAGACCGTGCCAACCTGGCCCCACACATTCCCTTCCATCCATGGGGCTCCTGGGAAAGGCAGGTCATGGATATGGATGGATAAGGGCAAACCCTCCGTGCTCACTGCTCCCCCCGCCGCTCAGCTCATCCCTTCCCGAGGAAATCAGGCTGAAGAGATGGTTATGAGTTGTGGCTTCTCCGAGGATCTAATTGCAAAGTACCCTGGGAGAGGCGGGAGGCACGGAAAATATATTATTACTGCTATTGTTGTTATTATTATTATTATTACTATTCCTATTAGAACATGGCAGTAATTCCATCAACAGATCCCGGGGACACCGTAAAACACAGGAGCAAGGATTGAAGTTGCCCGGGGGCCTCAGAGCTGGAACGACCCAATTAATAGCTGTATATTTTTACAGCCACGTTTAACACTATACATTAATCCCACAAATCTTGCCATATTATTAAATGCTGCTTTTTTATCCTGCTTTGGGTTTGTTTGCGTTTAGGATGATGCTGGTGGCAGGGAAGTCAGATTTGTCCCTGAAATTTGGGCCTCACCTCCAGAGTGATGGAGGGGAATAAACAAGGGGGTGTAAACAGGCAGATGCTGAGGGCTGAATGGTGGAGGGAATCATTCCTTTGTCCTACTGGGATGGATTTGGGACACTGAGCAGCTAGTGATGGGGAACCAGACACTTGGGAATGGTGGCACTGGTGGGGGAAATGGCTTAAAAAAACTCAGGAGAACCAGCAGCACGCTGTATTTGTCAGCTATCTGGATAAAACGTATCTGCATCCAATATCAGTGTAATGGGAAGCCAGTGTCAGGGAGGGTGACCCCCAGTCCATCTGGATGCAATTCCAGCTTCACATCTGAAAATCAAATACATATTTTTGAAGCCTATCAGACAGAAAAGGCTCCTTTTTTCGCCTCTCCCTCGGCATGTGCCTGGCTCTGATGTGTGGGGACGTTAATGGGGTTATTGTGGCAGGGTGTGACACAGGGGACCGAGTCCCCTTCCCCTGTCTGGGTCAGCCCCGTGGAGAGGTCTGGAGTCCCTTATGGGTTCACAACCAGGGCAAGGCACCCCTCCGGCTCTTCTTGGGACCCAGCACTGGGGAAGGTTTCCTTTCCTTCACTTGAGGTCATGGCTAGGCAGCAAGAGTGGAAATTCACCTTCAGAGACTCCCTTGTGCTCTGTATAGCTCGGAAAATTCAGGAGGAAGAAATCCGTTCCAGGGCTGGCAGGTCCTCCCCAGCTCCTCTTCCAGGTTTGATGGGATTTCATGCATCCGAACGCTGGCAGAAAACACGGCTTCGGAGCGGGGGAGAGCCGGGAGGAGCCAGGAGAGTGCTACCAGCAGCAGGGAATGCTGCAGCCGGGAAGGGCTGAGCCAGTGCGTGTGAGCATCCATGGAAAAGCCGCGCTCCGCCAACCCGGGCATGGCGCAGGCCCCACGTGCCTGATGGCAGGCGGCCAAGGCAAACGCCATGGTACATGAACTACAAGTAAACACAGCTTGAGTTTCACATGTCAAATATGCTCAACAAACTGCTGGCGGATAATCTACAGGCCGAGGAACCAGACAGAAAACGTAGATGATGAATCAGTTGCAATGATGAATAAATTAGGGGCTGGAGCAGTTTGCCCATAGGCGGCGAGGAGAGGCCGGCGAGGAGAAAGGCGGCACGCACACAGCTCGCCCAGAGCTTGCTTTTCCTCCTAGCCAAAGCTCTCCCTGGTGGCCCTGAGGGCTGGGCAGGCTCTGTGCTGCCTCTTCAGGGGTGAAAAAGAGTGGTTTGTGCTCAGGAGGAGCTGCTGTAGCCAGTGCAGAGCACCCTGGGTGGCTGCAACCAGGGCAGCATCGCTGTGGCCATGAGCAGCCTGTTCCTCATCCCTTTTTTTTTGGCCGGTCTCCTTTTACCTGGGTCCAGCTGGGTGTGATGGGTTGGTGGAGGGTGGTGGTCAAGGGTCCAGTGGGGAAGGAGGCAGAAGTTGCACCAGGGGATCTCCCACTTGATGGTTTCCCACACGCCATTCTCCCACCCAACTCCTTCCTGATGCTCTCCCACCCAACTCTCTCCCACCCAACTCTCTCCCACTCAACTCTGTCCCACCCAACTCTCTTCCACTCAACTCCTTCCCTTCTGCCATTCTCCCACCTGCTGTTCTCCCACCCAACTCTCCCACACCGGGGTGAAGTTTCCAGCCCCCGCCGAATCGATCGACCAGAGCTGCCCATGGCAGCTGGAAAGCAACATTCCCATCTCCCCAGCTCAAAAAGGAAGATTCATTAACAGTAAAAACATACAGAGCCCCAGCCCTTCAAAAGCTTGCAATTTATTTTACTCAAGGCAGCCAAACTTTACATAATGGGAGATGAATGCTGGGATCAGGGAGCGGGTGAGGAGGAAGGGGCCGGGAGCGAGCATGGGGACAGCAGTGGGGTCAGAGGAGGAAGGGGAGGAGGAAGGTGGCTCTTAATGAAAGGACAGACTTGGGGGGAGCTGGGAAGAAGGGGATTGTCCAGGAGGATGGAGAAGGTGGGGGCAACGTGAATGATTGATGAGCAGGCGAGCGGAGCAATCAACGTGCCACTTTATCCCAACAACAACCCCGGAGCCATTGGTATTTATCCAGGCCCCAGCCTGATTATTATTTTAAGGGAGATTTCTCTAATCAAAACTCCAAAATCACACGCAGACTTTGCTGATTAATATTCCATGATAACAGCAGTGGGGCACATCTGGCAAAGGAGCCGCAGTTTCTGCACTACTGGTGTCCATTTGGTGGAAGAATAAAATTCACATCCTCATTGCTGCCAGGGCACTCCGGATTCCCATCGTAGGGCACTGTTGGCACCAAGCTGGATCTAACTAATGCCCAACTGGCACAATCCAGGGCCTTAGGAAGAGGTGCCATGGCTGAAGCTCTGCCCGTGTGACCATTCCCACTTTGGGAAGCTCCAGTTGAGCTGTTTGCCGGCTGCGCCGCTCTGCTTGTCCCTGGTGAGAAGCAAGAGATGTTAATGGGATTTTTTTTTGGAAGCCAGGATGGAAACAGTCTCACCTCATATTATAAAACCCAACAAATATGTGCAAGGCAGGAGGGCAAGGAAATTCCGTCTGGGATGTCGGTGCTAGGAGCTCCCTGACTCCACTGTACAGACAGGGAAGAACAGGCTGGAAGCAGCATCTGCCTGGCATTACATGGCTTTTTTGGAATGATTTCTCTTTCCCAATGGAGATGGTGGGGCTGGGTCAGCTTCTTCCCCTGCACAGTTGTGGAGAGGAAATGCCTGGGATCCTCCTCCTCGCTCCAACTGGTTGGAAGCCAGTTCTGATTTGGGTGGGATGTGTTCCAAGAGATCATAGCCTTGACTTGGACGGAATGTGATCAACGGGATGATAGTTTGATTTGGGCAGGATGTGTTCCATGGGATGATAGTTTCATTTGGGCAGGATGTGTTCCATGGGATGACAGCTCTGATTTGGGCAGGATATATTCCGTGGGATGATAGCCTTGATTTGAGCAGGATACGCTTCACTTAAAGGGATTGATAACCAACTCTATCAGCAAGTGGGAGGTACATCCATTTTTCCCAGGGATACTTTAAGAATCTCAGGCTGGAAGTGGCGATTCCTTTCTCATATTGCTGAGAGGGTGCTTCTTATACCCTTAAGACAAGCAGATGGGAGAGGGGTCTTGTATTTTCCAGCTGGAGGCATAAATTGCCTCCTTTAATTCCTGAGCAGTTTGGAGGGTGGTGGCATGAACACAACTGGAAATGCCTTGGGGGAAGAATATCCTCATGGGAATCTGGTGTAATGGGAATCTCATGAGATTTCCAGCTCAGCTGGAAAGCTGAAATAGGTTTGGGAGAAGCTTTGGATAAAAACTTCTGCATTTGGATGTTTAACCAACCATCTGAAGACTCCTTTGGTACAGGGGACTGTTGCTCACCAGATGGAATGGTGATCCTGGATGGAGAATCATGGAATCTCAGGATGGTTTGGGCTGGAAGGGATATTAAAAATCCTATTGTTTCATCCCCTGCCATGGGCAGGGACACCTTCCACTATCCCAGTTTGCTCCAAGCCTCATCCAAAACAGCCTTGGAAATTCCCAGGGATCCAGGTGCAGCCACAGCTTCTCCGGGCACCCTGTGCCAGGGCCTCACCACCCTCATAGGGGGTAATTTTTTCCTAATAAGAAGGAATTGCCTCATATTATTTTCCTAATAAAAAGGAATTGTGGGAGACTCTCCTGCCCTTCCTTGCATTTCCAGTGCTGACCTCAGGAGCCTGAGCTTAAGGCTGCTGGGTACTTCCCATTTGCCCTCTCTGTTGTCCCTGTCTCCAAAAGCTGCAGCTGGGGCAGCTCAGAGCAGAGCAGCTCTGAGTGCAGGACGTGGTGGGGCTGGGGGGGATGGGATGGGCCTGTCCTGTTCCTAGTTTCCATGTTGCTCCAAGCTTGGTTCCTCTCCAAGCCGAGGTACCTGGAGCTGGGCTGCAGCCAGCACGCAGGTTCTGCATTATCGGGGATTTATGAGCCATGATTTATGGGCCAGTGGCTGGGCTGCTGTTCCATACCCTCGCTGAGGAGGCCAATTTTATGCCTAAACTCTATTCTTGGATCGCTGTACCTCCAGAAACAGTACTTAAAGGAAAAGCTCTTCCCAGTCACCCACTGTTCCCAGGGCTGGGGAGCAGAACAGGGGCTGGTTTGGTGCCATTTCATGAGTTTCAGTGCCAGGAGGGTGCTCCTGGGAGGGCTGGTTAGGTTATCCAGACAAAAAACCTGATCCCAAGATCCCTCCTTCCCCCAAAAAAAGACCCTGCTGGCCGCAGCAGAGCGGGATGCCGCACGGCTGGCCGGAGGTGGCAGTGGCTGTGGCGGGGCTGCTCGCCCCCGGATCCCATCTCCTGCCGCTCCCCGGCAGCTGCCCCCGAGCCGAAAGCAAATCCCTGCCGGCAGCGTGGGGGGAAAGGGCCACAGAGGGCTCCGTTCCCTGATGGACACGGACCATCTGTCCCCTCCGTCCTTGACATTCCAGCAGAGCCGTTCCGCCGCTCGCCGCCTGTGACCCGCTGGAAATTTCGTGCGTCCTGCGGGCCATGGGGAAACGTGCCACGGCCTGGGGACACAGCTGCGGGCCGGTGTCAGGGGGAGCGGGCGCTGGGCCACACGGCCGTCTCACACCTGTCTGCGCCCGCCGGGTGACGCGGGGCCGCTTTCATCCCGCGGCCGGGGTCGTGCTCGGGCTCCGCTCCGCAGCGCCCGGGGTCAGGGCTGGAGGGGCATTGCCACCTGGCTCCCATTAGG
>JANPWX010019402.1:0-16940 GCA_024734555.1 Trochalopteron elliotii | reverse complement strand
GGATCGGGGACCCCCGGCCCAGCTGTGAACTCCGGAGCAGGTACGGGACACCCGGGGGAGCTGCGGGACCCCAGGAATGCGGGGGACAGCCCGGGAATGCGGGGAGGGGAACCCCGGGAATGAGAGTGGAACCCCGGGAATGGGAACGGGACACTCGGGAATGCGGCGGGGGGGAACCCCGGGAATGAGAGTGGAACCCCGGGATGGGGACGGAACACTCAGGGGGCTGCGGGACCCCGGGAATGCGTGGGGGGATCCTGGGAATGTGCGCCGGACACTTGGGAGAACTGCGGGATCCCGGGAATGCGGGGGGGGATCCCGGGAATGCGGGGGGGGATCCCGGGAATGCGAGGGGGACAAGCGGAGGGGCTGCGGGACCCCGGGAATGAGTGCTGGATCCCGGGAATGAGTGCGGAACCCCGGGAATGAGTGCGGGATCCCGGGAATGAGTGCGGAACCCCGGGAATGCGAGGGCAGGATCCCGGGAATGAGAGCGGGACCCCGGGAATGCGAGGGCAGGATCCCGGGAATGAGAGCGGAACCCCGGGAATGAGTGCGGAACCCCGGGAATGAGTGCGGAACCCCGGGAATGAGTGCGGGATCCCGGGAATGAGTGCGGGACCCCGGGAATGCGAGGGCAGGATCCCGGGAATGAGAGCGGGACCCCGGGAATGAGTGCGGGATCCCGGGAATGAGTGCGGGACCCCGGGAATGCGAGGGCAGGATCCCGGGAATGCGAGGGCAGGATCCCGGGAATGAGAGCGGGATCCCGGGAATGCGGGGGAGGGACCCCGGGAATGCGGGGGGGGATCCCGGGATCGCGCGGGCCAGGCTCTCCCGGCTCGCGCTCCTCGGGGGCCATGTCGCGACACACCGGGACACTTGGGGGACACGTGGGGACATGCCGGGACATGCCGGGACATGCCGGGCCAGGTTTTCCCAGCGTTTTGCGGGAAGCGGATTTTCCCGGGGATTCCTTTTCCCTCCAGAATCCCGAGTGGGGGGCCCGGGGGTGTCATCCCCACTCTGGGGAAAGGGGAAAATTTGGGATTGGGGCTGGGGGAGGGGGAGCCGTTCCCAGGGGTTCACTCCGGGCTCTGCTCCCGCAGCTCGGGGACATTCCCTGGAACTGGGACAGCAGCCGGGAATCAGCGGAGCGGGAGCGGGGCGGGGTCACGATCCGCTAATGCAAGCGGGGGTTGTGATGGTTCGTTAGCTGACCTCAGAGTGCAAAAACAACACAGAGGGGATTTCAGTATTCATCAAAACAAATGCACCTTTATTGAGTGCCAACAGCAAATGCCATAGAAGGATTAGAAAGGAAATAAAGGTTAGAGAGAGAAAAGAGAAAAAAGGGGGAGTAATAGCCACCAATGGAGAGATGAACTCCTCGTGGTCCGGCCAATAGATCCGTCTTCTTCCGTGGGGAGACCTCAAGTGCTGGTTAACCTAGGGAGTATTGTTGTAGTCTTTTCCAAAGCAACAGGCAGTTGGCCAAAAGGTGGGGAAGGTGTGGCTGGACAGTCCTCAAGCACAAAGGGACCTGGGGGTTCTGGTCAGCAGCCAGCTGAACATGGGCCAGCAGTGTGCCCAGGTGGCCAGGAAGGCCAGTGGCTCCTGGCCTGGATCAGGAATGGTGTGGCCAGCAGGAGCAGGGAGGTCATTCTTCCCCTGTGCTCAGCACTGGTGAGGCCACACCTGGAGTGCTGTGTCCAGTTCTGGGCCCTTAGTCCAGGAAGGACATTGAGTGCTGTGTCCAGTTCTGGGCCCTTAGTCCAGGAAGGACATTGAGTGCTGTGTCCAGCTCTGGGCCCTCAGTCCAGGAAGGACATTGAGTGCTGTGTCCAGTTCTGTCCCCTCAGTCCAGGAAGGACATTGAGTGCTGTGTCCAGCTCTGGGCCCTCAGTCCAGGAAGGACATTGAGTGCTGTGTCCAGTTCTGGGCCCTCAGTCCAGGAAGGACATTGAGTGCTGTGTCCAGCTCTGGCCCCTCAGTTTAGGCTGGACATTGAGTGCTGTGTCCAGCTCTGGGCCCTCAGTCCAGGAAGGACATTGAGTGCTGTGTCCAGCTCTGGGCCCCTCACTTCAGGAAGGACATTGAGATGCTTGAACTTGTCCAGAGGAGGCAACAAAGCTGGTGAGGGGCTTGGAAAACAAGCCATATGAGGAACGTCTGAGGGAGCTGGGGTTGTTTAGCCTGGAGAAAAGGAGACTCAGAGGTGACCTTATCACTCTCTACAACTTCCTGAAGGGTGGCTGTAGACAGCTGGGGGTTGGTCTCTTTCTCCAGGCAGCAACTGAGAGAACAGGACACAATCTTAAGCTGCGTCAGGGGAGAGATATAGGTTGGATATTAGGAAGAAGTTCTTCACTGAAAGAGTGATTAAATACTGCAATGGTCTGCCCAGGGAGGTGGTGGAGTCACCAGCCCTGGATGTGTTTAAAAAGAGACTGGATGTGGCACTTGGTGCCATGGTCTAGTTGAGGTGTCGGGGCTGGGTTGGACTCGATGATCTTGAAGGTCTCTTCCAACCTGCACATTCTGTGGTGATTCTGTGAAGTCATTATGGTGTGTTTGTTTTGAGAGAAAGGAGAACAGGTCAGCTGGCAGGGAGTGCAGCATTAACGAGAACAGGTACAGAGACAGACCGGTCTGTCAGCAAGTGCAGTCAGTTCACCGTGACTTGCCCATTGTTTCTGTTCAGGTTCTGATGTTCCCATGGAAATGCATGCTGGGTTTTTCCATTGAACACACCTGCAGGCAACACTTGGCAAACATCCCACCTCAGCCAGGCCAGAACTCCTGTGTTGGGTTTTTTAGAGTCCTTTTAGGGGTTTCAGTCTGTCCTTGACGATGGTCGTGAGGCAGATGAGGATCTTTAGACCGTCTCTTACAGGCGGTGACCTCGGAGACCCCGGAAAGACCCCGGACCTTCCTCCTCCTCCTCCTCCTCTTCCTCCCTGGGCACCCCTGGGACACTTTTGGGACTGCCGGAATTCCCGGGGCACTTTTGGGACTGCTGGAATTCCTGGGACACCTTTGGGACTGCTGGAATTCCCGGGACACCCCTGGGACTGCTGGAATTCCCGGGGCACTTTTGGGACTGCTGGAATTCCCGGGACACTTGTGGGACTGCTGGAATTCCTGGGGCACTTTTGGGACTGCCAGAATTCCGGGGCACTTTTGGGACTGCTGGAATTCCCGGGGCACTTTTGGGACTGCTGGAATTCCTGGAGCACTTTTGGGACTGCTGGAATTCCTGGAGCACTTTTGGGACTGCTGGAATTCCTGGAGCACTTTTGGGACTGCCGGAATTCCCGGGACACCTCTGGGACTGCTGGAATTCCCGGGGCACTTTTGGGACTGCCGGAATTCTGGGGCACCTTTGGGACTGCTGGAATTCCCGGGGCACTTCTGGGACTGCTGGAATTCCCAGGACACCTTTGGGACTGCTGGAATTCCCGGGGCACTTTTGGGACTGCCAGAATTCCGGGGCACTTTTGGCACTGCCGGAATTTCTGGGACACCTTTGGGATTGCCAGAATTCCCAGGACATTTTGGGACTGCCAGAACTCCCAGTTCAGCCCCGGGTCAGGTGAGGAGCCCCCATTCCCTCCCCACTCTCCGGGTCCATATTTGGTTTCCCGTTGAGGAGGAAGGGGCACACAGGAGATCCCCCCCAAATCCATGGATCGCCAAATTTTCCCGAAACGCTCCCTGGGAGCCGCCAGGCCCCGGCAGCTGGATCTGGATCCGGAGGAGTTTTCCAGGTTGTGCCTGTCCTGGCAGCGGCCCGGGAATGGCCTGGATGGGATCCATCCTTGCCGGGGATCCAGGGAGAGCTGCAGAGACACCGGGACATCGGCAGAGGTGGGAGATGGACCCGGGAAAGAGACAGGGAGCTGCCGGAATGCCAGAGCCCATCAAGAAAAGGTGGAGGTGGAGAACACCCCCAGAGGGATCCAACCCCTCGGGAAGGATTTTCGGGATGAACCAGCTGTCCCACGCCAGGGCCGGAATGGGATGGATCAGCCTCAGGCTGGGAGCAGCGAGGATGAGGAGGGAGAATCCAGCTGGGACAGGGACACCAGGGCTGCTGCCACTGGAGCCAGCCCGGATCTCGGTGCTCCTGCTGGGAACGACGGGACCTTCGTGGGAATGCTGAGGGCCGGCGGGAATGCCGAGAGCAGCGAGGAGGACGAGGACTCGGAGGACTCGGGTTGGGACCGGGACTGGTACTGGGAGCAGGAGCAGGAGCAGGAGGTGGCTGTCATTGCCCTGTGCACTATCCAGAGCCCGGATTCCGGGGCCCTGTGGGAGGAATTCCCGGGAGTGTGGGCACGCTCCGCTGTGGATTGCGGGCGGCTGGCCGAGGAGGAGCTGCTGGATGGGGAGCCAGTGCCATTCCAGCGCCAGCCCCGCCTGGCCCCGGACGTGGAGAGGCAGATGGCGGAATTGCTGCGGGAATACCTGCGGGAGGGGATCGTGGTGGAGGGCACCTCCCGCTCCAACAACCGCTTGATCCTCCAGAGGAAACCCAAGGGGCGCGGCTGGCGCCTGAGCCTGGACGGCAAAGCCCTCAACGCCGCCACCCCCGCCGTGGGGCTCCCGGAGCGGCCGGACAGGGCCGGGATCCTGGCGTCCATCCACCCCCGGAGCCGCTTCTTCTCCGTGCTGGATTTATGCAGCGCCTGCCTGGCCATCCCGCTGGCCCGCAGCTCCCGGCCCCGCTTTGCCTTCGCCTTCCGGGGCCGGCAGTTCCTGTTCACGCGGCTGCCGCCGGGGTTCCACGGCACCAACTCCATCCTGCACCGGCGCGTGGCTGCCATGCTGGCCCGGCTGGAGCACGAGCCCGGGGCTGCTCCCGGCGTTTTCCACTACTACGACGACATCCTGATCACCGGGAAGAGCCGGCGGCAGGCGGAGACCCGGACCCGCCGCGTGCTGGAGCTGATCCAAAGCACCGGCTTCAAAGTCAACCCGGACAAGGCGCAGCTGGTGCAGCCCCAGGTGAATTACCTGGGCATCACCCTCGGAGCCGAGGGGCGCAGCATTCCCAAGGAAAAAGTGAGGGAGATCTGCCGGGAATGCGACGCTCCCGGCCCCTGGGATCCCCGCAGGCTCCGCTCCGTCCTCAAGAAGTTGGAGGCGAGGCAGGAGTTCATTCCTGATTTCTGGGAGCTGGCCCTGCCGCTGCAGCGCCTGGCGCAGCCGGGCAGCCGGGAACGGGAGCGGGAATGGGAATGGCAGCGGGAGCAGCGGGAGCAGCTGCGGCGGCTGAGGGCGGCCCTGGAGGCTGCACCCGTCCTGTGCTTCCCGCTGAGATCCCGGCCCTTCCTGATCCGGCTCTGGGTGCACATGGAGACGGCGGGAGCGGCGCTGCTGCAGGACAAAGCGGGAACTCTGCTCCCGGTGGGATACCACTCCCACAGGCTGAGCGGCCGGGATCTGTCCCCGTGGGACGCGTGGCGCCAGGCGGCCGTCAGGGCTGTCCGCGCCTTCCAGACCCTCACAGGGCCGGCTCCCATCTTCATGCGGGATCTCAACGGGAATTACCTGCTCCGGGGCAAGGAATTCATCGCCGAGGAATTCATCACCAGCAGCTCCCGGCTCTCGGAGCCGTGGACACTGCTCGTGGTCATCAAGGGCCCGAAGCTGCAGGAAGCCCGAGGCATCATGATCCCGCCGGCTCCTCCGCTCAGTCAGCTGCCCCCCGACATCCCCAGAGCCAACGTGTGGTTCCTGGGCATGGAGAAGGGATTGGTCCCGTGCACCTCCGTCGGCTTCGCCGCCACCAGCCTGGAGGAGCGGAGCATGCACGGGGTGTCCGGGAAGGGCGTGGTGGAGGACGCGGAACTGGAGGCTCTCCGGGAGATCCTGGAGCAGCACCGGAGCCGTTTCCCGCTGTTCCTGTATTGCAACTGCCCGGGCCTGGCGGCACGGCTGGAAAGGCTGGGGCAGGGCTGGAATTCCTGTGGGACCGCCTGGCTCCGCGTCCTGTGCTGGCTCCACACCTTCCCGGGAATGCTGCACATCCGGGAGGTGGGAACGGCCGGGAGCGCGGAGCCGCCGGAGAGGGAACAGATCGAGAAGTTGATCGGCGCCGCCAGGGTCCTGGGCTGCATCACCAGGAGCAGCTGGATCATGTGGGAACCGTCCAAGCCCGAGCGGCAGGAGATCGTGGCCTGGTGCCACCAGAGCCGGCACGAGGACGTGAAGAAGAGCCTGGACAGGGTGTGGGAAGTGGAACACTGGAACAGCTCCCGGGAAGATGTGACCCGCTGGGTGCGGAGCTGCCCCACGTGCAGGGAGAGCGATCCCGATCCGGCCCCGCAGCGGGCGGAGGGCCCCTGGTCCTGCCTCCGGATCAGCCTCTCCGGGGCCCTTCCCAGCACTCCCGAGGGGTTCCGGGCGCTGCTGGTGGTGCAGGACGAGCTCTCGGGATGGCTGGACGCATTCCCGCTGCAGCAGTGTGCCCAGGCAGATGTCTCCCAGACGCTGCTCCGGGAAGTTTTCGGCCGTTTCGGGAAGGTCAGGTCCGTGCTCCTGGCGCCGGCGCCCGCCTGGATGAGGCGTTCCCTGGAGGAAACTCCGCTGAGGAATTTCTGGAGCCACCTGGAGATTTCGGAGCTGCGACCGGCCGCTGTATCCGTGTCCAGGGCGGCGCAGGCGGCCGGGGAGGGCTGGGCTGGGATGCTCCCGCTGATCCTGGCAGGAGTCCGATCCCAGTGGATCGAGGTGGAGCAGCTTCTCCCGCTGCTCTGCGTGCCCGGGCTGCCCCTGGAATTGTGCTGGGAATGGCCCAGCCGGGAGCCTTGCCCCGGGAACGAGCTGTCCCGGCTGCGCGGGATGCGGCTCCTGCCGGGACACCGGGGGCAGGTGGAGGCCGCGCTCCGCATGGACCTGGAATCGAGACCCAAGATCGGGATCCACCAGGTCCGGGACTGGGGCAAGCCGGATCCGGGCTCGCAATACGCCCGAGGCCCCGTCAGGCTCCGCTGGATCCGGGATTGGATCCAGCCGGATCACGAGCTGGGAGGTGCCGGACCCGGGATCGGGATGGGCAGGATGCAGGCCCCGCCCTGAGGGGCTGAGGGGCTTAGGCTGGACCGGGGAGTGAGGCAGGACTTGGGGTGAGTTTAGGGCTGGGAGAGGTTTAGCTGGGATTGGGAAAGGTTTAGGTGGGACTGGGAGAGGTTTTAGGCTCATCTGGGAGAGGTTTAGCTGGGACTGGGAGAGGTTTAGGTGGGATTGGGAAAGGTTTAGGTGGGACTGGGAGAGGTTTAGGTGGAACTGGGAGAGGTTTTAGGCTCATCTGGGAGAGGTAAAGTGGGATTGGGAGAGGTTTAGGTGAGACTGGGAGAGGTTTAGCTGGGACTGGGAGAGGTTTAGGTGGGATTGGGAAAGGTTTAGCTGGGACTGGGAGAGGTTTAGGTGGGATTGGGAAAGGTTTAGCTGGGGCTGGGAGAGGTTTAGGTGAGACTGGGAGAGGTTTAGGTGGGATTGGGAAAGGTTTAGCTGGGACTGGGAGAGGTTTAGGTGGGACTGGGAGAGGTTTTAGGCTCATCTGGGAGAGGTTTAGCTGGAACTGGGAGAGGTTTAGGTGGGATTGGGAAAGGTTTAGGTGGGACTGGGAGAGGTTTAGGTGGGACTGGGAGAGGTTTAGCTGGGGCTGGGAGAGGTTTAGGTGAGACTGGGAGAGGCTTAGCTGGGACTGGGAGAGGTTTTAGGCTCATCTGGGAGAGGTTTAGCTGGGATTGGGAGAGGTTTAGCTGGGACTGGAAGAAGTTTTAGGCTCAACTGGGAGAGGTTAAAGTGGGATTAGGAAAAATTTAGGCGAGACTGGGAGGGGTTTAAGGCGGGACTGGGCAGGGTTTAGGCTGGGATTTGGGGCCTGTTAGAACCGATGAAGCTTTCAGTCAGCACTGGGGCACGTTTAGGCCTGGGAGGGAGAGGTTTTAGACCGGACTAAGCCCGGCTCAAGCTTCTGCTCCACTGGCTGGACCAGGTCGGGCTTTTCCGACCCGCCCCTGAGTCCAATGGCACTTCCTGATGGCCCAGAATGTTCTCCTGGAATGTTTTCCTGGAAGGTTGTTTTCCCTGGAATGTTTTCCTAGAAAGTTGTTCTCCCTAGAATGTTTTTTTCCCTGGAATGTTTTCCCTGGAATGTTTTTCTAGAAAGTTGTTTTCCTTAGAATGTGGGGTTTTTTTTTTTCTCCTGGGAATGTTGTTTTCACTGGAAAGTTCTTTTCCCTGGAATGTTGCTTTCCCTCTTTTTCTCCCTCTCACCGTTGCCTTCATTAAACTGGTTTTAAACTCCAGCCTTGCCAAGTTCTGCTTTTCCCATCCTGTTCCCTGCCAGCTCCAGCCGGGATGGGGTTAAATCCCAAACCCATCCCTGCCCCAAATCCAGGGATCAAATCTCAAACACACCCCAAATTCAGGGATCAGACCCCAAACTTGTCCCTGCCCCAAATCCAGGGATCAGATCCCAAACCCTTCCCCAATTCCCACCCCAAATCCCCAGCCCCAGCCCCCTATTCACAATCCCTTTCCTAAATCCCACTTCCCCAAGAAGCCAATTCCCCCCCTCCCATGCTGGGACTCTCATCCCATCCCATCCCATCCCACCCCATCCCATCCCATCCCATCCCATCCCATCCCATCCCATCCCATCCCATCCCATCCCATCCCATCCCAACATCCCATCCCATCCCAATCCTGCACTGCCATCCCAATCCCAACCCTCCTCCATCCGAACCCCAATCCCATCCCACACCATCCCAATCCTGATCCATCCCAATCCAAATCCTGCTCCTCCCAATCCCAATCCCATCCCATCTCAATCCTGCATTCCCACCCAATCCCAATCCCAATCCCATCCAAATCCCAACCCCAACCGAAATCCCATCATATCCGACTCCAGTTCTGCATTCCCATCCCATCCCCATTCCCGGACCCCAGATCCCATTTCTGGATCCCATTTCTGGATCCCATTCCCGGATCCCGGATCCCATTCCCGGACCCCGGACCCCATTCCCGGACCCCATTCCCAGATCCCATTCCCAGACCCCGGATCCCGGACCCCATTCCCGGACCCCATTCCTGGATCCTGGGTCCCATTCCCGGACCCCATTCCCGGATCCCGGATCCCATTCCCAGACCCCATTCCCGGATCCCAGATCCCATTCCCGGATCCCGGATCCCATTCCCGGATCCCGGATCCCATTCCCGGACCCCATTCCCGGACCCCGGATCCCATTCCCGGACCCCATTCCCGGACCCCATTCCTGGATCCCGGATCCCATTCCCGGACCCCGGATCCCATTCCCGGACCCCATTCCCGGATCCCGGATCCCATTCCCGGACCCCATTCCCGGATCCCATTCCCGGACCCCGGACCCCATTCCCAGATCCCATTCCCGGACCCCGGATCCCATTCCCGGACCCCGGACCCCATTCCCGGACCCCATTCCCGGATCCCGCCCCTTTTCCCTCCTCCGGGGCGGGCTCGGGCTCGGCCGCTCCTTTTCCAGGCGCGATCCCAAATCCCGCTTTGGCCGGTCCCGCTTTTCCGCCGCGCTCGTCCCGCAGGATCCCCGGGAGGTTTTGGAGCCGCCGGGGATTTGTCCGGGGATCGCGATAATCGCGACATCGCCGAGGGCCCGAGCTGGGGGTGATGCCGGGTGAGCGGGACAATTCCCGGCGGAGGGAAAAGCGGGAACGGGAGGGGGCGGATGGGGACGGGAGGCACCGGGAGGGGAATCCCAAAAAAACAGCCGGATCCCAAAAAACCCAGCCGGGAATCCCAAAAACCGAGTCAGGAATTCCAAAATCCCAGCCGGGAGTCCCAAAAAACCCACCAGGAGGGATCCTAAAACCGGCTCGGAGGGGATCTCAAAAACCCACTCGAGAGAATCCGAAATCCTCACCCGGGATATCCCAAAAACCACCTGGAGGGGATCCCAAAACTCCCTCGGAGGAATCCCAAAAATCCCTGGTTGGGGGGGAGACTCCAAAAACCCACCTGGAGGAATCCCAAAACCCATTCAGAGAAATCCCAAAACTTACCTGGAGCAATCCCAAGCACCCACCCAGGATATCCCGAAAATCCAGTCGGGAATCCCAAAACCTACTCGGGGGAATCCCAAAATCCCACTCAAGAATCCCAAAGCAGACTCAGAGGGATCCCAAAAACCCAGGTAAGGAGAATCCTAAAAACCCCTCCAGGAAATCCCAAAACTCCCTCGGAGGAATCCCAAAAACCCACCTGGGATATCTCAAAAAATCTACGGGGTGGTGGGGGGAGATCCCAAAATCCCACCCAGGGAGGATCCCAAAAATCCACCCCAGGATCCCCAAACTCCTCTGGGGGTGATCCCAAAATCCATTCAGGGAATCCCAAAAGGAAGGAAATCCTCGGGATGAGCAGGATGGGGGAACCCCAAAATTTGGGCAGGATCCAGGGCTGGGAATGCCGAGCTCTGGGATTCTGGGAATGGGCAGGAAATTTGGGAATCCCCTGGGATCTGGGAACCATCCCAAATTTTCCACCCCGACTCCAGAGGAGACACCAGGAATTTTTCCTTTATTATTACTATTAATAATACTTTTTTAATTTTTATTTTTTATTCATTATTATTATTACTATTTTTATTTTTAATTTTTTTAAAAAAATATGTTTGGGAATTCAAGAATTCCCTGGGAAAATCTGGGAGCCATCCCAAATTTTCCACCCTGACTCCGGAAGAGACACCGGGAATTTTTCCTTTTTTATTATTAATAATAATATTTCTATTACATTTTTATTTTTAATTTAATGTTTTATTGTTTTTATTTTTATTACTTTAAAAAAAATTAAAAATTTATTTAATGTTTGGGAATTCAGGAATTCCCTTGGTGCCATTCCTGGACATCCCAAATTTCCCAGCCTGACCCAGGGAGAGGCATCGGGAATTTTTCCTTTGCTCCCATAATTTGGACTGTTGGAAATCCTGGAAACTGCTCAGAGCCTGGAGCCCTCCCCGCCCCAATATGCTTTGGCCCCAAATCCCCAAATTCCCCAAATCCCAAAATTCCCCAAATCGCAGAATTCCCAAATCCTGGAATTCCCAAGTCCCAGCCTTTGGGGTGCCCGGGTTCCCACTGACTCCTGGATGTTCCCGTGGGATTTGCCAGTGGTGCATTCCCAGCTTTTCTTTGGGAATGCTGAGCTGGGGGTCCCCAGGGATCCCGGGAATGGGATCTGGGATCTCAGGGATCCTCAGCACCCTCTGGAATGGGATCCAGGCTATCAGGGGTCCCCTAGAATGGAATCTGGGATCTCAGGAATCCTGGGAACCCTCTGGAATGGGATCTGGGATCTCAGGGATCCTTGGGATGAAATTCAGGCTTTCAAGGATCCTTGGAATGGGATTTGGGATCTCAGGGATCCTCAGGATGGGCTCCAGGCTCTCAGAGATCCCTGGGATGGGATCTGAGATCTCAGGGATACCTGAAATGGGATCTGGGACCTTGGGGATCCTCAGGATGGGATTTGGAATCTCATGGATCCTCGGGATGGGATTTGGGATCACAGGGATCTCTGGGATGGGATTTGGGATCTCAGGGATCCTCGGGATGGGATTTGGGATCTCAGGGATCTCTGGGATGGGATTTGGGATCTCACGGATCCTCGGGATGGGATTTGGGATCGCAGGGATCTCTGGGATGGGATTTGGGATCTCAGGGATCCTCGGGATGGGATTTGGGATCACAGGGATCTCTGGGATGGGATTTGGGACCTTGGGGATCCTCAGGATGGGATTTGGGATCGCAGGGATCTCTGGGATGGGATTTGGGATCTCACGGATCCTTGGGATGGGATTTGGGATCGCAGGGATCTCTGGGATGGGATTTGGGATCTCAGGGATCTCTGGGATGGGATTTGGGATCTCAAGAATCCTCAAAACAGGATTCAGGTTCTCAGGGATCTCTGGAATGGGATTTGGGGTCTCAGGGATCCTCAGGACAGGATCCCGTTGCTCTGATCCCGATCCTTTGGCTCCCAGAGGCTGAGGCAGCCGAGGAGGAGGAGGAGGAGGAGGAGGTGCCGCCCTTCAGCCCCAGAATGGGAGGTGAGGAAGGAGCAGGAGGTGAGGATTGGGAATTGTGGGAATTGTGGGATCGGGGCTGGCGGGATCGGCCCCATCCCAAATCCCGATCCCGTTTCAGGGGGATCCCGCGGGGGCTGCGGGCGATGCCGGAGGGACCCGACCCTGGGAGTGGCCGTGAGGGTCCTGTACGGGATCACCGGGACCCTGCTGGTGGTGGTGACCGTGCTGGGAGTGCTGNGTTGGGGTCAGCATTGGGATTGGGGTCAGGGTTGGGATTGGGGTTGGGATTGGGATCAGGATCGGGACTGGGGGGGCTCCAGCAGCACCCAGAAGACCTCGGGAATTATCCCAGGAGTGTAGGATTGATCCATGGGCACCTTGGGAATCACCTGGAGGCTGGAGCACAGCGATTCCCAGGGGGATCACAGGGATGGCAATTCCCAAAGGATGGAATTCCCAAGGGCTGGAATTCCCAAGGGCTTAATCCTGGAAGAGGCTGGATCCCCGTGATTCCCAGGGAGTGAATTCCCAAGGGATTAATCCTGGAGGATCCCAGCCTCCCCCCCTCCCCTCCCCACCCCGGTGTTCCCCAAGGCTCTCACATTCCCAAGGGCTGGAATCCTACAGGAGCTCTGGCCAATCCCAACCTCCTGGGAATGCCCATCCCAATCCCGGCATTCCCAAATTCCCGAATTCCCTGACAATTCCTGAATTCAGTGTTCCGGAAGGTGGATTCCATCTCCCAGGAGATCAGCTCAGCCCAGACTTTCTACGAGCAGAAAATCCTCTCCCTGCAGGAGGAGCTCCAGGGGATGGGTGAGTGCCGGGATCACGGCGGGATTTGGGATCTCTGGGGTGGGATTTAGGACCTCAGGGATTCTTGGGATGGGGTTTGCGATCTCAGGGATCCTTGGGATGGGATCTGGGTATCTCAGGGAGCCTCAAAATAGGATTTATGGGATCCTTGGGATGGGATCTGGGATCTCAGGGAGCCTCAAAATAGGATTTATGATCTCAGGGATCCTCAGGACAGGATCCAGTTGCTCTGATCCCACTCTTTTGGCTCCCAGAGGCTGAGGCAGCCAAGGAGGAGGAAGAGGAGGAGATTCCTCCCTTTTCCACGTCCTGTGGCTCCCCCCAAGCCAATTCCCAGGTTTTTTTTTTCCCAGGATTTTAGGCAGGGATGTCTGGCAGATCCCAAGGGTGGGGTTGGTGGGATGGGGCTTTGGAGAAGCTCTCCCAGTGCCCGTCTCCAGGGTCATGGAATCCTGGAATCCTGGAACTCCAAAGGGTTTGGGTGGGAAAGGATCTCCCGTGGGATCATGCTGGAATTTTCCCAGTGCCCATTTCCAGGGTGATAAAATCCTGGAATTCCAGAAAGATTTGGGTGGGAAGGGTCCTCCTGTGGCGGAGGAGGTGACACTGGAATTGTCCTGGTGTCCATCTCCAGGGTGATAAAATCCTGGAATTCCAAGAGGATTAGGACTGGAAGGGATCTCTTGTGGGATCAGTCTGGAATTTTCCCAGTGCCCATGTCCAGGATCACGGAATCCTGGAATTCCAAAGGATTCGGGTGGGAAGGGATCTCCTGTGGGATCAGGCTGGAATAATAACAGCGGGATAACAATGGGATAACAACGGGATAACAATGGGATAACGGGACATAGGGATAACAGGATAGTGGGATAGCAGGATAACAACAGATAACAGTGGGATGACGGGATAAAAACGGGATAAAAATGGGATAATGGGATAAGAATGGGATAACAGGGTAACACGATAGTAGGATAATGGGATAACAAGATAGTGGGATATGGGATAATAGGATAATGGGATAACAGGATAACAAAGGGATAACGGGACAACAATGGGATAACGGGATAGTGGGATAACAGGATAACGGGATAACAGCAAGATAACAGGATAATGGGATAACAGGATAACAATGGGATAACACCGGGATAACGGGATAATGGGATAACACCGGGATAACAATAGGAAAACGGCGGGATAAGGGGAAAACAGCGGGATAACGGGATGACAATAGGATAACTGCGGGACAAGGGGATAATAGCGGGATAACAATGCGGTAACGGCGGGCTGCTGTCCCCGGCTCAGGCGGGAGGAGCTCCGGTAACGGCTCCGTGTGCCGGGACACGGCGGAGTTGAGCCCGGAGCTGTCGGGGCTGCGGCGGGAGCTGTTGGAGCTCCAGCAGACGCTCCTGGAGCAGGAATTCCTGGTGGAGCGAACCGCCCGGAGCCACGCCCGCCTGGCCGCCGCCTCCTCCTCCATCTCGGGCCGCCTGGAAAACTGCTCCGAGTCCATCGGGAGCATCAACCGGAGCCTGGAGCGGCTGTCGGAGCCTCCCGGCCTCCTCCCCGCCCGCCTGCGGGATTCCCTGCGGGATTCCCTGCGGGACCTGGCGCGGCGGCGCTCGGAGGTTGGAGCGGCCGTGGAGCGGCTGAATTCCAGCCTGGAGCGGGATTCCCGGCGGCTCGGGGCGATCCAGGGGCGGGCCGAGCAGGAGCTGCGGGCGCTGCGGGAAGCGGNGACGCTCCGCGCCGCCTCCTCCCGCAGCTCGGAGCCGCTCCGCAGCCTGCGGGCCGGGCTGGGCTGGGCGCTTCGGGAAGAGGCCCGGAATTCCCAGGGGATGCAGGAGCTGGCGGTGGGGCTCCTGGAGCTGCAGGTGCGGCTGGACGAGGCGTGGGCGCGGCTGGAGGAGCTGCGGGACGGGGCGCAGGAGCTGCGGTGGCTCCGGGATCGAGGCCGGGATGGAAGCGAGGAGCGGCTCCGGGAGCTGGAATCCCGCCTGGAATCGCTGCGGGAAGAGCTCGGGAGCATCGCGGGGAACGTGGAGGGCACGGAGGAGCACGTGGGGGCCATGCTGCGGTTTTTGGGAGCCCTGAGCAGTTCCTGCGGGCGGGAATTCCGCGGGCAGGCCCGGGAGCTGCAGCGGCTCCGGGAATCGCTGGGGATGCTCCAGGCGGTGACGGGGGAGCTGCGGGAGCGCTCCGGGATCCTCGGGGCACAACTGGAGCTGGAGGTCAGGAACGTGGCCGTGCTGATGGAGGAGATGAGGGCGGTGGACGAACGGCACGGGGAGATGATCCAGAACGTCACCGTGCTCCGAGGTCAGCCCGGGGACAGGGATGGGGACAGGGACAGGGATGGGACAGGGAACACAGCTTTTCCCGGGATGGGGCGGGACCCGGATGCCAAGGGACAGGGAGGAGGATCCAGGGATGGCACCGGGATCATCCCATGGGTGTGGGGCCGTCCCGGACACGGGGGGAGGTGACTCCTCTTGGGATTTTGGGAATCCTGATCCCGAGGCGGCTGGAGGAAAATCCAAACCCTGAGGGGTCCAGGATGGGACCGGGATCATCCCATGGAGGCAGATCCCAGGGACACCAGGGAGGTGATTCTTCCCTGGATGGACTGTGGGATGTGGATCAGGGATTTTGGGAATCCTGATCCCGAGGAAGGTGGAGGAAAATCCAAACCCCCCCACTCTGAGGTCCGGGATGATCCCATGGATGCCAATCCCAGGGACAGAGGGCTCTGACCCCTCTGGATGAGCAGCAGGATTTGGGGATCTGGGAATGTCCCGAGCTCCCTCCAAGGTCACTCCCCGTCACCCCAGCACCGTGCCAGCGGCTCCTCCCGATCCCCCGGGATGGAATTCCCGCGTCCTGAGTTTCCTGGGATCGGAGCATTCCCTAATCTCTGGATGGAATTCCCGCATTCCCTGGATGGAATTCTCACCCATACCGGTTTTCCCAGGATCCCGGGATCGGAGCATTCCCGGATTCCCTGGATGGAATTTCTGCATTACCTCATTCCCTCATTCCCGCCCATCCCGGAGCATTCCCTGGATGGAATTCCGGCCCATCCCGGGTCATTCCCTCATTCCCGCCCATCCCGGAGCATTTCCTGGATGGAATTCCCACCCATCCCGGGTCATTCCCTCATTCTCTGGATGGAATTCCCGCATCCCGAGTTTCCCGGGATCGGGTCCTTCCCTCATTCCCGCCTCCCCGGTGTCGTTCCAGGCGTTCCGGGGCTCCCGGGACCCCGCGGCCTCAAGGGCGACGTTGGATCCGGGGGCGCTCCGGGAATTCCAGGCCCGAAGGGGGACCCGGGGAATTTGGGATCTCCGGGGTCTCCGGGAGCACCGGGATCACCGGGGGCGGCGGGGCCGCGGGGGGAGCGGGGCCCGCCCGGTGCCCGCGGCGTTCCCGGCCCCAAAGGCTCCAAGGGAAGTTTGGGAATTCCCGGAGGGCGCGGACCCGCCGGGTCCCGGGGAGAGCCCGGGATACCGGGAGTCCCGGGGGGACCGGGACCGCCGGGACCGCGCGGAGATCCGGGAATGGCCGGGACACCGGGAATGGCCGGGACACCGGGGACACCGGGAATGGCCGGGACACTGGGACCGAGGGGAGCGCCGGGACCGCCGGGACCCTGAGGGGACGGGGACAGGGGACAGCAGTGCCACCCCCCGGGCTGGGACAGCGACAGGGGACGGCAGCGCCNGTGTCCCCGAGGTGTCAATAAAGGTCCCCCTGGAGCCTCCTGAACTGGGAATATTTGGATTACCGGGAATATTGGGAATATGGGGAATAATGGGAATATTGGGAATACCGGGAAAGCCCAGTGGCAACTGGGAATGCTCCAACTCCCGGCATTCCAACGGGAAGGAGCCCAAACTTGGATCTCAAATCCCGCATTTTGGGACAATCCCACCCCCGCTTCCACTCGTCGCGGGCCGTGATTCCCAAATCCGGGAATTCTGACGGGAAGGAGCCGAGTCTGGATCCCAAATCCCGGATTTTGGGGCGATCCCA
>JANPWX010019401.1:54051-69236 GCA_024734555.1 Trochalopteron elliotii | reverse complement strand
GCTGCCCCCTCAGCCCGCGGTGTCCGCAGCCGCCTCAGCCCGACCCGGGGGAGCTCCAGCGCCGGGGGCGGCGGGCGCGTCCCTCTCGGTGCTCGGGGGCTGCCACAGCCGTTATCACACGGGGCTCGTCCCTGTCACCCATGGGCTCATCCCTGTCACGGGTGGACTAATCCCTGTCACACGGGGCTCATCCTTCTCACAGGTGGGCTCATTCCCGTCACTTGGGGCTCGTCCCTCTCACAGGTGGGCTCATTCCTGTCACAGGTGATCTCATCCCTGTCATGCATGGGCTCATCCCTGTCACGGGTGGGCTCCTCCCTGTCACCGTGAGCTCCTCCCCCAGATTCCATGCGCTGCCCACGCACTGGGGTGGTTTCCTCACGGTCCCCCTGTCCTGCTTTTCCAGGGTTTTGGAACAGCTGCTGTCACGATGCCGGGGCCAGAGCACACGGAGTGAGGCTGAGTCAGAGCCAGAAGGGCCAAACACGAATTCGTGCACCTCTCAGCTTGCTTTTAATGTGAGTCTCCTCATTAAACCATGGACTTTTCCAGAAGCTGATGGTGAGGTAATTCCTGCCCTGGTATTTGCAAATACACAAGACCAGTAGGGTTTCCCCAGTTCTCAGAGGTTCTCAGAGCCCTTTCCTTCGCGTGTTACCTGTGCAGAGCCCTGTGGGAACCCCAGGCCATGCTGCAATTATCACAGAATCATAGAATATCCTCAGCTGGAAGGGACCCACAAGGATCATCAAAGTCCAGCTCTTTTGGCTGTGCATCTGGTAATTATTTTTCAGTGGGGATGCAGTGGTAACAAAAAATACTTTTTTTTCCATGAAGACCTGTGATGAGCTCCTGTGGAATGGAAGCTCCAGTAGCTGTGCAGGGGAATGCACAGCCTGACTGCTGGGCCAAGCTCTTATGTGTTTTGTGTGGATCAGTCCCAGGAGTCTTTTCCTGGAGCCTGGCTGAGTAACTTTGTTCTGGCTGGCCGGGGGGATTTTTGGAGTATTATTTTTTAATGTGAGCAGTGGCAATTAGCTGATGTGAAAGCAGTAAACAAACACTGCTGGGATTACTGAGCTTATTCTGTGCAGTGCAGCTCAGTATTTTGCAATTGGGAGGGTTGTGAAACTAACTGGCTTTCCGTTGGTTTGGGAAGACACGTGACTGTGGCTGGATCTGCCAGGAAGTTCCCTGGCTAATTCTCTCATTTCTGTGGGTCTGGAGCAGCCTGGCCCACCCAGACCCTTCCCAATCCTCTCTGGGTGCCTGTTCCTTGGCTGCAGCACTGCAGGGGCTGCCAGGGTGCAGCAGGCAGGGTGTCAGTGCCTCTGCTTCCTGGAACAAAGGTTGCTCAGGAAGTGTAAATAGCCCTTTATAGCTCTGAGAAACTTTGTCATCTGTGTGTTATAACTCTGCAGCAGGGGAAGAGAAACCAGATAATCATTTATTCTGCAGGCAAAACCTCAGGAGTGCCCCTCTGCAGCTGCCAGTGGTGCTGGCTGGATTCCTTCAGTGAGTCCATGGAGCTCCAACAGTGAGGAAGGGAGGCTGGGAGGGGAAGAGCCACGCCAGAGGGCTGGAGAGAGAGGAGTTAAACTCACAGAATACATTACACCTTGTTGTGGCTGTCTGGGAGCAGGAATTACCACTCATGCCTGTGCTTTACCTGCTCACAAACAGCAGCCAAAGGCTTCAGCACAGCCAGTGGGGCAGGAGGGTGAGCAGGGGTGTGCTGGGACATTGCTGGCTCAGGCTCATTTGTTTTTTTTTCTCTGTTGTAATTGGGTCTTTGCTCCCGTTTTCCAAGAAGGGAGCAACCTGCCTTATCTGTCCTGCACACCTGGCCACTGATCAGAGACACACAGTCACAGGAGGAGCCAGATCTGCTCTGGGAGACACTGTGCAGGAGGAAAACTTCCAGCTGCTTTTGCCACCCTGGTCTCCAAAGCTCCTGTGGTACAGGTGAGTCTGCTGAGGGGAGAAACACAAGGTTTCTACAGAGCAGTTCAAGCTGCAGGCAGGGAGAGATATCCAGATGTTCCTTGGAACTGTTTAGTTATTGTCATTTATTGACCAGAGCTCAAAGTTTATAGAGAAGCAAATAACACTGTGCTGTGAAGGCTCTGGTTCAGCTAAACACAGCTTCAGAAAATGAAATGAAGGGAAGGAGATAGCCAGTGTGAGAGCTGCTGAAATAATCCCTGATGTAATGAGAGCAGCACAGTGCTTTAGTCACCCATACAGGAGTGACTAAACCTCTCTTCAGTGACATGTCATCTCTTGAGATGCAAAGTCATTGCTGTGTTTCTCAGTGTAAGTGCTGAATGTGTCTTTTCTCTTAAAAACAACTTTATTTTGAATAAATAAGTGTGTGCAGAGGGACTTTTTGGCCTGGCTGCAGTGGTTTGAATGGGCACTGAGTGGAGAAGGCCAGAACAGGACCTGCTCTTCAGTGCAGGAGGTTGCAGGAGGCAGAACACAAACCCAGGTTGTCACCTGGCCACAGCCACAGCCACCATGAGGCAGCATCTAGACTGGTTCAGTCAGTCTGAGCACTGAACTTCTTCCCCAGAGCTGTTTGATCACACCAGTCTCCCAGTAGAGCCCAGTTCAGTGGTGGGGCACAGGAGCCATTAAGGGAAAGAAGATCCTGGGACTGCCAGTGGTCATGTTTGTCCCTGAGCTGCTGTGACAATATTGACATGAAGCCACGCCAAGGCAGGCCAGCACTGTTTGAGCAAAGTCCCCAGCAGGACGTGGGAAGCAGGATCAGTGTGTAGGCACGTGTGTGCTCAGTGTGCAGGCATGTGTGCTCCTTTGTACCCAGCTCTGAGATTTGGATACAAATGGGTTTGAGTTTCCCTGGGACACCCCCTGAGCTGTGGGAACAGTGCATGTGCTGCCCAAAGACCTTCAGCACACACTGCCTTCCTCTCCTGGTGTGCAGGAGGAGGCTGCAGGCTTGTCAAGGGCCCAAATTACTGCCCTGATTCAGGTCGTGGAGGGAAGGTGAGGCTGTTGGGTGGAGGATCCAAGCAGAAGCCCCTGGCCCTTCTGGGGAAAGCAGGTAACCTTGTGTTGTGTTTTGCAGTGCTGCAGCATGGATTGATTTGGGTTTTTATTCCTGACTCCAGTGTTCCTGGCTCTGCCTCTTGTCCCCAAGATGCTGGGAGGGGTCCTGTGCACGGTGCTGTTGGTGGGAGCCCTCCCATCCCCATCTGGAGCATCCCAGGGCCACATCTCCGTGGTCTTGCTAGGAGCCACGGGTGATTTGGCCAAGAAGTATTTGTGGCAGGGGCTGTTCCAGCTCTACATGGACCAAGTGAGCAGCGGCCACAGCTTCACCTTCCACGGGGCTGCCCTGGCAGCTCTGGAGCCGGGGCAGAGGCTGATGTTTGACGTGCTGAAGAATCTCTCCTGTCCCCCCGACGAGGCCCCCAACAGGTGTGCTGTGCTCAAGGACCAGTTCCTGAAGCTGAGCCAGTACCACCAGCTGAAGACTGCTGACAACTATACAGCTCTGAACAGGGAGATACAGACCCTGCTGGGCCAGGAGGGGCTGAAGGAGGCCGGGAGGATCTTCTACTTCTCAGTGCCCCCCTTTGCCTACACGGAGATCGCCCGGCACATCAACAGCAGCTGCCGGCCCCCTGCTGGAGCCTGGCTGCGTGTGGTGCTGGAGAAGCCCTTTGGCCACGACCTGGACTCGGCCCAGCAGCTGGCTGCACAGCTGGCAGGCTTCTTCAGGGAGGAGGAGATGTTCAGGGTGGACCATTACCTGGGCAAGCAGGTGAGCAGTGTGCCAGGCTGAGGGGCTCAGTGCCCTGGGGGATTCTTGGTGGTCAGTTCTGCTGAGGGCATTATTCCCCTCCCACATCTTTGCAGAGCCTCCATTTGCTCCTGCAGTCCCGTCCTGTGCTGCTGTCCATCCTCTGGGAGAGCAGAGGAAATGTGCAGACCAAAGCAGGGCTTGCTCCTGTTGGAGTGATGAGGGTCCCTTCTGCAGGGCTGGGCTCTGTGTGCCTGGAGCAGAGATGCAGAACTCCTCTGGCCTCCTCCCCAAGGTCAGGGCTTTGGTTTCACTGAGTAAGCAGCTCCTGTCCTCTCACAGCTCCACATCTCATTACACACAGGCCTCTCTGCTCTGCCTTGGCTTCTGGAAGCACTCCTTCATTTGATATGATAAGGAGCTGATGGGATGTTGGTTCTGTGTGATGCCTGGGGGCAGGTTTCTTCCTGCCCTGTGCTGCACTCCAGGCTGGAAGGGATGTCTGCTGCAGGTGCAGCTCAGGATGTGGAGCTGCACTGTCCCAGAGGGAATGTGTTCAAGGACATGCCATCCTTGTTTCCCTGGAATGTGATGCCACACTTTAAAAGAGCCTGTCCCAGCCATGGCAATGTGGCCAGGTTTTACTCAGAAGTTGCATGTCCAGCTGCAAGGAGAGCATCTCCGCTAAGGGGGGATTTCTTCTGTTTTGTTTTTGGGGCTTTATTTTGTCTCCCCCAAAAGAGCAGATGGCTTTAGTGGTGTAAGCACCTGAACTGATGTATTTCTACACTTTGGAGCCTTACATTAATCCCAGGATGGTCTGACTCAGCCCTTTGTCCTCTGACAGATATAAACAGAGTGCTCTGCAGTTTGTAGTTCAGCCTTTTCACATGAAACCTCAAAATGCCTCGGAAAGACCTTTAATGTCTGCTCTGGACAGTCACTGGGGACCCTCCTGTGCATCACTGCAGGCTCCTGCTGCTTTTCTCTTCTCTGACCCCCTCTGCTCTGCTGCCTGTCTGCTGCATGGGGCACTGAGGCACTGTGGGAGTCTGCTGAGTTTTTATTGGGTTTTGAATTTTCCCCTCACAGGCTGTGGCCCATATTCTGCCTTTTCGGGATCAGAACCGACAGTTTCTGGACCCAATTTGGAACCAGCATCATGTGGAAAGAGTGGAGGTTGTCCTGAAGGAGACTGTGGATGCTAAAGGTTGGTGAGGGGAGTGTGCAGAGTGCAGGGTGAGTGAGGGAGAATTTGTTAATAATGGGGAGGTGGCCCTTGAGGTGGTGCTGGTACAGAAATAAAAAAGGAACAGGTGAATGGTGTGTGGCTCCCTGAAACAGAGAGGGACTGTCCCTCTCTTCCTGTGCTGGAGACTGACTCACTTCCAGGTAGTGTTGCTGCCTCCAAGAGAAGAATCCATTTGCCATTCATCTGGGAGCAGGGGCAGAGCCCCCACCTTTTTCTGCTGCAGAGCTCTGGGGGCATTGCTGACCTTTCTATCCCAGTTGCTGGTGAACAGCTCTAGATTTGCAATTGGTGCAGGCTGAGGCCACTTCAGCTCAGTGCAGCAGTATTGTGGTTGTTGTAATAGCATCACTTTTGTGTTGCTGTCCTGTCAGACCCCAGGCTCACCCCGGGTGTGCCTTTGTGCTGTTCTTTGGGAGGTGTTTGTGCATCTCCTGCCTGGATGTTTCTGTCCCTGGGTCAGCCTGGCTTTGCCTGTTTCTTTCCCCACCTCTGTGTCATAGTCAGAGCACTGCAGAGGGACAGTCCCGGCCCAGAGTGGCAGCGTGGGTCTCCTGCTGAAGGACAGGCTGCTCTGCCTCCCTGCAATGCTGCAGCATCCCCTCTGCAGTGCTCAGCACAAAGCTCCTGCAGCACTGCTGGGCACGCCAGGTGCCCTGGCTTCTGCACCATCAGGATTGCTCCCACACTCACTTTGTCTCTGTCTCCCTCCCCCAGCCACCACAGACTCAGTTAATGCAGTTTTATCAAACCTGGAGTGCTGATCTTTGGTTTGGCAGCCCAGAGCTCACCTGAGCCTGTTTGTGGGAGAGGGGTGCACTGCAGAGAGATTTAGGGAGAACAGCATTGTCTGTACACAGCCCCAGCTGCTCCCTGTGCCCTCCCCTCTCTGGGCAACTTTGGCATTTGTCATTTGATGTCTTTTTTCCCCTGTGCAGCTTCAGCTGGCAGCCTGGCTCCAAGTCTGCAGCATTGACTCCATTAATGAATGTGCCTTTGGACTGGAGCAGGGGAGATAAATGATCAGGCAGTAGGGGAAACCTGTGGTGGTGCTGCAGCCTGCTGCTGTGACACACAGCCTTGAGTCACTGCAGTGATAGCCCTGTCCTTCTCCCACTGTTCCCACCTGCATGAGAAGCCAGGCAGGGAATGGGAAGCGTGGCTTTGTGTACAAAATTCTGTCTCCCAAGGGCATGGCTCAGCCAGAGCCTTCTGAGGACAGGAAAACCATCTAATCCTGCCACAAGCAGTGACAACTTTCACTAGGACAGGTTGCCCAAAGCTCTGTCCAACCAGACCTTGAACATATCCAGTGACAGCACACCCACAACTTCCCTGAGCTTGATTGCTTCAGGTTAATTGCAGGGTGGGGAGGAGAGGAGCTTTGTTGTCCCTGGCAGCCACGTTATGATGCAGACAAGGCACCCAGGTGAGCTGAGCAGCATTTTGCCTCCCCCTGTGCCCAGGCCGCACCAGCTTCTACGAGCAGTACGGGGTGATCCGGGACGTGCTGCAGAACCACCTCACCGAGGCCCTCATGTTCCTCATCATGGAGCTCCCTGCCAACGTCAGCAGTGCCCAGGAGGTGGTGCAGCACAAGCTGCAGGCCTTCCAGTCCCTCTGGGGCCTGGAGAGGAGCAGTGCTGTGCTGGGGCAGTACCAGGCCTACGACAGCCAGGTGCAGGAGGAGCTGCAGGAGGCGCCGGGATATGTCAGCACCACACCAACCTTTGCAGGTGAGGGTTTGGGCTGGGCCCTGGCCGGGGGAGCAGTCAGAGCTGAGGAGAGCAGGAGATGTGAGCAATACCAGTTCCATAAGCTGACTGCTGACTCAGGGATGTGTCCAGGCATTACTGGCATGGTAACTGGGAGCTGGACAAGATAATCCTGTTGTGTCAGTTAACCAAAGATCCAGGAATGGAAAATGTAAGAACTAAGGCCCATCTTTATAAAATCTCTGCATTGTTTTTGGAAGTGGCCTGTAAACTCCTTTGCCTTTTCATGAAGTTGAGTTGCTCTCTGCAGCTGGGGGGTAAAGCTTTGTTCTCTGTGATGAGTGAACCACGAGGCCATCTCTGTCCATGCTGTGAACATGAAGGGTATTGTCTAAATGATGTCCATGCTCAGAAACTGGTTTCCTGCCAGATGAAAGGAGGCTGAACAAGTGGGGTAGCTGGGAGGGAGCGCAGCAGGGGAGCTGGAAAGAGTGAGAACCATAGAATGGCCTGGGTGGGAAGGGGCTGTGAAGATCATCAAGGTGTGGGTAGGCAGTGAAGTCATGGAAGGGCTGAACATGGAATTGGAGACACAGTGGCTGCCACAGGAGCTGAGGAGGGAGGGTAATGGGCAGGAAATGACCTAGGGGTGTGTGCTGCTCAGGTGTGCAGTGTGTGTGTGCTGTTGCAGGAGTGCTGATCCACAGTAGCAACCTGTGTTGGGACGGGGTCCTGTTGCTGCTCAGGTGTGCAGTGTGTGTGTGCTGTTGGTGCTCAGTGTGTGTGTCCTGCTCACCTCTGCAGTGTGTGTGTGTGCTGTTGGTGCTCAGGTGTGCAGTGTGTGTGTCCTGCTCACCTCTGCAGTGTGTGTGTGTGCTGTTGGTGCTCAAGTGTGCAGTGGTTGTGTCCTGCTCACCTCTGCAGTGTGTGTGTACCATTCCAGGGGTGCTGATCCGCAGCAGCAGCCTGCGCTGGGACGGGGTCCCGTTCCTGCTGACCTCGGGGAAGGCTCTGGATGAGCGTGTGGGTTACGCCCGGGTGCTCTTCAAGAACAGGGCCTACTGCCCCCAGAGTGGCACCCTGAGGGATGCAGGGCACAGCCAGTGCAAACCCAAGCAGATCATCTTCTACTTCGGGCACGGCACACTCAACACCCCCGCGGTGCTGGTGAGCAGGAACCTCTTCCAGCCTGTCATGCCCAAAGACAGCTGGAAGGAAGCAGAGGCTGGGTCAGACCTGCACGTCTTCGGACAGCCCCTGTCTGATTTCTACGTGTACAGCCCTGTGAAAGAGAGAGACGCCTACTCTGTCCTCATCTCCAACATCTACCACGGCAGGAAGGATTTCTTCATCACCACGGAGAACCTGCTGGCCTCCTGGGCTTTCTGGACCCCTCTGCTGGACAGCACGTCCCGCCAGCCCCCACGCCTCTACCCCGGGGGCGTGGAGAACCAGCACCTGCTGGACTTTGAAATGGTCCGTGGGGGAGTGGCCTTCACCCTGCCGGAGCCGGCCCAGCTGCTGAACCCCGGCGGGCAGATGCCCAGTGACTACAGGACAATCCAGTCCAAATTTCGGCAGAGTCCCCTGGTGTCGGCGTGGGCCGAGGAGCTGATCTCGCGGCTGGCGGCTGACGTGGAGGAGGCAGCGCTGAGCAGCGTGGCTCGCTCGGGGCAGTTCCACCTGGCGCTGTCGGGCGGCTCCAGCCCCGCGGGGCTGTTCCAGCGCCTGGCCCGGCACCACTTCGGCTTCCCCTGGCAGCACACCCACGTGTGGCTGGTGGATGAGCGCTGCGTGCCCCTCACCGACAGCCAGTCCAACTTCCTGGGGCTGCACAGGCACCTCCTGCAGCACGTCAGGCTGCCCTACTTCAACATCCACCCCATGCCCGTGCACCTGAACCGGCGGCTGTGCGTGGAGGAGGACGGCGGTGCCCGGCTCTATGCCAAGGACATCGTGGCCCTGGTGGCCAACAGCAGCTTCGACCTGGTGCTGCTGGGGGTGGGCACGGATGGACACACGGCCTCGCTCTTCCCCCGCTCCCAGAACGGCCTGGAGGGGGCTCCCACCGTGGTGCTGACTGAGAGCCCTGTCAAGCCTCACCAGAGGATGAGCCTCAGCCTGCCCCTCATCAACAGGGCCAGGCAGGTGTTTGTGCTGGTGCTGGGCAGGGGCAAGCACGACATCACCACCCTGCTCAGCAGGGTGGGCCACGAGCCCAGCAAGTGGCCCATCTCAGGGGTCAGCCCCAGCTCTGGCCAGCTGGTCTGGTATGTGGATTATGAGGCTCTGCTGGGGTGATGCTTCCCCAGTGTCCCTCCTCCCATGTGTGGCCTTTTCAGCCTGGATTATCCTACACAATGGTCACACTCCTCTGTGGCCAGCAGCAGCTCCATCCCTGACACCTCCAGCCTCTGGGAGATCCTGCAGCACCTCTGCCATTCGAGCCTGGAGGGAGCTGGGCTCAGTGTCCAGTGCAGCATTTCTGGCTCTGCTCTGGGTTCTGGATGAGACTTTGGACAAATGACTTCACCTTGAAGTGCCTCAGTTTTCCTGTCGGGCCTTTGTGCTTACTGGCATGTAACTACCTCACAGGCACTACTTGTGACTTGTTAAATCACTGCCAAATTCTTTCAAATTTTATGTAATTCTCAGGCTAAAAGACAATAATGACACGTTCATCCCCTGCCCTGCTCAGTCTGGCTGGGCCAGTCACTGTCTCAGTGATGTGATGGTGGTGTGCCCATGGCTCTGGATCCTTGTCCCTACAGCCCATCCTGCTGTGAGCCAGGCTCTGGCAGTGCCTGGGCTTCCCTGGCAGCACAGACACTCTCTGCCTTCTGGGGCAGGTGGCCCCTAAGTGCTGGCACTGCTCTGGGGGCTCCCTGCAGTCCTGAGCCTTTGCAAACTGCCCAGCAGCAGAGGCTGAGCCTGTCAGCAGAAATTGGCTGTTCATGCAGTGATGGCTGGTTCCACGGGGAGGGAAGGCAAAGTCCTTTTGGGGCTGTTAAAATCGTGGGGACAGGGTGAGGAGTGTGGCAGCTCGCAGAGCTGCTGTTTGCCAGCAGTGCAGTAATTACTGAGGGAAAAGCTTGGTGCTCAGAGGAATTTTGGGTTTAGCTAGCAGAGAAATCTTTTCTTTTTAAACAAAAATGTCCACGTTAACTTCATTCCAGTTCTTTTGTGTTTGGTGTGAGGGAACAAGTTTTAATGAAAAACTGACCTTTGAGAGAGTAACTGTATTGTTACGAATGGCAGAGATTGTTCCTGTCTTACAGGTGACTGTGGCATTGCAGTTTTCTTATTTTTGCACTTGCTTGGTAATATGTGGCTGGCACCTCTTGAAATAAACAGAGACGTTTATTTGCACTTTTAAATAAGCACATGGGGGTTTTCCCTGGGAGCTACTGTTCTGTGCAGCTGAAAATAGGGTTTTTATTTGTGAAGTCTCTGTCGAGTGGGTCACCCTGAAATTTATCCTAGATTTTATTAAAATCCATTAAAAGTTCCCACGTATTTTCCTTGGTGAATGGAGCTATCTGGGTTGTTTGGGGGATTTTTCAGAAGTGTATTTTTTTTTTCACACAGACAATTCCTGTTAAACTCTTTAATACTTAGCATTTGCTAAATGAAAACCAAATATTTTTGAATATAGAAAATTTATGACTGGAAAGAGAGAGACTGGATGGGAGGAAGGGTTAAATGAGCAACAAATCCAATGAGGAGGAATGGTAGCAATCCACTGGGCTGTAGGCCAAGGAAGCAGGGCTATTTTTATTTTGTGAAAGTTATTAATAGAAGATGTGCACCTTCTTGAGAGCTTGTATTAACCTTTCTCTGCAAAGGCAGCTCCATGGAGTAACTGCTTACAGTCTGTTTCTCCCAAAAGTGATTATTGAGATCAATTTTTATTAATTTTTTTTCATGTCAAGTGCATTCCTACAATTCAATGGTATGATTCTCTGTTTTACAGGAAACTAACACTGGAAATAACTAATTTTTCACTTCAGCTTTCATAAATGATATTATAAAATCTTTTTTTTCCCATGAATAAAGTTTTGTAATTATTTTCATGTTGTTTAATGAATGAAGAATTATATTTATAAAAAATAAATAGTTTTTAACAAGAAGTGTCTTTTAATTTCTTGCAGAGATGGGTGCTGTTTCCCTGTCCTCCTGGGAAGTGAAGTTTTAGGGTTTTTGTTGTGCAGAGTAGACTGGGTGTCGCTGCAGCATTAAATTTGCATTCTGAATCTTGCTTTTTTTTTTTTTTTTGGTGTCTCATCCAGACAAGGGCAGGACTTCTCAAAACAAGGAGCAGCCAAAGCCCTTTTGAGGTGAGAAGATGGAATCACCCAGTGCAGTGCAGGGTGCTGGAATGGCCAGGCCTGGGGAAGGTCTGCCCTGATCCACTCCCTGAGCTGCATTTCCATGGCTACTGTCACCACAGTGCAGAGCTGCTCAATAACAGAGTGCACAGACCTGCAATTTAAACTCTGATCTGGGAATCTCTGGGCTCTGAGGGTGCAGCTGGAGGTCCAGCATGAGCTGAGCTTGGGTGCTGCAGCAGTGCAGAGCTGGCACCAGGCACTGCAGCAGTGCAGAGCTGGCACAATGCTGCAGCAATGCAGAGCTGGCACGGGTGCTGCAGCAATGCAGAGCTGGCACGGGTGCTGCAGCAGTGCAGAGCTGGCACGGGTGCTGCAGCAGTGCAGAGCTGGCACTGGTGCTGCAGCAATGCAGAGCTGGCACGGGTGCTGCAGCAATGCAGAGCTGGCACGGGTGCTGCAGCAATGCGGAGCTGGCACTGGTGCTGCAGCAGTGCGGAGCTGGCACTGGTGCTGCAGCAGTGCGGAGCTGGCACTGGTGCTGCAGCAGTGCAGAGCTGGCACAATGCTGCAGCAGTGCAGAGCTGGCACAATGCTGCAGCAGTGTAGAGCTGGCACTGGTGCTGCAGCAATGCAGAACTGGCACAATGCTGCAGCAATGCAGAACTGGCATGGGTGCTGCAGCAATGTGGTGCTGGCACTGGTGCTGCAGCAATGCAGAGCTGGCACCAGGCACTGCAGCAGTGCAGGGCTGGCACGGCTGCAGCAGCAATGCAGCAGCAATGCAGTGGCGAGCTCCGTGCCCGGCGCTGCCCCTGGTGCTCCCCGCGGCGGGGGGAGCCGGCCCCGCTCTCACACAGCTCCGCGCACAGAATTCCCCGCAGGAGGAGCTCTGTCCCGCAGGAGGAGCTCTGTCCCGCAGGAGGAGCTCTGTCCCGCAGGAGCTCCCCCCAGACATCGCCTCGTTTTCCGATTTTTCTCCCTCCCTGTGGCATCTCCCGGCGCACGGAGCAGCCCGGGCTGTGGGGCCGCCGCTGGAATCTGCGCACAGACACAAACTGCTCGGCAAGGTGCCCTGCTCTACAGCCAAGGCAGTTTTTAAAGAAGGTTCCGGCGGTTCTCTCATGCTTTGCTTTTCTTACATAGCTAAGAGCTACCCCTGCTGAGTGTCCAGCACACAGAGCTGCCCTCGCTACAGCCGTGCCTGCAGACGGCATCGCTGCAGGTGCCTTTCCTCGGCTCCTCTCCGGCAGCCCGGAGCCGCTCTGGAGGCAGCTGTGCCGGCAGCAGAGGGTGCTGCTTGCCCGTGCTGCTGCGAGCTGCTTTTCGCAGCCCTGTCCCGCCCGAGGAGCCTTTCCAGAGCAGCCCGGCTGTGTTTGACACCAGCCCGGCTGTGTCTGTGTCTCACACCAGTCCAGGTGTGTCTGTGTCTCACACCAGTCCAGGTGTGTCTCACACCAGTTCAGGGCTGAGCGTAGCTCAGGGCTCAGGTAACTCAGCAGTCAGCTGGGGTTGTAAGTGTTGCTCTGAAAAGAACAGGGAGTAAATTCTGCATCCAAGTGCTCCCGTTCGATCAATCCCATCCTTCAAGGCATCTTCACATCCAGCACCCTGTGCTGAGACAGGCAAAGGAGTCGTGAGGGGAGATATCACAGCAAGACTCTGCCCTCCAGGTGAATGTAAAGCAGAATACCTGGATTCTTCTTTTTTATTTTTATTTTTTATAAAGGGTTTAATTCATTCAGCAGCCTCCTTTACTCTTGTTGCAGTGTGTGAAGTGCTGTGTTGGCTGTGCTGACATCTCAGTTCTCAAGAAGGGACTAAAATGAAGATGACTTCTTTTCCTTCCCACTAAGTGCCCCCCGGGGATGCCTCTTTTTTCTCCTCAATCCCTCTGTCTTTCACTCCCTTTTCCACGCCATCTTCCAGCCGAGGAGGGTTTGTTGATTGTCCTCTCGGGAGGCTTGGCAGGGTTTGCCGGTGGTGAGGCTGCTGTTTTCACAGCCCCTCTCTGTCCTGCAGCACACTGGGTCACTTTGGCTTTGTGGCTGCCCATGACAGGCGCTCATTGTTCGTTATCTGCTGCATTGTCTCCCTGAATCCCCGCAGGCACAGCCTGCCTGCAGCACGTCCGTGTTTCTGCGGCCGCTCTCTCCCTCCCCTGCTCTCCCCAGGGCACACGGAGCTCCAGGATTTCTGCCTGCCCGTCTTTGCACAGCCCCTCCAAACTCAATGGGATCCCCTCTGCTGCTGCAGCCTCCTGTAGGGGCAGGCTCGGTCAGGCACATCCACAAAGCCTGTCCCAGCCTCAGAGTCCATGCTGGGAGCCCAAAGAATTATAAATATTTAACTTCAGACATTCAAAAGGAACGCAGGTTTCAGAAGGTGGGTGCTCATCCCCATCCAGACCCCAGAGCTGATCTCCAGTGCTGAATGCTGACCACAGGAAAGCAGACATGCCAAGTCAGTCCTCCTCCCACCTTCCTTCTCATAGTCTTGGCACAAATTCACAAGGATGGGAGCTGGAAAAGTCTCTGCTGCTCCAGGATCCATCCCCAGTCCTTTCTCCAAAGAGGCTCAGAGGGATCCCATTGCAGGCCATAAACTCTGGCCCTGGTCTGTCACCCCCCTTTGTCTCTGCTTGTGCTGTTGTTTGAGATGCAGACAGTGTTCAAAGCAAGTGATTGAAGATCAGCAATTCCTGCTTCTTGAGGAAGCAAGGAAGTCAAATATTAAGGAAATAAAAGCAGACAAGATTCCATAGGAGCTGTGATCTCATCTGGCAAGGAGCCACCACAAAGCTGAGAAGTTCTGCTTCAGCACTTGTCACGTCTGGTTTCCTCCAGCCTCCCTGCTGCTCCTACAGCTCCTCCACCCCACTTCTCCCTGAAATTAGTGGGGAAAAGTAACTTAAATATGAGCAGGACCAGGTCAAAGCAAAGTGGTTTGGAAAAAGCTTCCCAAATATGTATCTATTTGACATAAACCTTCCTATTTTTATTTTGCAAGGTGTGAAAGAACCTATTTGTGTGGTATCCACAATCTCCCCGGTGTTTCTGGTCAGCTAGAGTAATAAATTTATTCTGATGTGAATGTATTTTTTTAAAGGACCACAGTGGCTGGCACAGAGCAACTATTCCCCACGGACACCAAAATATGCTCAACAAATTAGTGCCTCAGTCCTGCAAGGATATGAAGACACATGAATTAACTGTGCTCCTTTTTCACATGTGCCCCAAGACCATCAGTGATGAGGAATGTCAAGCCCCGTGCTAATGTCCAATCCCAAAAGACAATAAGTCAGCAGCAGGCGGGGGCATTCATTCCACACTGACTCAGATGGCAGCCTGCCACCCCCTGAATCACTCACACCACTTCCTGCAGCTCCTAGGTGGTCCTTGGAGGTATCCCATGCAATATGGCTTGCTGAATTTATCACAATCCACGGCTTTGCAGCTTGAGCAGTATTGCTACAAACGAGTCTTTTTGTCTGGAAACACTGAAAAGTGAATAATCTCAAAGGGACGTTACCGGGTTAGATTTGCCCAAAGGGTTGTTCTTCGAATGAGGACTGAAATTAACAGAATTGTATTTCCCAGGTTTATTTCGGTAAACAAATGAGCCTTTAAAAAGCAACCAGACATTTCCAGGAGTGGTTGAAACACATCACAGAATCACAGGATCACAGAATCGGTTAGGCTGGAAAAGACCTCTGAGATCACCGAGTGCATCCTGTGACATAACACCGCCACAAAGTGCCACGGCCGGGCATTCCTTAAACACCTCCGGGCACGGAGACTCTACCACCCCCCTGGGCATCCCCTTCCCGTGTCAGACCCCCTTTCTGGGCAGAAACTGGAACTCAGTGTGGATGGGAGGATGCGCCCATCACCGAGTGCCCGCACGGTGCGCGGAGATCCCGGCGCCTCGTCTGGGACTCGCCGCTATTTTCAGCCGTTCCTGGAGCGAGCGTGGCAGAACAGCACTAAAGCAGCCCAGATTTCACACAGAGACCGTGCCGGCTGCCGGGCGGGGATGGACACAGGGGCCGCCGCTCCGGGGCTGCCGCTCCGCGATCCGCGACCCGCGCCGGCGGCAGCGCCACGGCCTCGCTCCATTCC
>JANPWX010019401.1:0-53725 GCA_024734555.1 Trochalopteron elliotii | reverse complement strand
GTGCGGTCACTTGCAAGGCCGAGCGGCCACTGCAGCCGCTCCCGGAGCCCGGCGCTGGCAGCGGGGAGCGGCCCCGGGCGGACGGACGGACAGACGGGTGATGGGGCTCCGCTGCTCGCAGGGGATGCTGCCGGGGCCCGCCTGGCGGGGCTGTGTGCGGGTTCCGAGAGCAGATTATTGCTGTAGGCTCGTTAGGGCAGCCGCGCTGTTCGTTGAGGGTTTGCGCTCGCCACCGCCGGCTCCGGGGCTCTAAGGAGCGCACCGTACAAGGTCTGGTTACTGTGTCCCTTTTCTTGCTACACAAACCTCTGCGAATACAGCGGGGACTTATATAATCCTCTATGTGACGGAGCGGGGCTGTTGTTGTAAGGTCAGCATTACTGTAGCCTCCTGCTGGACTGTGCCGTGTTCTGTCCTCATTCCCTGGCTGAACTGGGTAGCCTTGGGGTACATGGTGGCCCTGCCTGATTCAAAACCTGTGAATTGTCTGAGCCGTGGCTCGAGATAAGGAAGTTTACAAAGTGATTGTAAAGATGGGAGTTGCTCCCTGGAGAATGACCATCTCCTTTTTTTTTTTTTTTTTTTCCTCCATGATAGCGATGCAGGATGGCTCAATGAACCTTTTGTCCCAGGAGTAATCTGTATCTTTCCCACCCCTCTAACGCCTGATTTCTACACCAGCTGCAGCATTGCAAAGCTCAGTAGCTCAGCCATGCTGCTGTGCGTTGGCTGCTGCATCACCAGGACCAAACTGGAGCCTCCAGAAAGAGAGGTCTGGCTGTGGGATGGTTAGAGTGGCTCTCCCAGCCTGCAGGGAGGGATATTTCCGTGCTGAGTTCATGAGGGAACAGCCGGGAGTGCTGTTCACAAAGTGAATGGGAAGCACCGAAGTGGAGGAGCATCTTCCTGAGCTTCCTGTGGCCTTGCCCTGCCCAGGCTCCCAGCACTGGTGCTGATGGATGTATAAGGAGCAGCAATTTACCCTTCTCCCCCCTTAAAGGCAGGGGATGAGCTGCAGTATCCTCAGGGGATGTTGGGTTGTTGCAGTGCATCAGCAGCAGCCACTGCAGCCTCTCTCCCCTGCTCTGGAGGTTTCTGAAGTGCTCTGTAATGTGCTTTGCAGCTTGTTTGTAAACTCCTGCTGGACACTTCTGAGACGTGGGCTCATGTTCCAGGAGCTGGCCAGCTGATCCTGCTGCCTTTGTGTGCAGCCACTGCTGCTGCTGGATGTGGGGAACAGCCTCTGCTTGTTGCTCTCCTGTGTCTGGGTTGTTTTTTTTTTTCCTTGGGCCCTATTTCCCTTCCTCAGAAAAAGTGAAAGCAGTCTGCAAAGTCTGCTTGTCTTGTGAGGGCTAATTAAGAATTCATTAAGTTCCTGGAATTAAAAATCTGCAGCTACTGAGGCAGTGAGGACACTGTGCCAGGGTTTGAGACTGAGTGCAGACAGTGCTGACAGATGATATTCCAAGTCACAATGTAATTTTTGAATGGAATGGAGGATGTTCTGTGGCTCTCTGAGGTTTGTGTCTTGGTCAGATTTTGTGGCTGGTGCCTCTGCTGGAATTGGCACCTGATGGGCTCTGAGAGGCCAATGCAGTGGTGGTTGTAACTCTGGGCTTTAGTGTATTTGTACTTGCTGAGCCTGGAGTCACCCAGGGCTTGTGTTGACAAGGGTGAGGATTAACTGGGGCTAGCAGGGAACAGCAGTGAGATGATTTCAGCTGGGCTGAGCTTATCCTCATGGCCTGTGGCAGGAGCCTTGTGCATTAACTGGCAGAGCAGTGGAGGAACAGCTGACTGAACCTGCATGAACTGTGGGTTTCCCAAACTGGGCTCTGTGGCTGGCTGTGGAGCTGCTGCCCTCCTCCTCCTCTGTGTTTCCAGGTGTGGATGGAGCTCATGCCCACCACTCACCTTGCCAGAGTCAGACAGCAGCTGTGACAGACCAAGCTGTGTGATGCCTGCAGAACAAAAGTGAGTAAGTGTCTGGTACCAGGCTGCAGTCACTGGGTTCCCCTGCTGGTGGCCTTTGCAGAGTGAGCTCATGTCAAGGTGTTGACTCACTTCCAGTCACTGCTCTGCTCTGGAAAACAAAGAAATCTTCCATTCAGTTACTCCATGTGAGTAACTGCTGCAGCTGCCTCTGTTTTCATGAATAATTGCTGGGGGAAGAGTGCAGTTGCCCTTAACAAAGATGAGATATGTGCTGCAGGTAATGGCCAAATACTCTCTGCTGACTGTGAGAAAACACAGCTAAAAAATAATAGTTTCCAAGCACATGGTGAGGAAAATGTGCCACTGTTAACTGTGTTTTCCCAGGGACTGCTAAAACATCCCTTCCCTTTTAACTCTGTTCTGCTCTGCCCTTAATGGTCATGTTTTGGAGACTCCTGGGATAAAGTAAATTGCTCTGTGGCATTGGTCAGAAAATTCTCTTGCAGACTAAGTGGGTTTTTTACAGCAAAAAGAAAAGCCCTCATTCTGGGTGTTAATTGGGTACAGGAACTGCTTTTATCTGTACCTCTGAGGTGGTGTGAGCTGCCTGAGTGTTTAAGGGAAGGGGACACAGATAAAACTTCCCTAGAATTGGTTTGGTGTGAACTGGCTGCTGTGTGGAGGTACATCCCCAGCAGGTGAGGGAGGCACTGAGGGAGCTGCACCATGTGCAGTGTCCTGCTCCCAGCGAGGCTGTGCCAGCCCTGGGGGCTGCAGGATTCCCCTGCAGAGGGAAGGATAATGTCCTTGAGCTCTCAGGGATGAGCAGGTGTGGTGCTGGTGGTGCAGTGGGGTGGAAAAGGTGGGAAATGTCTTTTTAGCTGTGCACACAGTGTGGGAGTGCCCAGTGAGGAGTTGGGGGTTGCCAGTGTTCCATTCATGTGGGAGATGCCTCATCATCCTCCCTTCTGCTTTTGTGTGTTGTACTCCAGCAGCACTGAAGGTCAATTTCAGAGTTTTTTGGATCAGCATCTTCATATTTAATAAAGAAACAGCCACATGTCTTTGCTTTTGCTTTTTTCCTTAATGCTGGAGAGTTTGTCCACTGACATTTCCTTGTCTCGTGGCTTTGGGAGTTTTTTCTGCTCTAGAACATGGGAGGACAGACTTCCAGCTGAAGCAGAGCTGCTGCTGTGTAACAGTGAAACTTCCCCTGGGAGGAGAAAGTGACACATTTCTTTGTCCTCTCACAAAACTTTCTCTTTAAGGGGAATGCTTTTTACTTAAACAAACAAACAAAAAGACCCCAACAACTGCCACCATCTGCCGGATACCAAAGTGAGAGCAGCTGAAAGCTTTGGGGCAGGAGGTGCTGATGTCTGAATGGAGTTACCAAACATGGGCTTTTTCTCTTAGCCTGGAAGGGGAATTTGATGAAGCTCCTAAGTCAGAGCAGCTGTGTGGATGTTAGCTTCAAACTGCTTTCTTTGGAGAGCTGGTATGTTATCAAGTCAGGAATCTGTCCTGAGGAGATCCCAGATGGGGCCTTGACACCATAAATGTACAAAGGCACTCAGTTGCACAAAAACTGCAGAAACAACCTCGTTCTGAAGAACGTGAGCCACAGATGGTAAACAGCCAAGAAAAGCAAGCAAGGGGTAAGGCCAAGCTTTCCCTACATGAGAAGGCTGCATTGGTCTCAGATGTTTAGAAATTCTTGGTTTAAACTTCTGCAAACTTCACTCTGGATAAGTTCTGGTTTGAATGGCCTCTTGTAAATTAAGATTTACTTAATGCAGAGATGTGGAAAATGCCTGCATCCTAACTGCAGTGTTTGGAGGTTTGTAGCAGGCCCTGGAGTTTGCCAGAGTGTGGTTCTTGCCTAGATGCCCTAACTCATTGCTGGGTGGTGCCTTGGGCCCCCTGTGCTGCAGGGAGAGCAGCATTGCTGCTCAGTGAGAAGAGAATAATGACTCTTGAAATGCTCCCATGCCTGTGGCCCTTCCTGCTGAGCTGTGGGGACACTGGCTGTGAGCAGGGCATGGGGCTGTGCTGTGTTGTCAGCAGGTCTGCATGGAGAGTCCCCCTGATATTCAGTCACCCCGTGGTGGTTTAAGGCTGAACCAGTTGTGTTATTGCATGTGGACAATGAGGGAGGGGTTGCTTTGTTCCACACCAATCTCAGGTTGTGCATCTGGGCATTGAAGATTCAAGGGGTGCCCATGTAAAGAAATGCTCAAAACTTTGTGACCAGCTGGTGAGAGAGAGGTAAGCTGGGCTGGCAGGATTTGTGTCTGTCCCAGTTCCTGTAAACTCGAGCAGCTGCAGAGTAAACCTGCTGACCCTTGTGTTGAGAGGAGTTTGTGGGGCTGTGTGAATCCAGAAAGTACCTGGCTTGATGCCTGTGGGCAGGAAATGGGATTGCTTGGGCTTTCTGCTGTGGGGTTGTGTGATAGGCATGAGCTGCTGCAGGCTGAGCTGTCACCCTGTCCAGGTCCTGAGCCCTGGGCTCCTTGCCTGGTGTCCCCACAGTGTCACTGGGGTGTCCCCACAGTGTCACTGCTCGTGTCCTGGGGCTGTGCATGTGGCACACTGTGCTCTTCCAGCTGGAACAGACTGGAGCTGGGGGTGGGATCCTGAAGGTTTGATCTTTGGTGAGCCAGGTCCTCTCTGTCTGCTGTCCCCTCTGTCACCTCTCAGCGTTTCTGGAGTGCTGTGCTTCCCTCTGGCAGTGAGACCAGAGGGGCTGTGGGTGGTTCCAGCCCCAGCTCTGGTCTTGGTTCAGACATCTCCCAGCCCTTGGCAGCCCAGCTGAGGCTGAGCTGGGAGCAGAGGGGCAGGAGGGCTGCACACATGGCCCTGATTGCAGCAGGATATTGCTGCAGGGTCAGGAATGTGGCATCCTGGCCTGCCAAGGCACAGCTGCTGTGCAGAAGTTAAAAAGGGGCAGCTGATCTGTGTGAAGTGACTCTGAGCTTGGATGATGGTGGAAATTTGGGGAGTGGTGACAGACCAGCACCGTGATCAGCTGCTGGGTTTCCAAACCAAGGTGTGGGTTTGACTTGCTGAGGGCTGGGATGGGGAGAAGAAGAAAGGGCAAGCTGTGTATCTTGTTTTTAAATGTATCAATGACTGAGGTCCATCCTGGGACTTGGATCCTGTCATTTCTTGACAGCTGCCTCAGTTAATTGATCTTTAGGTGATCCACTCAAGCTGCTGAATAGTTGGATTTTTTTAACTGTGTCAAGGAGCAGCTTTGGAAGGGATGGGGATCTTTCCTGGATGGTTCTCCCAGCTGCATCTTCCCTGTTTCAGTGGCTCTGTGTCAGTCAGTGTGGCTGTGCTGGTGTTCTGTTCCCCTGGCCAGGAGCATTGCCAGGTGCCTGCAGCTGTTCCTGCTGCTGAGATTGGTGAAGGGGCAGGTCCTGTGTGCCCACAGTGCCCACACAGGCCCAAATCTGCACCTCTGGCATGAGTAACAAGCAAGTGAAATCTGAGTCTTTATCTGGGTAATCTGATAGAGCCTGGTGTGACACGGAACTGGATTTGCAGGAGGCACAGCTCTGTGTGTCAACACTTCCAGTGGGAGGGGAGCTCCTGGTGAGATTGCCTGGAAGGAGCAGTGCCCACAGCTGCAGGGAGGCTGGGATTGTGCAACTGCCCTCTCCAGAGCAGGGCACGGCCCAGGGGGAGCTTGGCAGCCGTGCTGTGTCACCCCAGGATGGCAGAGCCCTGCAGGTGTTTGCCTGCAAGGAGCTGCAGTCAGTGCTGCCAGGGTGGGTTGGTTCACTCTGGAAGGAAAGCTGTGTGTGCTGCTGGGTGCACGTGGATGCACTTTTGGTGTACATATTTCACAGAACCATCAGGTTGGAAGAGACCTGCAAGATCACCAAGTCCAACCCAGCTCTGACACCTCAGCTAAACCCTGGCACTGAGTGCCACATCCAGTCTGCTTTAAACACATCCAGGGATGGTGACTCCACCTCCCCAGGTAGACCATTCCAATACTTTATCACCCTTTCTGTAAAGGGTAATACTTTAAAAAAAACCCCCTCTATTATCCTTTCTGGTTTTTCTGTAAAGAACTTTTTCCTACTATCCAGCCTGTATTTCCCTTGGTGCAGCTTAAGGCTGTGTCCTCTTGTTCTGTCAGTTGTTGTCTGGAGAAAGAGACCAACCCCACCTGAGCACAGCCACCTTCCAGGGAGCTGTAGAGAGTGATAAGGTCACATCTGAGTCTTCTTTTCTCCAGGATAAACAACCCCAGCTCCCTCAGTTGTTCCTCACAGGGATTGTGCTCCAAGCCCCTCACCAGCCTCGTGGCCTCCTCTGGATTTCTTCTGTAAGGATTTCCTGCTGTGTTTTCTGCAGAGAGGAATTTGTCTGTGGCTCATGAGGTGCCTTCCACCTGTGCCCCATGGTGCTGGGATGTGTTCCCTGGAGGCAGAGCAGCTCAGCCTCCTGCTGTGGCACAGAACCCATGGATTGATTACATAGAATTTCCACTGACTGCACACTGGCACATGGCAGCAGCCCCTGGCTAAGCTGAGCAGGTTGGGCTTTAGGCCAGAGGTGTGGCAAGACTTTTGGGATGCACCCAGGAACAGGCAGGAGCAAAGTGAGGTGTATGTCTTACCCTCTGCTGCACTGTGTTTCCTGGGGTAAATGTAGCAACACTTTTCTGTTCAAATGGAGAAGAATTGCAAGTTTTGGGAAGAAATCAGAATTGAATGCCTCTTGGAGCTTTAGTGGAGGAGATTTCCTGAGGCAGGTGGGCACTGGAGAGCAATGGGTGTGTATAATAGGACAGAGGACAAATCCCCTGTGTATTTAAGAGAGGAGAATGGGGTTTTAGCTCACCCCGTTCAGGGGGAGAGGAAGGTTTTATGACCAGCACTTGTTCAGAGGCATGTGCCCTTATGTTATTTGGATTAGGCTGTCTTCAAACTTGGCAAAAACTCCAACCAATCCTCAGTCTAGACTGGCTTTGAAGGAATCCTTGGCCTCATGGGAATCCCCATTTCAGGGTGCAGAACAGCACAGCAGTGACTGCATTGACATAAAAGCCTTTGTGACAGGAAAATGTTCAATGTGCTCTTAAATCTTGTTTGGGCACAGAACGAGTCTGTGACAGAAATGGTGTCTGAGCCAGGCTGGTGGTGCCACAGAGGTGTCAGCTGGCAGTCCTGGGGCCCAGGTGGACAGGGCAGAGGGCCCGGCAGGTGGCAGCAGGGACAGGGTGGCTTTGCAGGGACAGGGTGGCTTTGCAGGTCCCTCAGTGGAACCCTGCTTTGCCTACAGGTCTGACAGAGGAGCTGGGCACTGCAGTTATCTGTGCCTGGATGAGTTTCTCCAGGTGAACAGCTCCATGGAAAGAACTGTCTGAAGCAGCTCTGCCCAGTGCAGGCTGGGATCTCCCAGGGGTTGGTGTTATCTGGAGGGGGGTTCAGTTCATGCTTTCACTGGATGTCAGCAGCAGTGGTGTAATGAACTGACTGCAGGGATAAAACCCCAAGGTGAGTTTAGTCTGAGGTTTTAATGGAGGAAAAGGCTGCTGGATGTGGTGGCTCTGTCTGATGCCCCAGACACTGGATATCCCAGACATCCCTCAGTGTTTGGAGGCTGTGGAGCACGGGGTGGTGGGTGGCAGTGGCTTTCTCATTGCTTTCACACTGGTGTGTGCACACAGCAAACCTTGGCCAAGCCATTCTGGACAGGAGGAATAAGAACTTCAGCAGCAGCCAAGAAACAGCTGAACATGCTTTGACTGAGGCTGAGCAGCCTCAGGAAAGACAGAAGCCTCCACAGTGCAGCCAGCACAACTGCCTTATCTCTGCTCTTCTTGATCTCTAAACTTTGAAAAAGCAAGGCAGCTTGTCTTCTCTGCTTGTTCCTGGGTATATTGAGTGCATCTTGCTTAAGAACAGATCTTTTGACTGTTTCTACAAGCCTTCCTCCTCTCTATTTCTTAACTTCCATTAATCTGTTTCAAACCTGGTTTTCTGACTGGAAACTTTCCATTGATGTCATGGGAGCTTTTCTGTGGCCCACATCAAACAGCTGGGTTCACCAGGAATTAAGTGACTCTACAAATGTTTATGTTAAACACTTCTTTGGAAGGCATGTTGACTTATGAGGACCTGTGCTGGCTGTGGTATGTAGGGAGGAGAGGTTGGCTGGACAGTTTTGGTCTTGCCTTTGAACTCTGGGAGTGCTGGCAGCTGTTTGGTGCCTAGATAAGGGCTCAGGAGTGTCTCATCCCTGACACTGCACTGCTTCTTGTCTCTGAAACTGGAGAGGTTTTTACAATGGGTCAGCTCAGTGGAAAGGACCCAGATGGCAAAGTCTGGGTAGTCACAGCAGAGAGCTGCTGGGATAATTACAGGTGTGGAATTTTGTTGTTTTACAGGGGAAACCCACAGTTTAGTCTGTTGAGAAGCCCCAGGGAGGGCAGGAAGGACATGCATGTTCTTCAGACCCTGCTTACTCAGCCTTCTGTGGTGGTGTCAGAGCATTGGTGGAGACAGAAGGGACAAAAACCATCCTGTCACCACCAAGCAGACCTCAGACACTGAGCAGTGGCTGCCTTGTCCCTCCCCTGCAGGAGTTTGTGCCTTGGGCTGCAGCTGAGTCTTGGCACACTGGAGGTGGTGAGGAAACCACTTTAAATATCACTTGATTTGCAGAGTTCAGGCTTGTGAAGCTGTTGCTTAGGAGTGAATTTCTGAGGTGTCCCAGTAAGGCTGAGGGGCAAATTTCACCCCTTGCCCCTTGAACCAGTGTTGCAGCCACTGAACAAGGCTGCAGTGCAGTCTTGGTCACTTCTTTAGGCAAAAACATTTGTTCTGTGTTACCACAACTGCTATTTCCAGGAAAAAGTTGCTCTGGGATATCTGGCTCCCTCACAGTGCAGATGTCCTCTGAAAGCAGCCTGTGCATTCCTGCAGCCACAGTTTGTACAATGTGCTTTTATCCTCTTTGTTTTGGGGTGCTCTGCACTTCAGTGTGATTTGTCTCCTTGAGCTTTTGCAGGGATAAAATTTCAAGCAGGCGAGCTAGGAAAGGATTCTCAGAATTGCTGCTTTTTGAAGCCTTTTGGTGGATGATTTGAGAAGCCAGCCAAGGCTTTCAGGTCACCCTGCCCATCTCAGACCACCGCAGCAATTTCCAGGGACCCTTTCAGGTGATGGTGAAAGCAAAACATTGCATCACCACGCTGAGCCTGCACTCCCTGCCAGCTCCTGTGAGATGTGCAGTGTCTCTCCCTAATTATGGGATGTCCCGGGTCAATTATAGCTAAACACAGAGTCCAACCATGTCATTAAACTTTTTTGGCTAATGACAAGTCAGAAGTCCAGCATCATCCCGGCATGCTCTGCTCTGGGGAGCTGCTGAGTGTGTTCCAGTAAAGCTGGCAGTGTGAGCTGTCTCTTGTGCAATCTGTCTGCCAGGAATATCCTCTTAGTTCAGCATTTGGGAGCTGCTGGGCCATCCCTCCTTGCTGCTGTGTGTTCCTGGCCTGGCTGAGCCTGCTGCTGGGGTGGTTTGCTGAATGTTGACAAATGTCTCGCTGGCACTGGTCTGTTCCATGTTTATCCAGCTCTTTCCCTGGGTTTTTGCTCCAAATGTTTGAGTTACACAGCTCCTGGCAGCTGCCTGAGAAGTGGGAGGTGAGCAGCACATCTTCCTGGAGGCTGGCAGCAGGCTGGGTCAGGCAGAGTGCACCGTGCTGGCTCCAAAGCCTTAAAGGTCACATGGAGCAGCTTTCCACACTCCTGCTCTCCAGGGCAGGGCTGGGGATCTGTGCTTCACTTCTTCCACTGCAGCAGATGGTCCTGAGTGCAGCCCCTGCACAGAACAGCCTGTCCAGGGCACAGGAGAAATGTCAGAGCTGTCCCCTGGTCTCTGCTCTTCTCTGCTGGCTGCACTACAGAGCATTTATGCCCAGACATGCTGGAGGTGCTCTGCCATGGTGTCACTGCTCCCTCTCTGCTGTGGGAGAGCTCCAGGAAGCTCTGGAGACTTGGGGGAAGGAAAAAGGAGTTGGAAGCTGAAGCAGGGATATTTTGGGTTAGCAAACTGAGATTCTGGGTGACCCTGGTACAGCAACCTTGGGTTTGTCTGGACTCTTCACCTCAACTGGCTGCTGCAGCAGTTGCAGAAGAGAAATCACATCTTCTGACTATGTCCTTGGATTTGGAAAGGTTTTTTCCACAGCTTTTGTTATGTTTAAGGGTGGTTGTTGCTCCCAGATTAAACTTGAATAGAAAACATAAGGCTGCTGCCAGCTTTCTGTCACAGACACCTTTTATCTTGAATTCATCTCCTCCAAGCAGATGCTGCTTTCATTTCTTCTACTTTTTTTTTTTTTCTACAAGACTAAAATTAACAGCCCTTTGATGCAGGAGAAGAAAATGTATTTCAAAGCAAAGTACCTAGTTAACTTTGATAATAAAACTGCTGGTTTTATCTTGGAGGTAATTCCGTGTTCCTTGGAAACAAATCTGAGAGCTGGAAGCTCCTGAACTCTGCTTGCTGTGAGTGAACATGCAGGTCCCTCCTTCCCTGGGAGCACCAGTGGCTCCTTTTTGGGGTGGGAGGTGTGGATGGAGCTGAGCTGCAGGAGGTGCCAGACGTTGGTGTCAGTGCACAGGGTTTGTGCAGGGTGTTTTCCTCCCAGGCTGTGGTGAAGCTGTCAGAGGTGCCAGGCACACACAGCTCGAGGAAGGGCTGAGGGGAACACAACCCCTCACACACCTCACTGGGGCACTGAAACCATCTGTGTCCTCCAGCCAGACTGAATTGTTCTTCCCTTCCCTTCCTGCCTTCAAAGGCTTGTGCTGAGCATGGGGCTGATGTGAGCATCCAGCTTTTGGCTTTTATCTTTCCCACTTGAAAAGACAAACCCTGTTCCCCAATACTTCCCAGAGGGTGATGTGGGGGCTGTTTCCAGGGGAGGTGGAAGCCTGTCCTCAGAGGGAGGACAGCTGATGGATGAGCCACAGCCTTGCTCATGGGCCAGGTGACTTCAGGGAATGGAGAATTCCTAAACTCAGCCCATGGCTGGCTTGGCCAGTAGCCAGGGCGTGGAAGAAAAGATGATGTTGTCATCATTCAGAACAAAAATGTTACAAGAAGTGTCTGATGCAGCAGAGGCACATCTGCTGTGCATGGCCCAAGATCTGAGAGTAGGGGCAGGGGAAATCCCTGCTGGAGCTTCCAGACCCACTGAGGGACACCATGAAGGTGTTTTTACCTGTGGGCAGGTGCAGGGAAATCCCTGCTGGAGCTGTCAGACCCACTGAGGGGCACCATGAAGGTGTTTTTGCCCATGGGCAGGTGCTGGAGGCACTGGAGGATGTGATGGGCTCTGGGGTTCTTGCTTTAAGGACCTGTGATGAGCCCCTGCTCTGGATGCTTTGCAGGGGTGTTGACTGCTGAAAACATCCTTTTGCTAAGTGATCAGAATGGTTTCCTAAACAGTATGAAAAAGTCACTTCCTCAGTGACTCAGCTGTCTCCTCTTGTGAGGCTTTTGTCTCCAGTGGTGACACCCTCAGACTCCACAGCCCTCAGGACAGGAAGGACCTGACTCTGTACTTTAAAGTGTGAAAAATCCACTGGGTCTTGGTACACAAGGATGCAACTTCAGTCCTTTTTTTCAACACTTAGGAAGGCCAGCATGAGGAGATCTGGGTAAATATTAGAGGAATGCTGAGTTTTACCAGGTGTCAAGGTAATACAACAAGGCACGTGAACTGAATTCATCTTTGTGTTGCTCAGAGTAATTTGCTGTGTGGTGTGAAAGCACCAACAGCTGGGACCAGGGGTTGAATTCACTTGTTAGGATTTATTTGACCCGAGGATTGACACAAAATTCAACCTGAGACTGGAATGGCTTGAGCAGGGAGGAAGGTGCAGAACCCCAAGGATGAGGAGCTTTGCCATGGAGCTTGCCAAGCTTTGGATCCAGTCTCTGGTTTTGAAGGTTTACAGGAGTGAACTGGTGAGAGAGGAGATAAGATTGGGGTGCCAGGGAAGCAGGGATGGAGCACAAGTTCAGTTCTGCCCTGATTTTGCTGAGTGTGCTGCTCTGGCCTCTGAATCAGAACAGAATCCAGCTCCTGGTGCTGTCAGGATCTGCTGGGAGGGAGCAGAGGCTCTGTTGCAATGGACCAAGAATTTGTTTCTAGTACATGGCCCAGATTTCAGCCTTGCCTTTTCTGTCGTGATAAGCAGCACCAGACGCTTGCACAACTTCCCCTCTGGCAGGGATGTATTTGATGTAAATACATGTGCTGAAGCTTCAGACACAATAAACGTATTTGAGGGTAACAGGCTGAGTAATCTGGTGCTTGGCAGCTGCTCTGTTGTGGGGATTTTTGCTTTACTGTTAGCAGTGCTTGTGACATCCTTAAATGAAAAAAGGAAGAGACAGTAACTGAATAATATTAGAATAGCTGCAGCTACAACTGCTTTAGCTGAGAGAAGGAATCCTGCTGGGTCTGTCTCCTGACACAGGATTTTGTGTTGCCTTTAGGAGCAGGGATTGCAATCCTCACAGTCCACTGGGGACATTTTCATTTTCTGTTTGAGAAAGTCTCTTTGCTCTGCCCTGCTGTCACCTGGGGAGGGGACAGAAGGGGAGTTCTGGGAGGTAACTGCTGAGAACATGGATTTCCTTTAATGCAGCTGCTGCCAGCAAGAAACCACAGTGATTCATGAGCTGGGTTTGGGGAAAGCAGTGCCTTTTATCAGAAATTCTGTCCTGGTGGCTTGGTGGTAGTGGTGTTGACCAGTCTCACAGTCAAAGCCAAAAAAGTGCTTTTGATACAGGAGTGGAAACTCTGGGCAGAGGTAGAACCATCAAACTTCATTCTTTCCACCCACTGCTCCCCTCATTATCAGACAAAACTAATTAATCCAGATACTTAAACAGGGATGAGGGATGGACAGTGGGCAGTGTGGGCTGCAAATTAAGTGGGGAAATAACAAAAAGTTCTTGTGCAAGAGGGTGGCTTACTCTGGATTACGTGGGCTTCTTTAATGCAAATACTTCTGAACATAAACATTTACTGTTTAAAATTCAAGGTGGCTTAATTGTGGAGGAGGAAATGCCTCTATAAGTGCAGTCTGTCAAATGGCCCCAGTGCTGGAGGGAAGGGCATTAGTGGCAGTTTGACCAGGCCTTTCAAGTGCTGCTGGGTTATAAAACTGGGGGGGGGTTGTGTTTGCAAGGTGCCAAGCCCAGATTTCAGCCTTAAAGGGTTGTGAGGCTTCTTCTGGAAACCTTGTTCACGTGCAGTGCCTCAGCAGCACAGGGAAAATCAGCTGAAGGACAGGTACAAAGGTGTAGGGCAGGTGAACCTCTGGAGATGTGAACAAAGGTTGCCTGTGACCTTTCTTCCTGCTTCTTGTGGGACTTATTTCTGATGGCTCTTAGTCTGCAGACAGGGTATGGACACGTCTCTTGGGTGCACCTGGAGAAATTGGAGCTGTGAAAAGTCTGTGCCTTTTGCACCGTGTGCAGGAGCTGTTCTGCTGTCTCCTCCAAAAGAATTCTCTGTGGCACAAAGCTGAGCTTGACACCCCTCACCAGCATCAGTGTCCCCCCACCATGACCTGTCCCCAACTCCTGTCCCTGACACCAAGGGCTCTCTGCAGTCCCTGTGTGTGCTGTTCACCTGGCAGCCCCAGGGGAGTGCAAGGTGACCTGGCTGACACCTGAGCAGGTGACAGACAACCTCTTTTGTGGCACCAGGCATGGTTCAGGTGCTGAGCTGTACCTGGAACCCAAGTGCATCAGGTCACTGCTGGGGGTCACAGCTGCCTGTGAGCACTTGCTGCAACACAGAGCTTGGAGCTGCTTCTGGAAAACAGCTCTTCACCAGCTGGCTGCAGGCAGGTATTCCAGAGAGCAAAGGGGAGAGGTGTGAGGAAGGGCAGTGGTGTAGCTGCAGGTGTGGGACATGAGAAGGAACCATGGCTGAGTTTCTCAGTCTGAGCTGTCCCCTCAATGTCAAATGGCAAAGCCAGGCTCCATCCTGGTGCTGGGAGAGGAGCTTCACCTGCTGGGTTCTGCCTGTTGACCACTGTCACTGCTCCACCACAGCCCCCTGGCAGCTCACCAGCCCTCCTCATGCTGCTCCCTGCAGCCCAGGGCAAGTGTGGGAGAGTTCTGCACTGTCAGGGATGTGTGCTCAGAGTAAACTCATCAGGTACAACCAACATGCTGAAAAAAGAGCAAATTTCTCAAGTGTTTTTAACACCTGTGAGTTCACAGTGAATGAACTGTTTCCAGCCAGTCTCCTTGTCCTGAGCTGTGCAAAGGCCACAGACTGTGAGTAAGTGTGGGAAGGAAATGGTCACAGCAGAGCAGGGTGAGGAGTGACTGTGCTGCTGGTATTGCAGCAGTCTGGACTCAGCAGCAGGAATTGTTTAACCTGCAGAGCTCCCCAATGCTGCTGCTGTCCTCAGAACACCCAGCACAAAACTTCTGCAAGGTCGTTCTGGAAAAGAGACAAAAGAACTGCTTGAGGGTCCTGCCCTGAGTGGGTTGGCCATAGGAAGCTGGACCAGCAGTGCCTCATGCCAAGAACATAATTGTTGCAGGCAAATGACTGCAATCTGCTGTGAGCAGCTATGCTAAAGAGTCCTTATTTGTGCCTGGCCTTTAACATGCACTTGACATTCATAAGTTACCTTATGCAGGGCTGGAAGGAGCCTAATGACCTTTGAGACATCCACTGAACTTCCCCTGTGAGGAAAACCAGCCCGAGTTCCTTTGTTTCATTTAAAGAAATGCCTTTTCTCTGCAACCCACATTGCTGCTTGTGACCTGCCTTCAGTGGGAGAGAAGATCTCTGGCACAAACTTCTGGAGCTCCTTCTGAGTTGCTTCCATCATTACCAATATTTTGCAGAGTAAGCTCTCTCCTGTTGCCTAGAATTATTTTCTGCCAGGTTATGCAGCATTGTAGTTAACAGGAACTGGCTGGGTAGGTGGACAGTGGAAATTTGTTTAAGTTGGTGTCTGGTAAGTGGCTTGGTTGGGGATGGGTGGTGGTTATTCAGGTTGTCATTTACTCAGATGTGCTGCTCTGAGTAACCTCAGTGCTGCTTTGGAGAGCCAGACCTGGAGAGAGATGGGGTGAGAGGGCAGTGCTGCCTTCAGCACTGCAAAAACAGCCACAAAACTTCAGCAGGAGCTGCTTGGATCATCCCAAGGTGAGGAATGGGGCGAGCTGTGCTCACACAGAGGAGCTGCTGGTTCTGGCAGGGCTGTACAGTGACCTGTGCTGGCTCCTTTGGGCAGGAGCCTTTGCTGAGGGTGGCCTTGCTGGGCCAGCAGAGCCCCTGGGGCTGCTCAGGGCTGTTTTCCCAGCAGGGCAGGTGTGATGAGCCCAGGGACTCCTTCTCCCATCCCTGCCCCATCTCCAGCCCTGGGCTTTGTCAGGGGCCTCTTTCTCTGCTGGAGGATTTTCCTTTTTGCGCTTTGCTGGCACACGTGCCACCTCCCTCAGTCCTTTCTTGCCCCACCTCTGGGGATGTGTGGCTGCAGTTTCACTTTCTGCAGAGGCCAGGGAGCCCTGCCAGCCCCGAGCCTGCTGAGCCAGGCTGCTGCTGCTGCTCCCCTGGAGGTGGGGCTGAGCAGGTTGCCCCTGTGGCAACCTCCTCCCTCCACGTGTGCGGCTGCCAAAACCATTTCTGTGCTGAGGGTTGCCTGCCCAGCCCTGCTCCCAGCAGAGTTGCAACACTCTGAAACTGGCTGTGAGTGGTGTTGGTGCAGTTGTTGCTGTCACCTCTGCTGTGGCTGCTTGGCCTCTGCTGGCACAGCCCTGGGGAGCTCCAGCAGCACAGGTGAGGAGGTGGGTTTTTGCTCGGTGTGCACTGGGTGGGAAGGGTGCTTGTTGGACTTTATTTTCAATCTTATGTAAAGGGTGAGACAATACAGATGTTATAATTTATGCTATTACAATTAGAAGCCAACTATTTCCTAATTACAATCCATTATAAGCCTTCACATGAGATTGAAAATAAAATGAAAGTTATTTTATTGGGTTATTTTATTTATGGGTCAGAAAAATTATTTATTTATGGGTCAGAAATAAATGTAATTTATATAATTTGTATAATCTGACAGGTGCTGAGGGCAGAATGCTGCTGGAGTGATTGCAGCAGCCCTGGGCTGGGTGTGACAGTCACCATGAGCCAGATGTCACAGCCCAGGCCAGGTTCTGCAGCACTCACACTCACACAGTGCAGGTCACACACTGTTTCTGATGCCCAGAATTAGCACCAGGGCAAATGGGCTGTCCTGGCTCTTTGGGGCTGCACTTTGGGTGCTCTTGGGGGCACCTGAGTCCTTCCCTCTCCACCCCACCAAGATGTGCTGTGACACTGCTGAGCCACCTTGGCTTTTAGCTTGGTTACACGGAATATCTGTGATCAAGGGACCTGTTCTCAGGGGAGGAGGGGAAATCCCTGCTGTGGAAGCAGTTCCAAAGGAGGGAAGGCATTGTGAGGGGTGTTTGTGGGGTTTCTGACACGTTGGCTGTGCACATTTCTACCTGCCAGCAGAATGGGAGTTGTGTGGCTCCTTTGGCTCTTGGCTTGCAGGATGAACATTCAGCCCGAGAAAATTAACCAAGTTTTCCTTAGGCTTTTCTAGTGAAATCATGGAAACATGAGCAAAAAACTACAGTGGGTTTGTTAGCCTTGTTCACTGGTACTGTCTGGGATCCTTTAGTTCACCTTCTAAAGCTGTAAGTCAATGACCATGTGCAGTATATTTTCTTTTCTTCTCCTGAGGTGTGTTCCAGGCTGGAAATCTCGAGGGCAGGGCTCTGATTCATTGTCTGCAGAGCACCCAGAGCCTGGGTGTTGAAAGGTTTGGCCTCTTATCTGTAGAAGTACACCTAATGAATATCATGGGAAGGAGATAAAGCCACAGTAAACTGACTTGAAGAAATAAAGTAAAGCTGGATCAGGAATCAAGGAGTTTAGGACCCTTTGTGTGTTCTTGTTGATGCTCCAGACAGGGGAGTCCTGTAGGTGCAGAGCCAGGGAGGGTCTGTGAGGGGCCAGGAGTGTCTGAACAGCAAAGAGAAGCTGGACACCAGCTCTGCTCTGCCCCATGCAGAGTCTTACTTGCAGGGCTGTGTCCTCCCCATTTAACAGCAGGGCTTTGCCTCCCATTGAAGTGTCTTTGCTGTCTCCTGCCTTGGTCTATTTGCAGCAGGCAGTTGTTTTGGAACTGGCATTTCCTTTTGGCATGGCAGACTGGCTGCTTGCTCTGAGCACCTAAATGGAAGGGAGGGTTAATTCTCACTGAAAATAGCAGTGAACACTTTTCTCTGAGGCACTCCTAGAATTTCATTCCCCAGTTTTTAAGCCCAGAAGGTCAACAATAGGATGAAAATAGCATGGGAGCAGGAGTGAGCATCACAGGGATGAGCAGAGCTGCAGCAAGCCTGAGCTGTTGATAAGACAGATAAAAGCACTTTCAGTGTTTACATTTGCACTTAAACCTGCAGCAGTTCAAAGGTTCTGAGGCAGCTCATTCCCCAGCATATCTGTTCATTTATGGCTGACTGTGTCTCACATCAGGCTGCCCAGGGCATTAATCCATTAATTTACCAGGATGAGCCTTCCTGTCTCTCTCCTGCTGTGGGGAAAGTGCCTCCATTGTCTTGTGCATGAAGAGGCTTTTCCTTTTAAGAAACGAGGGCATAATTGTGTTTGAGTGCAGTTCTGGGCCAGGCTGGTGCCAGGAGCAGCAGGGCTGTGAGCAGGAACTGTTGCCTTGCCCTGTAAGGAGTATTGCACTTAAATCTTGGCATGGAGTGCTGGGTTCCTGACCTGCTCTCACTCTAACCAATCTCTTTGTTTCAATCTTTGTCCTCTCTTTACCCCTTTCTCTTTATTCTGGCCATTGTCTTTCATCTGCTGGTAACAGTCTGCCTGGGAGAGTCCTGAGCAGTGTAAGTGATGAGTTTGTGTTCAGAGATCTGCTCTGGGGCTGTCCTGCCCCATGGGCTTCAGGAGTACCTGCTGGTTTCTCTGGGGTGATTCCCTTTCTGCTGCAGCAGCCTCACAGAAATACGATGAAGCTGGATGTTGGCAGAAGGCAAAAAGCCACAGTGAACAAGGCATTGTTTTGCTAATGAAGAGCACAATTGTATTCCCCGACTTCTCCTGAGTATTTTGTGCTTCAAAGAGGTCTGCAGCAGCGCTCCTGCAGCCTGCTTTGTTTTGGTTCTTGTTTCCTACGCTGTGTTCTCACATGTACTGCACAGGAAATCTCTGCCTCTCCTCCCTCTGCCAATGTTTTGTTCCCTTATCCTAATCAAAATTCCAGCAGCTGGATTTGTCTACGGACTTCCACGTGTGCCTTGCCAGTCCCTTGTTGACAGCTCTTATCCCTGTGCCGTGGAATGGCAGGGAGTTCACCTGGCATTCCAGGCTCACACCTTGTGTCTCAGCAGCCTGACAGGTTTACCCCAGCCTGAGCAAACAGCTTACACGGCAGCTTTGGAAAAATTCCTGCTTTGGATCAGCATTAATGTGCCTCTCCCGGGGCAGCTCAGCTAATGTCTGTTTTGGCTTGTTCCTGGGATGTCTTGTTTTGGGATGCTGCTGTTCCTTAGGCTTGCAGTGCCCTGAGGGGCTGGAGTGACTCATGGAGACACGTGGGGCACAGCAGTTAAATCCCCTGTGCTGGCAGGGTGATGCACTGGCACCCAGTGGCTGCCCTCCTTCAGCTGCTTTTGCTGTTCCTCCCTTGTTTTCAGCTGTTGACCAGCTGGTTTACAGGGCCCAGGATTTGTTTGGATGTTGTGGATGGTATTTATTTCACTTCCAGGATGTGGTGGTCACCTCAGCAGCTGGTAACACGATTTGGCCTGTTTATAAATGGCATCTTCTGTCTCAGTGCCCAACATCTGAGGGCCCTGAATGGTTTGAAACAGCTGTACTGCAGCCTGTGCACTGGGACGTGACTTTTAAAGGATCTCAGGCATTTTCCTCTCCATCCATGATTAAAAAAATGGATAAGGAAAGAAAAAGTGGTCTTGCCTCTTGTCACATAAGAATTGGGATTTAGCTCATTCTTCCAATGGCACACCTTGGACTAGCAGTAGAAACCTGTAGGGAAGTTGGTGAATCCACCCCTACCCCAGAACACACTGTTCACCTTCCCCGTTCACCTTCCAGCTGAAGCCTTGCTGATGTCCAGTAATCTTATTTTTAAACCAGATCTGATTCATGCTCTGTTTTCTATGCCAGATGAAGTCCTTGGTTGTGAGTAAGTGTTGTGACTGTAGCTGGCAGGAGTGCTGCATGATTGCCTCACTTCAGGAAATGTTAAAATAACACTTTTTTTTCTTAGAAAGCTCGTTTGCACCCCTCCCTCTTCTAATTCTCCTACTAGCTGCCCCCAGTTTGGCAGCTGTGTGACAGAGGGCTGTTTGTGCTGCTGAGTGAGAGCAGAGCCCTGCATCTGCACTTCAGTAGATGCAAGGCTGGAGGAGAGGTGCACAGAGTGAGCAAATATCCCTGGCCAAGCTGGCTGAAACCTTTCAGAGGTTTCTCTGCAATCTGGAAGGAAAACTGCTAAACTGGGAGGAGGATTTTGCTCCTCCCCGGACTCTGCAACTGAAATTAGGGAATTTTTCTTTTTTTTTCCCTCCTGGAGAAGAGAAGCTGCCCCAAGTGAAGCTGCTCACTTGAGACAAGCCAGGTTTATCTTGGTTTATCTTGGTTTATCTGCTCCCTGTCTGCAGGGGCTCAGAGGGACCAGGAGCTGCTGGAATGAGGGTCCCCCAGGGCTGGACCCAGCAGCTTTTTTCTGCTGGTTTGGACTTGCAGCCAGGCCTCCGAGGTACTCAGCAAAGCTTTGGTTGAGGAGAATTTCCTGCTCAGCCCTGTCCCAGTGGCCAGCTGAGCTGGGCAGCCTTTCCCTGGTGGGAAGGGAGCACACGTTGTTGGGATGAACAGGTGAATGCTGCTCTCTGTGAATGTGCTAATGTTTAACTTGTCTCTTGTTTTTCTTTCCATCCATTAGGCAACACTGAGTGGTGCCCATCCTGACAGACTCTCCTGGCAACCTTCTCTGCGGGGCTGGATGACAGCAGAGGTGAACCCATGAGCCTGTGAGGAGGCCAGAGCAGCACACACCATGGGTCAGAAGGTCACAGGAGGGATCAAGACCGTGGACATGAGGGACCCTGTGTACAGGCCACTGAAACAGGAGCTGCAAGGGCTGGACTACAGCAAACCCACCCGGCTGGACCTGCTGCTGGACATGCCCCCGGTGTCCTACGAGGTGCAGCTGCTGCACTCGTGGAACAACGACGACCGTTCCCTGAACGTGTTCGTGAAGGAGGACGACAAGCTCATGTTCCACAGACACCCCGTGGCCCAGAGCACGGACGCCATCCGGGGCAAGGTGGGCTACACGCGGGGCCTGCACGTCTGGCAGATCACCTGGGCCATGCGCCAGCGCGGCACCCACGCCGTGGTGGGGGTGGCCACGGCCGAGGCCCCCCTGCACTCGGTGGGCTACACCACCCTGGTGGGCAACAACCACGAGTCCTGGGGATGGGACCTGGGCCGCAACAGGCTCTACCACGACGGCAAGAACCAGCCCAGCAAAACCTACCCCGCCTTCCTGGAGCCCGACGAGACTTTCATCGTGCCCGACTCCTTCCTGGTGGTGCTGGACATGGATGATGGGACTCTGAGCTTCATCGTGGACGGGCAGTACATGGGGGTGGCCTTCCGAGGGCTCAAGGGGAAAAAGCTCTACCCGGTGGTGAGCGCCGTGTGGGGCCACTGTGAAATCAGGATGTGCTACTTGAACGGCCTGGACCGTGAGTATGGCTCCTGTGCTGGCCCTGCCCTTGCTGGGCCCTGCTGGGGAGGGTTTTTCCTCTTTCTAGGGAGGTGAGGGTTCGTGGCAGCAGCCCGAGTGCTGGGTGCAATCCTCCATGGCAAATGCAAAGTCTGTCTGAGCTGTGCTGTCACCAGGGTGCTCTGCAGGGAGCAGGCAGGGCTTGGGGAAGGGGTTTGGTGAGAGAAGGGGATGCCACTTGTCCAACTAGAGACAGGAAACCTTGTACTGCTACCAGAAGAGCAGCAGGAACATTCTTCTGACAGTGGCATTGCTGCCACAAATCCTGGTGTCTCTTGACAGAAAACAGTCTGATACAATCCCCTTCCTTAAATGGATAATGAAGGGATGTTTAAAGGCCCTTGCAGGCAAGAATAGGGACAGATTTTCCCATCTAAGAAAATGGGAATGGTTTTTGTCTTTCAGAAGAGTTCACTCACGCTAGAAAGGGTGTGATCCTTTCTAGCAAGGGGCTGGATGCTGTAGTCAGCCCAGCTTGCATGCCAGGCCTTTTACTAACAGGCACATCAACCTCTAGCTGAGCTTAGTAATAATTTTGGCCGTCCAAATGTGCTTAAAGTCTGTTATCTCTCATAGTCAGAAGTTCCCATGGGGCCAGACTGTGACTCAGTCCTCTGGGTAGGGTGGAGGAGAGAGGTGAAGGAAGTGGATTAAAATCTGGATTTATGTTGCTGGTGAAATAAATTTGGCAGTATTGGTATGAAGAGTAGTTTCCCCTGCATTCCAGAACAGTGTCTGCCCAAGGGCTGTAGCACACTGGGCTCTTCTGCTGGCCCAGCACTGGTAAACTCTGAGTACAGCAAAGCTGCCACCAGGCACCAGAGAAACTGAGCTGTCAGAATGACCAGGAAAGCCTTGCAAAGGGGCAGCAGCAAAATCTGCTTTGAGAAATACACCTCAGCTCTGCAAGACCAAGCAGAGAGCCCTTGGCAGAGCATTTTCTCCCCCAAAGAAAGCCCAGCTCTTCCTGCCACAAGAGCCTAAAGAATGTCAGCAGCTCCAGGAACCAGGCTTTGCTGGAGGGCCAAAGCCAAAACCTGCAGCTGCACTCCAAGCCAGCAAGTCCGTGGAGCTGCTGGCACAGAGCTGCCCTGAGCAGGGAAAGGGCCACCTCCAGGGCTGGACTGGCTTGTGAAGTGCTCTCAGCTGAGGAGTGAATCGTGGGCACCAGGCCAGCAGGGACTGGATGCTATTTTGGCACAGATAGAAAGAAGGTGTCTGGCTCTGAGCACTTCTGAGCACTCAATAGCAACACTGTCAGTGATTGTGGTGCTTGTGAATGGAGGGAGGTCAGATGTGTGTCTGCTTTCTCTTCTGCTCTGTCAGACAGGGTTATCAGTGCAAGCTAGGTGAGGACAAACCTTAATCTCTGTGAAAGATCCTCTCCTTTTAAGGCCACTGAACTGAACTGTGTTTGTTCTGTGCATATCTAAAGGCTCTGAGGGTCAGGCCCCTTGTCCCTGGGGATGCTGGTGCCTCTGTCCCAGCTATCTGTGAGCAGGGCAGGCAGAACTGGGCCAGACTCTGAATGCAGCCACTCTGCCCCAGTGGTTTGAGAAAGAGCTCCACTGGGAAGTGCCAGAGCAGTGCTGGCAGTGAAGGGGCCCTTTGGCAGTGTCACAGCCAGAGCAGGGAGGTGAGGCTGCTGCAGGAGCCTGTGCTGGGGAAGGGACAGCACAGACCCTGGGATGGGTCAGGAGCAGCCAGGGCCAGGACACACAACGTGTGTGCTGAATGCTGGGGCTTGGGAAGCTGTGGGAACAGTCTGGTGAATTTGGCATGCAGCAGTGGAAGCTGGACCTGTAGACATCTACTAAAGGGACTGAAAAAGTAGAAGGTGGAGCTGTAGGCATCTACCAAAGGGACTGAAAACTGCAGCTTCTCACCCAAACTCACTCTGTGCCTGTGGGTGCCTTGAGGTGCCTGCTCAGAGTGGAGGAAAGTTCCCAGTGGTGCAGGCAGAGCCCTCAGGCAGTAGGAGGATGTCCAGTGACCTGCTTTGGGATGTCTGTCAGCCTCTCTGGGGCAGGACAAACCCCCCAGGCCTGAGCAGTGTCAAGGCTCAGCAGCAGGGGCTGCGAGGAGCTGATGTGAATCTCCCTCCTGTGCAGCTGGGATGGTTTAGCTCTGGCTTTGACCTCGGTCCCCTCCGTGGTGTGAGTGACTCCTCAGCAGCCCAGGGCCCCATGTGCCATTCCTGAAAAACCTGTGTGATCTTGTTCAGGGTTTTAAGTACAGGATGCAGAAAAAGATAGCCAAAGGCTTCTGTCCTTCCCGGGCTTGTGGCACAGGAGGGGCTCCTCTGGTGGGAAGTGTTGGTGCAGACTGTAACACGAAGCTTTGACAGATGGCTTTGTTTTTCCTGGGAGCTGTGCAGTATAAATGGAGGGGCTGACAGCTGTTACCTCCTGTATGAGATAAATCATTTCTGGGTACCCAGGCCACACCATGCTCTGTCTGCTGTAGCCTTTCACTCCAGTGACTCTTACAAAAGTTTCTGGACACTGCAGTGAGAGGCATGAGCTGGAGGATGTGTTCTGGCTGGAATGAATGGAATTGCAGAGGAGGAACTTCCAGCTGGTATTCTAGGATTGTTTCATTCACACATGTATGGCTTGAACAGCCTACAGAAACCTCCTGCTCTGAGGGTTGTTTGGTGAGCTGAGGCTGCTGAATGGCTCAGACCCTGCAGAGCTGCCAGGCATTTATTCACTCCTCCTGCTCAGTGTTTCCTGGGGGGTTTAGGAGCAGAAAAGTGACTTTGTCCCTCTGGGTTGGGCTGTTGTGTTTCCTGGGGGGTTTAGGAGCAGAAAAGTGACTTTGTCCCTCTGGGCTGTGCTGTTAATGTCTCTGGTCTCTCTCCCCAGCTGAACCACTGCCTCTGATGGACTTGTGCCGGCGGGCAGTGAGGCTTGCCCTGGGCAAGGACAGACTGACTGAGATCCCCACCCTGCCCCTGCCAGCCTCCCTCAAGAGTTACCTGCTCTACCAATGACCCTGGTGCTGTGGGACTGAGAGGATCCAGGTCCTGGATGGAGCTGACCCGCCCAGGGCTGGGCTCTGCACCCCGGGGTCATCCCCACTGCTGGAGCTCCTGGCTGGAGCCCTCCTGCCACTGCTTCAGCCTCTGTGCCCCTCCTGGGCAGCCCTCGGGCAATCCTGGGCTCAAGGCCGAGTGATTTGTTCCTGGGGAGTCACTTACACTTACAAAAGGAACATTTACAGAGGTTTTGTGCTTCCCTGCTGCTCCTGGGAAAGGCTGTGCTGCCTCCTCTGGGCTCGGGGGCTCGGAGGGAATGGTTTTTCTGTACCACCTGAAGGGAAGGATAACAGTAAAAGAATAATAAGAAGAAAAGAAGAATAAAAGTGAGGATAAAAAGATAATTTGGGGAAAGAGGAGGCATTAGGAATGGAAATGTTAAGACCAGGTGCTAAGAATGGAAAGGCTCAGGATGGCCAGCAGAGTTGGAAAGAGTCTGGAATACCATAAAGAATTAATCGAGAAGTCTTTAAAAGCCAAAAAATAAAAAGTACAACCCCAAGCCCTGAAACACCAAAACCAAGAGCCCTTCCACCTGGACACCTTTTAATTTGGAGAAGGTGATTATGTTGCTGATGTCTGTACCTGTGCTGGGACCTCTCCCCTTGCTCTGTTGCTGTTTCACAGGTTCTGGCTCCTGCTTTCCTGTTTATCACCATTGCTCCTCCTGCCCCATCCTCTGCTCTGCTCCTCCTCCAGGGTTTGGCTGAGCTGATTTTGCAGCCAGGCTGTATCTTCACAAGGCTGAAAACTGCAGCTCCTGCTCTGGGCTTCCCTGGCGTGGGAACAGGAACAAACCTGTGCCAGGGGGTGGGACTGTGTGTGTGAGCTGTGACACAGCTGCAGCTCCTGTCCCCCGAGGTCTGCCCCTGCTGGGCCTTTAGAGACACGTTCCTGTTCCTCTGATGGCTCTGCTGGGGAATTCTCTTCTCGGATAAGCTGCTTACATTCATCCAAACCAGGCTTTGTTCTGTAACAGAACAACTTAATCTGCACTAAACTCTGCAGCAGGAGTGGCTCCCTGTGCCTGGCTGGGCTGGGGGCTGGCCCAGGGCAGTGACACTGAGGTGACAGTGGTGACAGTGTGGCTGCACAAGTGCCATCAGCAGCTGAGCCCAGGAGGGGACTGCTGCAGGGGGAATTGGGAGGGTTAAACAGAGGCCAGGGGTGATCTCCAGGCACAGCCAGAAGAACCCAAACCTCTGCAGAGCTGGGGAGCAGGAGAGAACTGCAATGAACAGGACAAGCAATTCAGGCAAATTCAGCACATCCCAAATAGATTCTCAGTAGCCAAGGAAAGAGGATGACACTCCTTTATCAGCAGGAGCTGCTCTCTTGACTCTCCACAGGTTACTATGCTGCCTTTCTGGGGTTATTTTGCACATTTCTTTGTGTTTTATTTCCTTGAAAAATGTTTGTGTGATTGTTTTTTTTTGGTTGGTTTTTTTTGGTTTGTTTTTTTTTTTTTTTTTTGCTTTTGAGTTATCCCTTCAGTTTTGTGTAGGTACAAATGAGTTTAGTTGTTGAAAATGTTAATATATATATTTGTGGTGTATGTATAAGAACATGTTTTAAACAGCTGCTGTAGGGTACCTTTTTGAAAATAAACTATTTGCATAGTATATTTTTTAAAGCACAGAGTTGGTGCCAAGACTGGGTGGGGTGCCATGTGCCCCTTTTTTATTCTAATATTATATGACTTTTTTTTCAACCTAGGGGTTTGTACTAGTTTCTGTTCCAGGGTGGGACACAAAATTCAGTGTGTGTGGAGCCCTACTTGGTTGCCTTCAACTTGAACCAGTGTCTTCCAGACCTGCAGGGAAGGAGCTGTGTTCTCCCTACTCTAATGCTCTTTGTGCTCCCTCATTTCCATCTCTCCTCACTTCACCAGGACATTACTTTGTGCAGTTGAAAATTCTTTCTATTTTATGACTGTAGATAATACTCAGTAACCCTAATAAACTTTATTTAATATTACTTGGTGATGGGTTTTATTTGCATGAGATGATCAGATTTCCTTGTGCTTTGTTCCTGCATGAGCAGTGAGTTTATTCCCCAGGAGCCTGCCCAGACTGGCAGAGCAGGGGCTGCCATGGCCTTATCTCTGCTTGGAGGAGCAACAATTGAGAGCTGGCACCTCAAAGGTGTGTGCAGGGGTGAGGTGTGGTAACCTGAGTGTGTGCAGCTGCCACTGGTGCCCCAGAGATGGAGCTGAATGAAATCTGTGCTGGGACTGCTCTGGGTTAGAGGGAGATGAATATATTCTGTGCTGGGACAGCCCTGGCTTCCTGGTGGCCTGTGGTTTCCAGCTGATTTTCCACCTGTTTTCTGCCTGTGCCTTCTCACCAACCATCAAGGCAGAGATGCTCCCAGACAGTGTCAGCACTGAGGCTCAGCCTCTCCAGGTGTGCTGATGCTTTTGTCCATGAGGATGAAGGCTCCAAGTCCTCCCCCTGTCCACACACTTCTCTGTCTGCCCTGCAGCCACCAAGGTGTGTGAGGAAGCCAAATCTTTTAATCAGTGCACAAACTGCAACATGTGAGGTTCAGCTACAGCCCGATGAGGGTAGTGGGGAGGGAGGGCTCAAAAAAGGCAAGTGGTTTCTTGCCTCTTGCCTCTAGTCAGTACAAGATTTGATTTTTTTTAATTTTGGATGTCTCTTACATGTGGAAAACCACGTGAGGGTTTGTAGAGCCTGAGCTCCAGCATGCAGCATGTTGAGCAGTGGCAGTTGTGGTGTGCTGCAGGCAGCAGAGGATGCAGTACAGCCCTGACTTTGTCCCTGTCCCCTTCCCCTGCAGCCAGGGCTGGGAGTGTGGCTGGAGGGTGCAGGAGGAGCTGGGGCGGGTGCAGAGCACTCAGGAATTAGTTCACGCTCAGCTCCAGACACCCAAACAGCCTCGTGTTCCAGCTGCATGGAATATTTGAAACAAATGACCTGGGAGCCTGCAGTGTTTATGTACAGTGCCATGGCAACAGGGGAGGAAGTCATGGGCTGGGGATTGGACCTGCTGGAATCAACAAATGATATCACAGATTAGCAAATCCTCATAAAACCGTGCTGCTCTGCTCCCCTGCTGTCCCTGCCTCCATCCCAGCCCTGGCAGGGACATCTCTGCCTTTGTGGGCAGAAGGAAAGGCTGCAAGTTCTGCAAGGAGTGCCTTGAGAACCACCCCTGCTGCCCTGCCAGCACCTCCTGCTGCTGCTGCTGCTGACTCATCAGGGCTGAGCACATGGAGCTGCTCCTGCGTTTTTTGGGAGGCTCCTGGCCCTGCCAGCCTGCCTATGGAGCTGTTCTGTGTTTTTTGGGAGGCTCCTGGCCTTGCCAACCTGCCTATGGAGCTGTTCTGTGTTTTTTGGGAGGCTCCTGGCCCTGCCAGCCTGCCTATGGAGCTGTTCTGTGTTTTTTGGGAGGCTCCTGGCCCTGCCAACCTGCCTATGGAGCTGTTCTGTGTTTTTTGGGAGGCTCCTGGCCCTGCCAGCCTGTCCTGGCTGTGCTGCAGCACTGCTGGGTCACCCTGCACACAGCACTGGCATCCTGGGGCTCTGAACCAGCAGTGCAGGAGCTTTTGCTTTTTCCTGTGAGTTGAGCCTTTGTGAAATTTGTGTCTGGAAAAGGGGGAAGTGTTCAGTGGAGGAGTTGGGTGGCTGATAAGGAAATATGTCATCCTCCTTTGGCAGCCTGGTGTTCTTCCCCAGAGGGAATTCTGTCCTGGGTGCAGGTTCCTGCACAACCCTGTGCCTGTGGATCCTCATCAGAGCTGTGACAGGGGCAGGACAGGAGAACCTGGAGGGGGAAAGACAATTGCAGATTCTCTCCTTTGTCTGCAGGGATTGAATTTACTGAGAATTTGCTTCTGAGCTCACACAAGTTCCCTGTTGGAGCTCAGCCACCGGCCTGTACCTGTCAAGGCTTTGCCAGCACTGAGGCAATTTTCCCTTTCCCTGGGATGTGGGAACTTGAAGGAATGTGTGTCACACTTTTCACAACTTATTTTGGCAGTCACACCTTTTCTCCTGCACAAGGTAAGACAATTATGAAAAACAGTTCCCAGCACACGGCCCCTCTCCTCTCCCACATGCTTCCTATGCAGAGCTAATGCTGCTGATCTTGTGCCAAAGTTGCATTTGACTGGAGAAGGAAACAGAGTGATTTATTTAGTAAAGTTTATTAAAATTAAAACCCCAACCCAAAGCACAGCCTTTCTTGGCTTCCAAAACTCTGCTGAAAGGAACAAAATTCATTCAATGCTTGCACAAAACACACTGAAGCACTGATCCTGCCTTTGCACATGTTTTCATTCTGAACTCTTGCAGGCTTGTCTGCCCTTCAGACACAAAACTATTTGAAGCAGCTGCCAGATGTTTTGTCTGCCTGATGTTTTACAGTTTGCTGTTCCCAGCCCGTGCTGGGGCTGCCCTGTGCATTCTGTTCCTGTGGCACCAGGGGCTGCTTCCCCAGCCTGCACCCTGACCCGGGGCAGGAACAAACCAGGAATGTCTGTCACTGCCAAGCTGGTGTCACCTCTGCTGTGGGATCTGAACCAGGAATGTCACTCTCAGGCTGGTGTCACCCCTGCAAACAGGTCTGAGCTCTTTGTTCTCTCACCTTTCTCCAAACAGGACCTTTGAGAGTACAGAACTTTCTGGTAGGCAGCAGGTAAAGTGCCACCCAGCAGAGCAGTAACTTCATTTCCTGCCACAGGCTGGATGTTTTCCTTGGAGGAGAACCACCATATATTGATAAGGTCTGTTTCTACTTAATTTCAGGTCCAGCAGAGAGACTTGAGGAGTACCAGCTGCTGCTCCTAAATATGATCTGTATTTTTCAAACTGTCTAGACACCTGGGTGGGTTGCACACATTAGCAGCAAAGGTAGTTAATCATGTCAAACGTTCTAAAGGTTTGTTTTGTTTAATGACCTTTATGGAAACCCAGGGGAGCACAGGGAATCAAGCAGACAAGTGAGGAAATTTGATCACTGAGGCTGACACTTGGACATTTTTCATTCTGACCTGGTGCAGAGAGGGCAGAGATTTCAGGAGTTATTGGCTGTGGTGTTTGATAACACCACTGACACTGCAAACCCTCCCAGCACCGAGCTGGGGCTGTTTCACGTGTGCTCTTTGTGAAATGGTGCTCAATGGAAACTGACTGAAACTGTGCTGCATAATAGGAAAGTGAAAGTTAGATTTACAGAATGCCAGGAATGAAATTTACAACTGGTTGTAAAGGAAAACCTGGAAGAATGAGCACTCCAGGTCCTTATGATGCATCCTACTTGGACAAATGGGAATGTTTTCAATCAATGCTCTCACAGCTGCCTATTCCAAAGTGAAGGGTTGAGTGAGAAGATCCTTTTTAGTAGAAAGAAAGTGATTCTTCATATTCAGTCTGACTGGTTTATTTGCATTTATAAAAAAATAGAGAAGTGCAAATAACCCTGGAGCTGAAAAGGGTGGGAGACAGGACAGGAACCCTGAGGAGCTGCATCCTCCAAGCTCAGACACTCCTGAGGTGGGATTGCAGATCATGGATGTGGAGTAATGTGGGTCTTGGAGGATTCCTGGCATTAACAGCAGAGACTTGTGGCCCACGTGCTTCAGGTCTGTGTTTTCTTGTCTTTGTGTTTGCTAACTGTGTTCTGAACTTCATAATCAAGACTAACCATGGTCTTTTCTAGAATAAACTTGTTTTCCTCTCTCAGGTTGCCTGGCACTAATCACAAGAACTTTGCAGTAAGTACAAGGGGTGTATCTTTCTCTACAAACAGCAAAGGCAAATAAAATAATATTGTGGTCAAACAGGTGGGGTGTTTGCAACCTAAACAAGCATGAGAATCCCAAGGCAAGCTGTGATTCATTTCCCAGTAAGTTTAACTTGCAGTGAAGAGCTGAGCACCAGCATTAAATGTGTCTCCCCAGATGGGTGTTAAACAGTGTTTCCAGAAGGGGATGGACACTGAAGGAGCACATCTAACTCTGGAAGAAGCCAGGATGCAAAAACACTGGCCAGGAAAAGCCTTTGAGATGTGAATCTTTTACCAGATGCCCTTGGCAGAGGTTCAGAATCATAATTGGGAAGGGGAGGGGAGTTTGGCCCCGGGGCTGGCTGAGTGTCCTGAGCTGCTGGATGAAGCTCTGTGGGTAGAGCTGGGGCTGAGCACTGAGGGGGATTTCCTCTGGGTGTTTTCCCAGTGGCTCCAAGTGGTGCTGCAAGTTGTGTGAGGGAAGCAGCAGGCTGCAGACTCTGCTGCTTCTCAATCCTCTCAGCAATCTTCCTTGCCAGATTCTCCTGGAGAGGCATTGAGTAACCAAGGCAGGCTGCATGTGAAAACACACTTGTGTATGTCCAGGCGTGCAGGGGATTGCCAGAGTGGACAGACTGTCCTGCCTGGGCCTGCCAGAAAAGTCATGTTTTGTCCAGCAGAAAGGAAAACATCCTTTTCTCTCTGCACTCTGGGATTTGTCTTTTCAGGCTCTGATCTCATCTCTCTCACCAGGACAGGTTTGGCCATCCTGAGTCAGGACCGTGGTCCTGTAATTTGGGTCTTGCAGCACCAAAACTCAGCTGTTCCCCACAGAGAGTGGCCCTGTGGAAACTTTCCTCCTTTAAAATCCAGGACAGAGTAGGAAATGCTGGAGCTGGGAGGTTCCTGCCCCAACTTTTGCAGTTCACTGTGAATATGCAAACACATTCAAAAAAAGGCTTTTACATTTCCAACTCTCCGGGGGCAGAGGCTCCAGAGATTGCAGAGAACAAGGAGGAAGGAGGCTGAGCATTAACCTGGAATTCACAGCCTTTTGTGCTGGGTGTTCTCTGCACTACAAAAGGCCTCCAAACAAGGGGATATTTCATACCTAGCACGTTTATTGGCTGGATTTTAGGACACAGGCATTTTGCACCAGGCTCTGTGTGAGCTCTACACCACAGCTGGAAATGAGGCCCCTGCTCTAGGTGTGCCACCAACAAGCAGCTTCATTTCCAGACTGTTCCACTGAGCTGGAAAGGCTGATTTGTTAAGAGAAGCACCTAAATAAAGTGACATTTTTGCTGTCTCTTGCTTAAAGCCCTCGTCCTAATCTAACATTGACCTTTTGTTTCACTCTTTACCATCTGCATTAGGTTAAAATGGCAGATTTCCTCAGATTAAATGTTAAAATGGTACTACCAAGTGTAATTGGCAGTTTCATTAGGTATCACCCATTCATTTAGGGTCTGCCAGAATGGCTACATGAGAAAACCCCACATTGGGCACTAGTGAAGTAAAATTGGAGGTTTTAGCACTCTGGAGCATCCTCTGCAGAAAACAGAGCAGCTCACAGTGCCAGGGACACCCTTGGGAGGAGGAGCTGTCCCTGCCCAGTCCCACTTTTCCATCAGTTCTGTCTGGAAACTCCTTTGCTGTGGATGGGGACATGCTTAAAGCCATCAAACAAAGGTGGGAGGAGAAGCAGCAAAAGGAAACACTCTCCTGAAGCCAAATTATTTGGAGGGGGGGTTCTGGGGAAGTTGTTTTGTTTAGTTTGGTTTTCTGAGCAAACATCCCTGCTGCCAAGACAAACAAAGATTCCTGCTCTCGATCGTGTTGCCTCTGGTCTCCTTGGGCCCCATGTCAATTCCCAGATTATTTTTATGGACTGTTTAATCCAGGGCTTTATTTCCCCTGCAGATAAATGGTATTTTAGATTCCAGGACAGCTACAGATGCTAATACCAGCTGTCTAGACAAAGAGTGGCCCACGAACATGATCGTAAATAAAAACAGTCTTGGGGCTTGGGATTTTTCTTTTTCCTTCCTTCTCCTGTCCAATGAACTTGAGAGAGGCTGGCAGGAGAGGCTGGGGCTGTGAGGGCAGGCCCTGCTCAGTTCTCTCCTCCTCTGCCAAATTTTGGGTGGAATTGAGCTGGCTGGGGCTGTGCCAGGGGATCCTTGGTGTCTCAGAGATGTAAATATTTCTGGGTGAGGAGCCAGGGGATGGAGCTATGTTGTGCATCTCCTCCCAGAGGAGCACTGAGCACGTTTTTGTGCCTCTCGTGGCTTTCACTGCATGGATGTTCAGCTGGATTTTCCTGGGGGAAGGAGAAGTTTCTCACAGCTCCTGTTCTTTGTTGCAGCAGTGCAGAGCTGTGCAGCCCTGCCCTGGACTGTCCTCCTTGTGCAGAGATGCTCTTATTGCATTTCCTTTTCTGATGCTGTTAGAGAGAGCATTAATCCTCACTCAGAGCACAGACTGATCTTTCCCTAAAGGCAGAGCTGGTGCTGAAGGGCCCCACGGGCTGAAGGAGCAGAAAAAAAAAAAAAAAAAAAGTTTAAAAAGTTCTTGGTGGGTTGATTCTCTCCTGACAAATAAAGGTGCAGGTATGTAATCCTTAAAATTTTCATGTTCTCTTTTAAACACTGGAAGAATCATGCTCATACAATCATATTGAATATGGATATTATTTTTAAAAAAGGAAAATAATAGAGTTTGAAGGATTCCTGACCAAAAAGAGAAACCAAAACTTTCATTTGGTGGGAAATGTCAATATTTCAACATTTTTCCAATACTGTCATTTTTAAGAAATCCCCCAATTCCTGCTCCCAAGCAGCCTCTCTGGCAGCAGCATCAAACACAAAGCCAAAACCCAGCAGAAAGAGCCTCTTTCAGCAGTGTACACACCCCGTGTTTATAAAGCCTGCACTTTGTTTTTCCTTGACTCTTGTAGAGGATGTACAACTTCCCCAGCATTTCACTCCCATAGGTGCTCCAAGGGCTGGGAGCCAAGGCAGCCATAAATCACCTGGGGCAAGAGGTTCCCTTCTCCTCACAGCAGCATTTTGGGGGGCAGGAATATTTTCATTTTCTGTGCCCCACCAGCTCTGCAGGGTCCCTCCTTTGCCATTATGGCCTCAGGGAATTTGTGAAACAACTATTTGTAAGACAAATTTACAATATATGTACAACAATCACTCCATGCAAAGGTTGATGTGCTCCATGGGCACCCCTGGAGCTGCTCTGGCAGCGAGGGCAGGGTGGGCATGACACCAAACTCTGCTTTAGCATCATTTTGCCAGGCTGCAGCTTTTATCAGGCTGCAAAATCCAGGACAAGAGCTCTGCTCAGAAATGTCTCACAGATAAACCCTGGAATAAGTGTGAGAGAACCCAGAAGAGACTTTTTCACTGGAGTTGAGACAAGGAAAAGATTTGTGCTTTTTTTCTGACATACAAAGGCCTGGATGTTGGTTTTTTTATTATTCTAGGAAAATGTTTGCCCCTTCTAGCCTTTCCAGAAGGTGACAGCAGGTGGTGGGGAAAGTCTGGAGGTCAGAGAGCAGCGTGTGCCTGGGCTGGAAGGGTTTTTAATCCTGCTGTGTGTTACTACGGGGCAGCTCTGGCTGGTCAACCCACAGAGCAGATACAGACAGGCCAGGAAAAAACAGACAGGTCACAAAATCTGGGTGTCCTACCACGGGATGTGGAGATTCTGCCAGAACCAGTGTCTGTGCCTGGTTCTCCTGCAGCGTTCCTGGGTCAGCCCAGGGCATGGTTCCTGCTCCAGACACCAGCTCAGAGCTGCTGCTTTTCCTCTGGGAAGGTGAGGAGAGCAGCCAGGTGCCTTTTCACTGTCTCACAAATTGCCCATTTTCCCAGGGCAGAGGGATGGCCAAGGAGGGGGAAGGGGCAGATGGATTTTCCAGGTAACACCTCGTGAAAGAGGGACACAGCCTCACCCAGAACAATAGCTTTGTTTGGAGCTGCTTGTCAGGAACTGACCTCTTTCCCCTCTCATCCTCTGAGCATGGGATCCTCAGGATTCTTGTTTTCTGTCTGCCCTCCCTCGCTGAGATAACATTTTCCTCTCGGGGCAGTGACACACACAATGTGCACCAGGTCTCCCTGACATCAGAGCCTCCAGCCCAGCTCCTGCTGCTGTTCCTGTGGGTGCTGAAGGGCTCTGAGGGTGGATTTCAGTTACAGAGCTCAGGTTATAGCAATCCTGTCCCAAAGCAGCTGCCTCCTCTCACACACAGCCCAAGGCTCTGGCAGACACAGTGGCTGTGTCAGGGTGGGTGTGTTAAATTCCCTCTCACCACCACCTGGGCACTGTGTGGGCAGGCACACCAGGAGTTGATTTTGGGCTGCAGGGAGAGGAGGTGCAGCCCCTGCTTGAGGTCTGATGGAGGAAAATGCAAGTGGGGAGGATACAGCTGCATCCTGCAGGGTGTCCAGGCCAGTCCACCCTCCCTGTCAGGGTGTCCAGGCCAGTCCACCCTCCCTGTCAGGGTGTCCAGGTCAATCCACCCTCCCTGTCAGGGTGTCCAGGCCAGTCCACCCTCCCTGTCGGGGTGTCCAGGTCAATCCACCCTCCCTGTCAGGGTGTCCAGAGTGACCCACCCTCCCTGTCAGGGACCCTGAGCTGCTCTCTCAGGAAGCCAGGCCGTGATGCACCCACCAGGAATGAGCTTTGCTCACAGGTTCTGCCAGAAAAACAGAACCCAACCCACAGCCACAGGCTGTCCCCTGCTCAGAGCCCTCTGTGAGACCTCAGCCACAAACCAGTGCTGGCCAACCCCTGGGTTTCTGCAGCCCCAGAATTGCTGGGACATTTCACAGCCCTGCTGAGCTGCAGGCCCTGGGCAGGGTCAGCAGGGGGATGTGCAGATAAAACTGCACAGGGAGGAGTCTTGGAGGAGCAGGGATTGAGCATTCCCACACAAAGGAAATTCTGTGTGGAACAGTTCTCTAGGTGAGCTGGGAGTGTCTTTGTCACAAAGGGACAACACCATTTTAAGCATCTGCAGCACTGCATGTTTCATCCCAACTGAAATATATCAAGATATACAATATATAAATATTTGAAATATATAAAGATATAAAAAGAATGAAAATAAAAGAGAAACATTATCACAGTGTCTGTAATAGCAAATACTGGCTGCCCATCCTCTGGGCAGAAAAACAACCCTACAAGGGCCAACAGCAGCTGCCTGGAAAAGAGTCAGAAAGGTACTTTTCAAATTTTATGGTAACTAAAATCACAAAAAGGGAGCAAAGAAAGGAAAGGGGCTATTCATTTTTTTTCTACTTTACTATTTCTGATTATTTTAAAACTTGGTTCTAATTAGGTGATGTGAATTCTTCAGATGAACTCTGGCTCTGAGGGGGAATGTAAGGTTTTATAGAGCCTGGAGTGAGGCTGTGTGTTTTGTACCTTGTCTCCTAGCAGCACAAACCACATGGATGTGAGAGGCTGTTTTATGATCCGCCAGGGCTGTTGTTGGACAGGCTGGAGCTGAGTTATTCCAACCACGTTGGGTTGCTGTTCCCTCCCTCTCTCCTTCTCTCTTTTTTCCCCCCTCTTCCCCTTAATTTTTTTTTCCTCTTTTTTCCTTTTTTTTATTAATTTTTCTTTCCCCTCCTCACAAGCAAGTGTGAGAGGGGTGGATAATTTTATCACCCCCGTGCCAAATTCTCTCACTGGACTTGGCACCAGCAGCACTTCTCCTCTCCCTCCCAAGCCCTTTTCCCTCCCTGGCTGGGATTCCACCAGGCCTTTCTAAAGAAGGCAGTGAACTGTGCTGGTTTCTCTTTCAGCTGCTCATCTCTTTAGTGTTTTCAAGAAGAAGAAAAAAAAAAAAAAAAAAAAACAGCCCAAAAAACACCAACTCTGTGCTCTGTGCTCCTGCTGGGCAGCAAATTCTGTCAGGGGATTTGGGATCCTGGCAGAGGTTGACGGGCTGGGGCTCACAATGCCCCTGTCACCTTCATTTCACAGCTGGGCAGCCCCAAAGATTCCCCTGGGCACACACAGTGCCTGAATCCCACCCCAGCCTGGGTTGATTTCTTGGTGCTTTGGCCTCCCCAGGCTGATCCTGGTCTTGCCTCCCCCTGTTCCTTCCCATCCTTCCTGTCAGTCTGGTGGCTCTGCAGGCTGTGATTACAGAAATAACACCCTCCCATCTCCCCAGTGTCATCCCACTCCAAGCCAGTCCTGTTCATTGGATTACATAACTCTTTATTTAAAAAAAAAAAAGGTTTTAACTGCTGCTCCCAGAGAGAGACAACTTCAGGTCTACATCAGAGCATGACAGCAGCTCTGTTACACTCATCCTCCATATTTCTTTCTTTATATTGCCTTTTCTCTCTTATTTTCTGCTTGTGAGGCCCATGGAGCAGAGCCAAACACTGCCAGTCATGCATTTAACACTGGTTCTGCTAGAGCACTCAGGGCAAGGGCAGGATGGGATTGTTCCCCCTGGTTTTGGAAATGCCACCTGTGCATTTCAGCTCACCTGAAGCTCAGTGCAAGGAAAACTGAAGGAAGTGTTAGTGTTAGTGTGGGTTTGAGAGACCCTTGGGTCACAATGGTCTAACTCAGCGTGGTGTCCTTCATGAATCCTGCAGCAGGAAGAAAACACAAATGAACTTCGTGCCTTCCTGCCCCTCAGAGAGGGAACTGTGCCCTGCCCCTGCCTTGCTGTGAGTGGAAAGAGGCTGCTCATGGAAAGAAAGTCAGTTCTGAGATGAAAATATCTGGCTGAGCTCAGTCTCATCCAGCCCAGGCTGGGATTTGCACCAGTTGTTATCTGAATCTCCTGAATCTGCATCCTGCCAAGGCCAGCACCAAGTTTTGAGTCATGGGATATTATTCAAGCCTTTTTTCAGTGGGATGTTGCCCCCAGGCAGGGGTGGGATCTGGTTGGTTGTGGGGAAGGCTGATTGCAATGACAGCTGGTCACAATCAGTAAATTCAACTGCATCAACCTCCACCAAACACACGTGGTCAGAGAAGCCCCTCTCAGCCCTGGACACGAAGGATTTGAAGGTAGGGATGCCTCTCTTTAGACTTCCTTAGGTGATTTGGGACCAGGAAAAGCATTTCTTTCTGGGTTTTTTTCCTTTTTTTTTTTTTTTTACATTTTTTTTCAGGACCTGTACGTATCCTGGATGTTAGGGCTCAGCTCTGCCCCACCCCAGGCAGGTGGCAGGGAAAACCAAAGGTGCCTCTTGCACCCAGTGGCTCCAGGGTTACCCTTCCCCTCCTGGTGCCATGGAACTGGCCAGGATTTGTTACCCACTGACACAGGAAAAGTCTATGATGATTATTTTCCCTGTACAGCCAGTTTGCTTTGTGTGAGACAAGTCAGCCAGAGCAGGATGTTTGCAGGAGTCACAGAGCCCAAAGACTGTGCCCTGCTTTGCTGGGGCTGTGATGGTTCACGAGTGAACTGAGAGGAACAGGACTCAAGGCTCTGTCTGGGTTTGGATGCAATGCTGCTCCTGTTCTGGTATAAAGCTGGTGGTTCCTTCCTGGGGGTTACACAAGTGTAACTGGCTCCTTTTTGGTATGAATAAGTCTCCAGGGAAGTGATGGGGACAATCAGCAATCTGCATTGGCTCCTCTCTGCCAGGTTCAGGTCACTGGATGTACAGATGATTCCTGCCCAGAGCTGGTGGCCAAATGCCACCCAAGCTAAGCATCAGAGGCAGAAAAATCAGCTTTGCTTAGAAAGAGAAGGACAAGCATGGAAAATCCCCCTAATTATTGTGAATTGCAGCCAAAACCACTTGAAAGCAGAATAGTTCATGCTCGTTAAGGAGACTTTAGGTTGAAAATGTCATGTTTAATGAACAAATCGCTTCCTTAAGGTCACACAGACAAACTGGAATGAGGTATAACACATGGCCCCAGCAAGAGGGGCTGTCAGGGCTGCTGGAAGGAGGCTGAATGTGCAGGATCCTCAGTGGAGGTGTGCTGTCTTGGGAGTCCTGTTATTTCTTACCCACCGCTCTGATTTAAAGAAGTGGCAGGAATTAGTTATTATCAGTTATCAGTTATGATGGATGACATCAGGAATGTTTTATGCCCACCTGTCCCCAGGTCTGAGGGAGGGCACGAGGTGGAAGTGAGAGCAAACCCTGCCAGGGCTGGAGCTCTGCTGGTGGCTCAGGGTTGGCCTGGCCAGGAGGGGACACGAGGGGACACTGCCCAGGCCAGGGCACAGAAGGGTATTTCTGAAGGGAACTAATCCAGCATGGATTGCTATCAATGTGGATTGACCCAGTTCCTCAGACTGGTTCATCTCAGCCTTTCTGGAGTAATTAATCCTGCCTCCACTCTTCCTGCTGCTCTTCCCTCTTGCTTCTGTTCCTCTTTGTGCCTCATCCCCACCTCACACTCACCCTCCCTGCCAGAGCCCTGCTCCTCTGGCCCTCCTTTCCCCCCGTGCTGAGGGGTGACATCCCCCTGAGCCCCTGGAGGGGCTGTGAGTGCCCTGGGACGAGGAGAGGGGTCACACAGGCAGCTCCTGCCCTGCCCTGGCTGTGCCCCAGGCTGGACACACAGTCCTGCTGCCACACAGCTCTGGAGGAGCTGGAGCTCATCAGGATTACACCACAATTAAACCAAAGACAGACAGTGCCCCGTGCAAGGAGAGGGAAGAGCAGCCCTGAGCTGCACAGAGAAACCCTGCTGGAAAATATCTGTGCTTTTCACCCCTGGGCACTGCACATCTTTTTTCTGAGACTGTTTTTGCTGCCCTCTCTATAGCTCAGGAAGAGAATAAAAAAGTTTTCTACCTACAGGGAAAGAGCTGATATGGTTTATTAAGCTTGTCAATATTTTAGATAAATTGTTTATGTCCTGCCTCTAGTTCCACTTTACTGCAGCCTTGCCCAGACTCCCCAAGCTGTTCTGGATTACTGGCTGTGCTCTGATCTCAGGGGAGCTGTGAGCAGTTGTCAGCCATGTGTGTACATGCTGGCCCATCTCACACACTCCACTTATTCAGCAGTGGCCAAAATATGCCCTGCAGCTGCTCTGCTTCTCCTTCTGCTCGGCCTGCTCACAATTTCTTCTCTGTAGTAGACACAATTGTATTTATTTTGTTTTGTTTTGTTCATATGCAGCCAGTCACAGAGGAGCAATGTGAAGAAATACGATCTAATATAAAGTTATTTACTAAATATACACATTTCATGCCTGGCTCTATACATCCTCCCAGTTTCTGGAGCATTCCCTATCACAGGACATCCTGCCAATAGGAAACTTCCCAGCTTTTAAAGAAATGCCTTCTCATTGCTCCACACCACAACAAAGCACACACGTTTGTGTTTGCTCCCTCGGAAACGAGGTTTTCATTCACCTGCCTCACAAAAGGAAGTGAGAATGTTTCTGCGTAGTAAAACAAGACAGAGAAGAGATCGCTGGGCAGGGTGTGGGGAACGATTTCATTTTCTCTTCTGCCAAAAATATTCCATCTGGGTGGAAAGGGGAATATCACTTCTGTGTCAAAGCTATTGGCCTCCTATAAAGGCAGAGCCCAAAAGGCACCTTTGTTTTTGTTATATAAATGTCTTTAAGTCCTCCTGTTGCCTCAGAACAAAGGGCTGAAAGGTGAAATGTTGAGATATTTCTCACAAGGCCAGTCCAAAGCACACTTTTTCCTTTACTAATGCTCACCTATACCCTGTTGTGAGGGGAGAGCAGCTTTTCTGAGCACCAGCCCAGGAGCAGCAGGACCTCCCCGGGGCTCTGCAGGCTCTGTCAGGTGCTGCTGCAGATGAGCCGAGCTGGGGGAGCTCCCAGCCGAGTTTGTCTCTCACATCTGAGCTCCAGACAGAGAACCACAACCACAGGCGATGCAGCTGCAGCAGGAAGCCGGGAACATCTGGCCTTTGGCTGCCTTTAGACAGATCTGGGGTTAGGCCGTTCTCTTTTCCCCTTTGGTTGTTCTCTTTTTCCTCCCTCTCTCTTTCAAGTGCTGCTCCTCAGGACTCGGGCAGACAGGATCTGAGCCCACCACACACCGGGGACAGGATCAGAAATGACACACCTTGGGCAGGGTCTGAACCCAGCACACAGCTCAGGGTACCACAGACAGCCCCAGCCCTGCTGCCTTCAGGGGCACAGGGAGGAAAAACGGGGGATTGTTCTGCCTTCCGAGGTGACCTTGTTGGGGTCACCCTTCTCCTTCTCCCCAGCTGCAGGGGTTCATTTCTGTGCGGTTTTCATCACCCCCACTGCTCCCCAAACCGAGCACACCAAACGCTTCCATCCACAAGATGCATCTGGGGCAATTCGGAATTCGCTGGGCAGGATGTCACCTAGCCAAATAAGTCTCTTTGTCTGCATTTTTTTGTTTTTTTGTTTTTTCTTCCTGGCTGATGGAGCTGTGGTTTGTTCACTTATTACTTTTTTCCCCTGCTTTTATTCTAAGGAAAAGTGTTTGAAGTACAGGATCCTTTAGAGGGAATGAAGTGCAGGAAGAACATTAGGAACGGGATGAGCTGAGGCTGAATTAGGCAAGACCTCCAGAAGTGATATTTAACACCTTCTTAGCAGTGATATTTAGAAGTGATAGTTAACACCTTCTTAGCAGTGCTCAGAAGCAGACACCTAACGAGAGGGGAAACTGAAGCACAGAGCAATGAATTCACTCCCTGAACGGCAGCAAAGGCCAGGGCAGAGTTGGGAACTGAGCCACAGCCTCTTGAATTCCAGTCCAGAGCTCTCTCCAGCGCGACACAGGGCTGCTGGCTTTGGGTGTTGCCTGGTTTCTGCCTTGCTCTGTCTGCACAGGAAGCAGTTCACTTCAGACGTGAATAAACGTGAATAGTGCTCAGAGATTTTTTTTTTTCACCCTGTTTTATTTTTAAAGGACAGTCTCCCAAAATAAATGTTCCCTTGAGTCAGTTAAATCTCTAGTAGGAAGAGTTTCCACAGAGTAAAGACCTTTACCATTAGTAGTGGACAAATGGGTGACTCAAAATTTTTAAAAAATAGCCCATGACCATATAACTTGCTATATTAGGAACTTGTGTAAGTGAGTCTTCTGCTCAGTAACTTCTGAGAACAGCTGGTATAGATACTTCAGGGAAAAACAAGAAGTTTTTCCTGCCCAGAGCTGGAAAAACTACCCTGCCCTCCCTTTCACCTGCCCCTGGGTCTCTATGAAAGACAATTGTGTAACGTTAATTTCTCTGTAATCTCAGCTGCCTCTTTGGGAACGGCATCGTTACCCTTCCAGCCTTTTCACTGCTACCTAAAAATGGCCCAGCCTCAGTCTTGTGTCCCCAGCTGAGATTCCCATGGGCTGTGACAAAGGCCACTCACACAGATGCAGCCTGCCCTGTGCTCAGTGGATTCACTGCTGCCTCCCGTCGGTCTTTTCCCCATCTTGGGCAGCTTGTCCTGAGCAGCTCAGTGCTGTGACTTTCCATCCCTTATTCACTTCTGTCTGCTCTGACTCACTGCTACCACCTGACTGTGGCTTTAGTGCCTAAATCACACTGATTATTGTCACAAGGGCAGCGCTGCTCGGGCACGTCCCTGCTCTGCCAGGATGCACTTCCCAAACGTGGGGTGAGGAGAGGATCCCAGGGAAGGGTGTCCTCACCAAAGTCAGGGTCTGTGTCTCACTGCCCCCTTGCCATTCTGGAGAATGGGGAGGGGGTGGGAACTGGAGAGGAAAATAGTTTGGAGACAGAGGAGTTAATACCTCAGTTACCTCTAGGAAGGGAGGAGAGTATGAGACAGACAAAGGGTGGGAAATGCAGTTTCCTGATGGAAGAGCTTTGGCTGACACGTTTGCTGTGAGTAACAGCCCTGGTGGCCTGTGTCTGGTGGCTATTTATAACTTATATATAACTATATTTATATTTTATAACTGCTCAACAATGATCCCTTATCACCAGGCCAGGGCAGTGTCTGCACACCAAACAGGGAGAAATCAGCTCAGAAGTGATGGGTTTGCAAATTGTCTCTTCTCCGTGAGGGAAGCCAAGGTCCAGCAGAATACACGGATTCAAAACCAGAGAAAGGAGCCTTGTGCCACCCACACACCGTGCAGGATTCCTCAGCCTGCCGGGCTGTGCTGCCCACTTCTTTCCCTCTCTAAACCCAGCCCAAGTGCCTGGGCTGGTATCAGCTCTCCCAGCTCAGATGGGCACAGGGAGAGGTTGTGCTGGCAGATCACAGCCTGGCTGCTGGCTGTGGAAACCAGGAGCTTTCCAAGATCTCTGAGTGCCTGGACTGTGCTGCCTTCCCCTCTCCCCCCAAGGCCTGGATTCACCTCACAGAAAAGGCAGCAGACACCTGAGAGCACAGCCCTGGGATCCTGAAAGCCCTGCCTGGGAGAAGGGACCCTTTCCTGGTGACTCCACTGGAGCACTCCACTCCTTGACCTTTCTGTGACTTCTAGGATGAGCTAATATTTGGGCAGTAACTTTCTGCTGGGATAATCCATCTCTGGGTGACAGTGACACCTCTGTGTTCGGGGCTGGGGTTTGCAGGTCAGATGTTTGCCCAGTGGGATCCTGGGATTCCCAGGAGAAATACTGTGGTTCTGCAGGCTGTAATTAAAGCCAATTATGTCTGTAAAAATTTCTTTCCGGGTGGAAGGTTGAGGTGTTTCATGACATGTAAGGCACACAAAGGACACAGATGGGGATTTATTGCCACACACGAGTCCAGCCTCACTCTTCCCCTCCTGCTCCCCCAGGGTGACCTGCAGAACCGGTTCTCCCCTCCCAGAGGCAGTAACCCAAAACCCGGTGTGGCAACAGAGGAGAGGGGAGAGCAGTTCTGTCCAGGCACTCCTTGCCCCCAAGGGCTGAAGGAAGATTTGACATGGAAACTTCCTTCACCCTGTCAGCAGTGCCTCCATCCCATCCCTCTGCCTGTCCCTGCCAGGCTGTCCCCAGGGCTGTCCTTGTTCCTGAGGTTTGGGACACCAGACAGGAATGAGCCATGCTGATAACACACCAGAGAGCCACTGCCTGGTGACAAGGATAAATACCTAAAGCCCTCACCTGGTTCCTGTATCAAGGCCAAGATGGAAATAAATCATCTTGTGAGACTACTCTGTGGATGTGGGTTCCACAAGGAAGCCAGAGCTGGCTGAAAGCTCCTGCTCCAGGCAAAAATAACGTGCTCCCACCCCATTTCAGTCCAAGAAATCAAGGAGATCTGTTTTACCCATAAACAGGCCAATATTCTGGAACAAATCATTCTGTAATTCTTCTGTTTTCTTAACTAGATCTTTATCTGCTTTGTCAGCTCAGGACAGCGTCACCCAAACCTTGCTGAACAGTGGACTGCACCTATGGTGCATAAAACTGAATTAATTGCAAGGAGATGCAGAGGGTGACTATTCAGAAATGCCTCACTCCTTCCCTGCACTCATTTCTCTTGTGTTCAAGAGGCAGGAGAGATCCTGGCTTGTCTTACTGTCATGAATTAGTCAGTTCTTACTTGTGAGAGAGCTGCTGCCACTCAGTCGTGTCAGGCTGTCAGCAGAGCTTCATTGTGAATTTTACCTGCTGATATGGGTGTTTTGCTGTTGTGACAGAAAGGAGATTTGCCCACATCTGAGTTAATGGCTGAGCCATTAAGCTGCTCCTCTCTCATTTGGATTTCTTGTGGCAACAGGTAAAATCAAATTAATTCTCGAATACCAAAAATTCCCAGTGAGATGTGGTCAGTGGGGCTCAGGGGCTGGGTCAGATCTCACCTGCTCTTGTGTCCCCCACTGCCACTGACAGTGCAGCTCCTCCCTGTGCCCAGCAGGCTGTGACTCCTGCCCTGGGGGCTGTGGTACCTGCCCTCAGCACTCTGATGTATAAATAACTTTGTGCCTCATGGGTTTTGAATGTTGTTTATACCCCACTGGCTGCCCCGCCGTGTGCCAAGGTTATAAATACCCTGCTGCGTCTAGACTGGGTCTAAACTTGGCATTGGGCACCCAGATTCATGAGAGGAGTGGTTCCATCTCCCAGCACAAAGGAGGTGCCCCAAAGTGTTTGATCAGGGCTCCAGAGGGGGCTTGGCAAGAGGCTTCTCTGCTCCTGCCGTGCCACAGCAGCCCTGGCCCCACTCTCTGAAGGGGCCTTGGAAAATCTCCTCCTCCAGAGCTGCTGGGCACCCAGCCCAGAGGAAATACCTGACCTTATCCTTTCCTGATGGGCTTCAATGCCCCATTGAGTGCAAGAGGTCCAAAACATCACAGCCTCACCTTCAGGGCCTGACAGATCCCAGCTGAGCTGGGCTGGGCTCAGGCTGGGGCAGCAGTGGGCTGCTGGGTGGCTGCAGGGCTGAGCTGGAAGGACAAACCAGCATTATCTGCCTGCTAAAGCCACTCTGGTGCAGCTGCAGCAGGAGCCTCTGCAGGCAAACAGAGCCACGAGCAAAGCTGGTGCATTTCCCTGCAAGGTGAGGGTGAGAATTTGTATTTTGATAAAGGACAGTGACCCTTGTCTGTAGCTGTGTGAGGGGGACTGTGGGAACTCCTTCCCACTCCCAGGTTTTCTTGGAGGCTGACAACACTCCTGACATAAAATGGGGCTGTTCCATGATGGATAAAAGACAGAACAGGGGACCCCACCTCACATCAGAGCACTGGCTATAAACACTTCCTCTGTCAACATTGATGAAGCCTCGCTGGGCCATAACCTTAGTCAGTAGCATGCTAAATCCTCCTGAGGCTTGACAGCTCCTTCCTGACCAGGCCACAGCATTCCCTGAAGGAACAGGAATCAGGACAGAATTTTTGAGGCTTGCCTGTGAATGTGGGACATCTCAGTGTGGTTGTGGTGTGCAGGCAGGGCAGGGCTCCAAACTGCAGGGAGCACAGAGCTGCCACTCAGTCCCCCAGCAGTCCCTGATGATTTATGGGATGCAGTTTACAGCCTTGGAAAGGTAAACCTGTGCTCATGACATACCAAGCAGCAACACTGCTAGGACTGTGTTTTGGCTTGGGAGATGAGCACAGTTGATCTGGAGGCTGCAGGAGGGACACCAGCCCTGACAGTCTCCTCTTTACCCAGACAATGCTCCTTGTGACCCCAGTGAGGTGCTGGAATCAGGATTGCTGAGTGCTGCCATGGCCTCCCCTGCAGCTCCTTTGGCCCTGCAGGGATTGAGGGGCTCTGTGAGCCCAGTTCTGGCACCTCAGCTGCTGCTGTGACTGAGGAGCAGAGTGTCCTGCAGGGCTGTGTGTGGCTGTGGCACTCCCAGAGTGTGTCAGAGCACGTCCTTCCCCACAGGATCCATCCCAGAGGGGCAGTGGGGTGCTGCCTTTGCCTCGTGGCTTTGTGGGGTTTGGAGAAACAGAGGGCTGAGGATGCTCTGGGGTTTGTGCCTGCCCAGCAATCTGCCTGGGGATGGTTCTCCCCGAGCTCTCCAGAGTTCTGGGCTGTCCTGGGGAGGCTGCAAAGCTCATTTCCTCAGTGCCTGGCACCAGCTCTGCTCCCCAGCTCCATGTGGAGCTGCAGGGAGGCCCCGAGGTGAGGAGTGTTTGAGCTGTTACCTGGGCAACAGCTAAACACTGACTTCAGATCATTGTAAAACAGCTCAGCCTCGGGGTGATGGGGCAGGGGGAAGGGGGGCTGCCCCTGCTCCCGGGGAGTCCCATAAAACCCTCAGTGAAAAGCTCCCTCTGAAGCCAAACTGGCTGCAGCTCAGCCTGTGCTCGGGGCCCTCAGAGCTGTGCCAGGCTGAGGCACAGGGCTGACCTGGTCCTTTTCCCTCCTGCACCATCACATCCAGTCACCTGCCACCTCTCCGTGCTGTCTTTGGCTTTAATGAGGCTCCGTGAAACACATCCGAGGGGAGAGATTCAGCACAGGCTGTTTCCCGAGGATTCCCCAGGCACTGCAGCCTCTTGGCTCTTCCCTCGGAGTCTCTGAGCAGCAATCTGGGCCTCTGGCACCAAAGAAACTGCCAGAATTCAGTCAGTGATAGCTCACTTTGGGGTTTATCCCTGAAATTGCCAGCAAAAGGCAGAGGAAGCAGTGGCTGGGTACGTGTGTGACCAGGGCTCCAGGCTCAGCACTGATCCTGACATGAATTAAAGGGTTTTGCATAGTTTGTAAAGCGTGACCCAAACCTCCACCCAAGTACTCAGCCATCCTGCCCCAGGTCCGTGTGACAGTGCAGGACTCGGTGTTTGTTTGCTGCTCCCAGATTCCCTGGGAAATGGCTGCTCCAGGGCAGGCTGTGTGACACAGCCATGGGGAAGGGCAGGCTCTGCTCTGTCCCTGTGGAAAAGCTGGCCCTGGTGTGGGGGGATTCCTTCCAGAACAGATGGAGCTGCAGCATTAGGTAGTTATGGGAGGGATGGGATTGTGTTTGACGAGCAGCATGAGGTCACTTGTTCGGGCCCCTTTGGGTGAGATATATCAACAGGCTGCCCTTTGCCTTAAATGCAGTAATTCATTTTTTAAAATCTGCTTGTGCTGCTTCCCCTTCCCTCTTAACCCATTCTCAGCTTTTGCCTTTCCTCATTGTTTCAGTCAGGGATGACAAAGAAGTATGAGCTACCCCAAATAGTGGCATTTACCACAGAATCACCTGTTCTCTTCAGTGGCCAGCATAGCCTAAGGTCACACCCTGGCATCCCCTGCAGCCAGCTGTTACCAGCTCTATAAATCCATAAAACAAAACTAATTTTCCTTCATTTACCTGCCCTCAGGCTGTGAGCCGTGTAGGTCTTACAATGGGATTGAATCTGCAGTGGAATCCCGAGAATCAGATTAAAAGGTGGCATTTGGGGAACATTTCAGCACAGCTGTTGGAAGAGCTGGTGAACCAACACGACTGATGTGCCCAGGGCACAAAGACATGCCCTGGCTCCAGGTTTTATTTCCCACCATAAATGGCATGGTAACAGGAAGGCTGGGCTGGGCACTGACCACAGGCATTCCATAGGCAGATTTATTAAATCTACTATAGGTGGATTTATCCTGTGACTGCAGGGTGCCTGGATCTCTCCTGCTCTGCCTCTCCTGCCTGTGGGTAAGGAAAGAGCAAGAGAAGGAGAAAGGAAATTAACACAACAGAGAACTTGACATAAAAGTGTTTTATATCATCTCCTATAAAACAACCCATAAATCCCTGCCCTCCTGCTCCACCCCTCACATGGTTTTCATTTTAGAGGCTGGCTGAGAAGCAGAGAAGTGGAGGGTACAAAGCACAAATTCTTGGTGGGAGAGGTTCCCCTTCCCTACAGGCTTCCTCCTCGCACCTTGTCCCTGTGCCTACAGCACAGCATTCTCCTCTGGTGAGTAATCACAGCCTGGAGCAAGCCAACATCTGTCTGCATCTGTCTGCCCCTGCACTGCTCCAGGAGCCCGGGGTGGGAGCACTCAGGGCACTGCATGTGGCTGGGGAAGTTCTTCAGCACCAGGAAAAAGGGAAAGGATTGAGCTCTGAAAGATCCTTGTGTTCAGATTTGGTCCCAAAAGAAATCCTGAGATGTTTCAGGGCATTGCAGCTCATTCTGGAGTTCCTGGGGGAGCTGGCTGAGGGTGTTTCTGGAAGGATCTGGTGATTGACAGAGTCAGAGTCACAGAAAAAAGGGGCAGTGCCCATAAAGCTGTAACAATAGGACACACAGTCCTTGAGGGTTTATTGCTGTTTTGCAAGAGCCTTGTTGGCTCATTGCTCCTGTATCCATCTGTAAAGTTACAGAACATATTTAAATGAAAATCCTCATTCACTAAATAAATAAATAAATAAAAATCCAGGGAAAAATACGTTCAAATTGTAGCAATTATTGCTTTTGTTTCCATAAAACTTAATCCTCATCTTGGGCTGTTAGAGCAGATTCTTTTGAGGCCATGCTGGACAGAAGATTTACTGAGATGAATCTGAAGGTTGGGCAGAGTTTTAATGTTGCAGTGAGAGCCTTGGTGATTTCAGGGAGTCTGCACAGACCTTGTGGCAGGACCAGGCTGTCAGGGAGGAGGGAAAGGAAGAGGTCCTGGAGTGACCCAATGAACCTTGCATGGAAAATTCTTGGTTACAGCCTTGTTACTTAATTCTGGAGTGAGGACAGCAAAGATCAAGACACAGGAAAGGTTGGAAAGGATTGTTTAAAGCTAAGCTAATGACAATAAAAAAGCACATGTGGAAGGCAATAAAACTGATGGGATGGGCAGCCATTTTACTGAGCACTTTATGCTGATGTTAGCTAATAAAACAGCACAGCCTTGGGTAACTGAGCTCCTCTCCTCTGAGCATTCCATCCTCCCTTCAGTTATTCAATTCCTCTTCAAAAATAACCCATCCTTATTTTTTAGGGGAAAGATTGCATCAAGTGATTATCTGCAAATCCAAGGAGGTGAGAGGAATTGTTGAGATGAAGGATATTTCATCCTTGCAGGTATTTTGTTAAGTTAAACTGCAGAGAACCACGAGCATGGCAAGCAGATATTCAGAACACTGTCACACTGGGGATGTTCCCACCATGTTTCTGCTGTAATTACAGCTGGGGGATGACAAGAGCACGTAGGTGATGCAGCTGTCACCATGATACCAGGGCTTAAATTGGAAGCAACTCTTGTTCTGCTATAGCAATAATCAGTTCATTGCATTACAGCACTGCCTTTAGTCCCCAGCAGGAAGCAATGTCCTCACTGGCTTTAGCAGAGTCCCTGGTGACTCTGGCATGAATCCAGCTCTGACAGTTTAACCTGGGAGGTGGGACAGAGATGCTGTGTGGAAGATGCAGGGCATGGTCAGTGACTCTCCCCTTTGTCGTGCTCCTCCTAGCCTGGTGTGTTGCCCTGGCAGGGTGGGAAGCACCAGCCTGGACCCTGCACCTTGTCATTCCCCCACCCAGCCCACTCCCCATGCACGAGATGTTTGGTCCCTGAGCTCACTCCTGAATGGGCTCCAGGTATCTCCTTTTGCTTCAGCTGCTCGTCCTGAGCCCCGGATCACTGACCCTCCTCCCATATGTTTCCCATTAATCTCAGTCTTGCCTGCAGAGGAGCTTGCTATGGGGATGGAGGGAAGTTGGCTCACACAGGGGTATGCTGCTACTCTGCTCCGTTGATCCCCTTTGGATCTTCCAAAAATCAGGATTCTTTCTGCCTGTACTTGGCTATATCCCCTATATCTGACTCCATACCCTCTGTTTGGCTCTGTAGGCTGTATTTGCACAAGGATGGAGGAGCTCTGCTCACCCACTCCAGCAGTGATGGCTCCTGTAAGGCTCCAGGTGTTCCTGACAGACCCCAGGGACTTTCAGAGGTGTCTCAGCCCTTGCTCAGAGTGTGAAGCCACAGGATTTCCAGCAAAAGCAGGGCTGGCTGTCCCAGTCAGTGGTGTCTGTCTGTCCCAGTCAGTGGTGTCTGTCTGAGTTAGCACCAAGCCAGGCTGGCCATGGGCAGGCTCTGAACAGCTTCCCAAGGGCTCTCAGTGTCCCCTTCTCACTGACACACCTCCTGTTCTAGGGAAAACATTTGGGCCTTAATGGCATCTCCTCACCAGAAGCTGGTGAATCCAGTTCCATGGTAGGGTGGAAAAAACTGTCTTTTGCCAGCTATAATTTTACCCAGTTTCCCTTTCCCCTGAATGCCCACCTTGTTCCTCCCGGGGTGGGTCAGGCCTGCAGGGGCAGCATGACACAGTGTTTAAACTGACAGCTGCTGCTTGGTGCCTTGGCCCTGAGCGTGGAACCAGAACTGTTTTAGCAATGACAAGATGTTTAGGAACAGAGGCCAAGTCTTGTAACACGTGTAGCACCCGAGTGCAGCTGACTGAGGGAGTTGTGGGTGTGACAGACAAATGCTGACCTTGGGGCAAGGCACTCTGCCCTGGCCTCATCCCTGCCTGCTCCTTTTGTGCCCTCCTGCCTCATCTTTCCACGTGGGAAACAGGAGGAGTCAGTAATCACTCCCTGCAGGATGAGAGACAGAAGGCATTCAAAGTGTCTGCATTTACTTTACAGCCTTCAGGATGTCCATTTAATCACTCAAAGCACTCTCAACAAAATTTTGCTGACAGAATAGGCCAGTGATGTGTCTCTTCACTGTGTTCTGTTACATGACCACATGTGTTCTTCACGATGACTTTGGATGCTCTTTTGGACAGACGTTTCTCCCGAGGCTGTTCCCAAACTCTGAGCAATGACCTGGGCCATTCTGAGGGCAGATCAGTGCTATCAGGGTGTTCATCACCACCGGGGAGATTTCTTTGATGGTGATCCTGGCAGGGATCCACTTTGGGAAGAGTGTCAGCCTCCCACAGACACCCACTTACAACAGGCTCCTACATTCCTTTCACCAGGTGCTTTGGCTGCTCTAAGTTTAGACCTTCAGTGTTCTCAGGAAGGAAACAGAATTCCTCATGCTCCTGCTTGACTGTGTTGCTGTTTTTAATTTGATGCCAGAGAATAGCAGGGCTGCAGGCCCCTGTCTGTTGTTTTGGACTATTTTATCAATTTTTCACCTAACTCAGGGCTTGAGACAGATCTGTTACAGGAATGTCAGACCCAGCTCCAGCTGCAGTCAGTGGAAAGAGTAACTGCCTTGAGTGGGAGCTGGACCAGGACATAAAACAGTGAGTGCAGTGGTGCTGCAATGTCTTTCATCTCAAAGATGCTGGGTATGATCCAGGCTATGCTGGTAATGGTTGGGAAACTGCCAGCTGCTAATGATGTGGAACAAGCTGGTGACTCCTTGCTCCAGTTTGTAGGAAGCCACCAGACAAAACAAGTCCCAGGAATAGCCAGCTCAACCCTTTCCTGGTTGGGTTCACGCTGTACTGGCATGGGAGTAATTTAGGAACTTGCCCTGATGTGGCTCCTGTGGTGTCTGATCTGTGGAGGCCACAATGTCTCTGTGCACATTTATCCTCATGGAATTCCCTAGAAATGCTCCACAGGCTGTACCAGCAGTGTCTGGGACACAGAGTTTCCCCAGACCTGGCCCACTCTGCTTTGACATGTTCTCAGCATGACACAAACCCTGCCTTGCTCTGGTTTCCCTGGCTGTGCCCACAGGTCCTGCAGCCAGACCTGCACCCTGAGCTCCCTGAGGTGAGGGGTGGAGGAGCAGACACAGCACAGTGTGCTGTACCCAGGAGCTCAGACACAGGGGATGGCTGAAGCAAGGAAGAGACTGATTCTCCAGCAGTGTCCCTCTGGCATGGGCAGCATGTGGGAGATTAGACAGTCCCTACTGACCTCAAATTGAGATCAGCACCAGGGAATGACTGTGGGGAAGGAGGGGCATTCCACTGCATGGCACATCTGTACAGCTGTTGAGGGTGTGCAGGCAGGTACAAGCAAGCACAGCTCCTCGTTCCACCTGACTAAGGAAAAGGAAAATCAAGGTGATGATTCCCAGGAAGCTGGGAGTACTTTTGCTGTCTGGCTCAAACAAGTGAGGTGCCCAAACAGTGCAATGTCTCTGTGTGCCAGGGCTTCAGAGAAAGTCATTGATTGTCTGAGCTTTTTAGAACTGATCTCTCCTTGGGGATGTGTTTGGTGAAGGGGAACAGGAGCCGCAAGACAGAGGATGTCAAAGAGTCCGGGGTGGGGTGACAGGCATTCATAGGCAACACTGGAGGTGCAGCCAGAGCACATAAGATCAAACCTGCTGTTTGGAATTTTTCAGTTATAGATGCCAGTCCCCTGTAACTTTTTAATTTTAAAGGGTATTATTTTTGCCTCACTGGTACGGTTCCTGGTTTGAGTGCAATACTCACTAGTTCTGCTTGTTTGGATCGTCTTGGAACATCACTGGCCCACACTATTGAGATGACAGCATTTTCACCTTCAATGGCGATTTCACCACCATCCAGCTCCCAGGTGAGCGCTCCTAACGCTGCTCCTGCAGTGCTCTCTGCTGGGGGATCAGCGCTAGAGGCCGGCAGGGCTGCGGGCTCCTGCTGCCCGGACTGCAGACAGCCTCAGGGGGGAGGAACCATGTGCGCATCCCGCCCCACGAATGTCAGACCCAGCTCTAGCTGCAGTCAGTGGAAAAAGAGTAACTGCCTTGAGTGGGAGCTGGACTGGGACCTAAAACAGTGAGTGCAGTGGTGCTGCAATGTCTTTCATCTCAAAGACGCTGGGTGAAATCCCGGCTGTGCTGGTACGATGGGGAACGGGCTGAGGAACAGTGAGCACATCCAGCCCCACAGGGGAGGAACCATGTGCACACCCAGCCCCACAGGGGAGGAAAGATGCACAAATCGAGCCCCACAGGGGAGGAACCATGTGCACATCCAGCTCATGCCTGGCTCCGGTGACCGTGTGCATGCAGCCATGCAGCCATGCAGCCATGCACGCGTGTGCAGCCGTGCTCCAGGAAGGAGCTCCCGGCCGGTACAAAGCAGGTGGCACAAGCGCCCGCGGTCGGTGCCTGTTGCTGTTCTCTCTCTGTGACAGCCGTGCTCGTGTAAGGAGCGGCTGGGAGCGGCTCGGGGCACACCCGGGCGTGTGGAACCCGCGTGTGACACTCCTCAGCGAGCTCAGCAGGACTGTGACATCGGTGTGCTCTGCTGCTGGCAGCGCTGCTGGCCATGGCAGGCGGGATAACCCATCACCTAATATGAAGTCACAAGTTGCCGATCAGCTGCAGGTTCGGATTCGGTGTCAGGAGCGCTTTTGTCACCTCCGCAGCCGGAACATGCCGGGGACAGCGCAGCTCTGTCCGCTCCCGGCAGAGGGCGGAAACCGGGTGGGAAAAGGACACTTTTGGTCAAAATCTCGCTGTCAGCTCGAGATCCTTCACTGAGCACAGCCCGAAGGCAGGGAAAGAGCAGAGGAACAGTGACAGAATCAAAGATCACACGGTGGTGGAATCAATGCCTTGAGCACACAGAGGAGATGTGTTAATAGAGTCATCTTGTGTCCTGATAACTGCAATGGTTACCAGCTCCCTCCTGAGCTGTCTCCTCTCCAGATTGGTTTTATTCTTACATTCATTTGTATGATCCAAAGGGAAATCTCTTCATTTTCTCACCATTTTACAGGCCCAGCATCTTTAATATATTTACAGCATTAAATCCATATTGCTGCTTGGATCTGAAGTATGTTCTATGTCACTACAAAGAGTAACTTCACAGGATCTCAGTTACGATTTGGGCTCCTCAGGGTGCCAGGAGGAATGGGGACCAGGTAGTCAGAGCTGTAACTTTGCCTCAGATCCTATTTGAACTTAATGCTCTTTTCATTCCTTGTTTTCAGCAAAGTTCATGGACCAAGGATCCCATCACTCCTGTCCACCAGACTGGCTCTGCTTTAGTAAATCATTATTTGTGGAGCACACAGATCAGTTCAGGCCGTTCTTAACAGCACCTCAGGGTTCAGCACCACCACCTCCAACAGAAACATGAAGTTCTAGAAGGTTCTTAGGAGACTGAGGGTCCGGGACAAGTGCACCCAGACACCACTGACCCACTGGGGACCCGGGCATTGCTTCATTTCTTGGGTTTAACCCATAAATCTCTGTGTCCCTCTGAACAGGCTGAAGTTTAAATGCTGGGAATGTGCACACCCAAATATCAGACTCCACGTTTGGGACTGGGAATTTGATTTGTGCCATTAAGGCAGGAGGGAAGTTCACATCTGGACCTGAATTTAAGTTAGGAAGCTGTTCAAGTGTGTTATCAAGAGTGATAGAAAACTCATGTGCATGAAAAACATGGAGACCTCGAGTCTTTTTGTAGATTTTAACATTTTCTTCAGGATTCTAACGTTAAAAGCCGGGCATTCATAAATATCCCAGCTGTGTAGTTAACCCCTCACCCACACACCGATGGCAGCTGTCCTGTAGAGGGGTAAATAAATCACTTTTATTTTTTTATGGAGGACAAAACCCGGGATAAAACCCTTCCACGTCCTGCAGAGAGGTTTAATAAATAATTTTTATTTATTTATGGGGGACAAAATCCGGGACAAAACCCCTCCACGTCTTCCAGAAGGGTAAATAAATAATTTATTTATGGGGGACAAAACCTTTCCACCGAATTTCTGTTGCTCCGTGACGTCACGGCGGGGCGGGCTCTCTGCGGTGACGTCACGCGCTGTCGCCGGCCGCGCCCCCGGCGGCGTCACGCGCGC
>JANPWX010019399.1:4814-19451 GCA_024734555.1 Trochalopteron elliotii | reverse complement strand
GGGCTGGGCTGGGGCTGACCCCAGATTTGTGTCACCTCCCCAGGGCTGGGCTGGGCTGTGGTGACCCCAGGTTTGTGTCACCTCCCCAGGCTGGGCAATGCTGGGCTGTGGTGACCCCAGGTTTGTGTCACCTCCCCAGGCTGGGCAATGCTGGGCTGTGGTGACCCCAGGCTCGTGTCCCCTCCTGTGGCCATGCAGGGCCTGGGGGTAAAGCAAACATTTTTCAGGCTGCAGGCGTGCCCAGGGAACGGCTTCTCCCAGGAAATAGCAACCCTGGTACTGCCCCGTGCAGGATCTCTCCTGGCTCTGCTCTGGGCAGTGGAAAAATACTCCTCTGTCCCTTTCCCTCAGCAGAACAGGGATCACAGTGTTTGCTCGGGCAGCTGTGGGCAGCAGGGAAGGGCAGCCGTGGGCACGGGGGGAAGCAGAGGCTTCCAGCCCTCCCAGCCCTGGGCAGGGGCATCTTCCAGCAGTTCAGGATCCTGCTGGGAGAGGCCAGATCCCTGTCTGCTGAGATTGCACAGGGACCCCTGTGGCTGCCAAGCAGGAATCTCCTGGGGATGGACAGTGGCTTCCCACTGCCAGAGAGCAGCGTTAGATATTGGGATGGAACACTGGGGAGGAATTTCTCCCTGTGAGGATGGCGAGGTGCTGCAATGGAATTCCCAGAGCAGCTGTGGCTGCCCCATCTCTGGAAGTGTCCAAGGCCGGGTTGGATGGGGTTTGGATGGCAGGAGGGATAGTGGAAGGTGGGTGAAATCATGGCAGGGGGTGAAATGAGGTGAGCTTTAGGTCCCTTCCCCGCCACACCACCCTGGACTTCGATGATCCTGCGACAGGGAGAGTTCCTGGAGTAAAGGGCTGGGTGCCGTGGGTGCCCCTCCTGCCCGGGGTGGGGCAGCTCTGGTGCTGCCCATCCCTCGGGGCTGCCCCTGAGTTTCCCTGTCTGCTCTCCAGGCCCTGAGCACAGCACTGGGGTGATTTTCCTGGTTGACTGAGCTGCCCTGCTGCTCTCGGCCCCAGCTCTGCTCCTCCTTTGCTGCTCCAGGATGGAGCTGGTCACCAGCAGAGCCCACCCTGTGCCTCCCGACCCCCGGCTGGGGCTCCTCACATGTGGGCACGGGGCTGAATTGGGGCTGAGCTCACGGGATCCAAACGCTTCGCTGGAATCAGGGTATTTTCCCCTGCGTTCCCTTCACCTGCAGGTTGTGTAACAGGATCGAGGGGACAGAACAGGTTTGTCTGGCACGGCGGATTCCTCGGCACAGCCCCAGGGCTCGGCTGCTCTGCCCACGGGGCCCGGTGTGTCCCCAGCCCGGAGTGCTCCTGCCGCGGGGACAACTCCTGCCCGCTGAGGGACAGGCGGGCCTGGGGCTGCTGCTGGTGCCTGTCCCCTCGCTGGGGACACAGGGACTGCAGGTGGCCCTTCTGGTGCTGAATGGGGCCCCTGCAGCAGGAGCTGGGAGCCTGGAGCCTGTTCCCAGCTCGGGAGAGGGGCTGTGACAGTCCCCTACTCCGGGCACGGCAAGGACACGGCGGGGTCAGTGCCCTCCCACCTCCGGGCCCCGCAGGCTCTGCCCGCGTTGCCACTCCCCGTCCCTGAACCTCGGGGACCTGCGGGACACAGCCCAGGTGTCCCTGACTGGGGCCTCAGCCCTGTCAGCTCATTTTTTTTTCCCCCTTTTCCGTGTTTTCTGAAGCGATTTCTGTGTTGCAACAGCCACCCCTGCCCTGCCTGGGGCCACAGCCGGGGACGGCGGGGCACGGGCTCGGTCAGGGCCAGGGGACACGAGGTTTGGGGGGCACGGGGGGGTCAGTGCCAGCAGCCCCCCCAGGGGCTCCCCCGTTGCCTGCTGCCCGCGGGGCATCCCCGTGCCCAGCACTCCCCGCTCCCGTGTCCCACAGGGAACCAGCCCTCCCTGTCACCCGTGTCCCGGGACACTGCGGGGGACAGGCCAGGCTGGGATTTACTCCGAGAGGTTTTCCAGGCACGCCGTGCTCATTGCTCAGCCCCAAATCCCGCACCAAAAGTCGTGGTTGGCACAAAGGAGTGAAATAATCGGTGCAGGCAGTGAGCGGAGAATTCACGGAATGGTTTGGGTGGGAAAGGACCTCACAGCCCCCTCGCCATGGAGCAAAAACTCCTCTCCCCGTTATCACCGGCCCCATCCCCCGGCTGCTCCCCAGAGCCGCAGCCCCGAGCCCGTTCCCGTGCCCGCCTCAGCCCTCGCTGACGAGAAAAGCTGAGAAGGGAGCGATTGATTGGAAGCTGCAACCCGATCTTTGGTAAACCTGCCCGGCCCCGTCCCCAGCGGCCGCTCCGGGCGCCGGCCGAGGGCTCTCCGGCACCGGGGGCTGTGCCAGAACCTCCCCGGGCAGCGAGGGGATAACCACGGGCAGCGCACGGAGCGGCCGGGAGCGGGGATGACCAGGGGGGATAGCGATAACCCACGGGGGATAACGATAACCCACGGGGGATAACCAAGGGGGATAACAGGAGATAAAAACGGGGGATAACTATGACCCACGGGGGGAAAAAACACGGAGGGTAACGATAACCCCCACAGGAGATAAACCACGGAGATAACAGGGGATAACCCACGAGTGATAATCCACAGGGGATAACCCACGGGGGATAACCCACGGGGGATAACCCACAGGGGATAACCCACAGGGGATAACCACGGGGATAACCCACGGGGCATAACCCACAGGGGATAACCCACGGGGGATAACCCACGAGGGATAAACCCACGGAGGATAACCCACGAGGGATAACCACGGGGATAACCCACGGGGCATAACCCACAGGGGATAACCCACGGGGCATAACCCACAGGGGATAACCCACGAGGGATAAACCCACAGAGACCTGCGCTGCTGCCTTTTGTCCCAGCCAGGCTGTGCGGAAAATGCCGCGTTTATTTATTTATGGAGGCCGGGCCGGAGCTCGGAGCGGGAGCAGCTGGTGGGGATCAGCTCTGTTCTCACTCAGCACAAGCCGGAGCACGTCCGTGTCCACACGGGGCGGGCGGGGGAGGTTCCTCCCGTCACGTTCCCGAGGCTCCCGGGTCCCGGCAGAGCCGCTGCCCGAGCCCTGAGCAGCGGGAGGGACCCCCACCCCGGGCACCTGATCCCCCTGCGGCTCAGAAAGCAGCGGGAGGGACCCCCACCCCGGGCTCCTGATGCCCCTGGGGCTCAGAAAGCAGCTCGTTTGGAGCTGGTGGGGATCCCCCAAGCTCTTGATGCCCCCGAGGCTCAGACAGCAGCGGGAGGGACCCCCCGGGCTCCTGCTGTGCGTCACCAGGGCGAGATGGGCTTTAAAGTCCCTCCAACCCAAAGCAGTCTGTGATTCCAGTCCTGTGGTTCCCACTGTGGCTGTGTGTGCACTGGGATCTCTGGGTTCTCTGGGATCACTGGGATTACTGGGATTACTGGGGTCCCTGGGCCTCTGGGATCTCTGGGGTCACTGGAGTCACTGTGATCTCTGGGGTCACTGGGGTCTCTGGGATCACTGGGATTGTTGGGATCTCTGGGATCGCTGGGGCCCTGGGATCTCTGGGATCTCTGGGATCACTGGGATCAATGGGATCACTGAGGTCTCTGGGATCACTGGGATCTCTGGGGTCACTGGAGTCACTGTGATCTCTGGGGTCACTGGGGTCTCTGGGATCACTGGGATCTCTGGGATCACTGGGATTACTGGGGGCCCTGGGATCTCTGGGATCTCTGGGGCCCTGGGATCTCTGGGATCTCTGGGATCTCTGGGATCACTGGGATTACTGGGGTCTCTGGGATCACTGGGATTTCTGGGGTCACTGGAGTCACTGTGATCTCTGGGGTCACTGAGGTCTCTGGGATCACTGGGATCTCTGGGATCACTGGGATTACTGGGGTCCCTGGGATCTCTGGGATCTCTGGGGTCACTGGAGTCACTGCGATCTCTGGGGTCACTGGGGTCTCTGGGATCACTGGGATTGTTGGGATCTCTGGGATCTCTGGGATCTCTGGGATCACTGGGATCAATGGGATCAATGGGATCTCTGGGTTCTTTGGGATCTCTGGGATTACTGGGATCTCTGGGATTACTGGGGTCTCTGGGATCACTGGGATCACTGGGGTCTCTGGGATCACTGGGATCTCTGGGATCACTGGGATTACTGGGGTCCCTGGGATCTCTGGGGTCACTGGAGTCACTATGATCTCTGGGGTCACTGAGGTCTCTGGGATCACTGGGATTGTTGGGATCTCTGGGATCTCTGTGATCACTGGGATCTCTGGGATCACTGGGATCAATGGGATCTGGGTTCTCTGGGATCACTGGGGCCCTGGGATCTCTGGGATTACTGGGGTCACTGGGATCACTGGGATCACTGGGGTCTCTGGGATCACTGGGATCTCTGGGATCTCTGGGATCTCTGGGGTCACTGGAGTCACTATGATCTCTGGGGTCTCTGGGATCTCTGGGATCACTGGGATCACTGGGATTACTGGGATCATTGGGGTCTCTGGGATCACTGGGATCATTGGGGTCTCTGGGATCACTGGGATCACTGGGATCATTGGGGTCACTGGGGTCTCTGGGATCACTGGGAAGGCGGTGGCCGCGTCCCCCGCGGTCCGTGCTGGGTTTTGTGTGGGGCACGCGGAGCCCGTGCCCGGCAGAACAAGGAATTCAAAGAGCTGCTTTGTGTGGCCGCGGCAGGAACTGAGCCGTGAGCTGCCTGGGCGTGCCCTGCTGATGAGCCGGGGATGCTGAGTGCCCACGGCTGCCCCCAGCCCCGCGGGGACCAGCCCCCAAACCCGGGCTCTGGGATGAGCCTCAGCAGTGGGACCAGCCCTGGTTGCAGGACCAGCCCCCAAACCTGAGCTCTGGGATGAACTCCAGCAGTGGGACCAGCCCTGGCTGCAGGATGAGCCCCAAACCCAGGCAGTGGGATGTGCCCCAGCACCAGGACCAGCCCTGGCTGCAGGACCAGCCCCAAACCCAGGCATGGGATGAACCCCAGCAGTGGGATGAGCCTCAGTAGCAGGATAAGCCCCAAACCCGGGCACTGGGATAAGCCCCAGCAGCAGGACCAGCCCTGGCTGTGGGATGAGCCCCAAACCCAGGCAGTGGGATGTGCCCCAGCACCAGGACCAGCCCTGGATGCAGGACCAGCCCCAGCTGCAGGACCAGCCCCAGCCCCAAACCCAGGCATGGGATGAACCCCAGCAGTGGGATGAGCCTCAGTAGCAGGATGAGCCCCAAACCCGGGCACTGGGATAAGCCCCAGCAGCAGGACCAGCCCTGGCTGCAGGATGAACCCCAGCAGTGAGACCAGCCCTGGCTGCAGGACCAGCCCCCAAACCTGAGCTCTGGGATGAACCCCAGCAGTGGCATGAACCCCAGGAGTGGGACCAGCCCTGGCTGCAGGATAAGCCCCAAACCTGGGCACTGGGATGAGCCCCAGCAGTGGGATGAGCCCCAAACCCAGGTGTGGCAGTGCATCCTTCAGCTGTGGAGCTGAAGCCTTGATCCCAATAAGCCTCTCCAGTGGAAAAGCTGCTTGGGGGAAATTCAGGCAAAGCAGCCAAGCTCACACATCCACACATGCTCAGCAAGGAGAGGCAAGAAGGGCCTTTTGTAGGATAAAGTTCCAGCGAGGTTTATTTGAGGCCCCAAAGGGTGTCAGGAACAAAAGACCTGTGTAAAACCCGCGTGCTGTGCACCAGGTTAAGTGTGGGGTCAGCAGCCAATGGCCTGGGGGCACGGGGGGTACAAGGGGCACTCCACCATACAACCAACTGCCAGCAAAAAAAAACCACCCTACACTCTTTTCACTGACAGTTCCTGTCGCATAATAAAAATAAACCAAAAGTAAAAAGCAGCTGTGTGGAGCCCCACACAACAAATCACTAAAACCACTAAAAATAATAATAAATCAAACCAACTTACTAAACTCAAAACTGTTCAACTAGCCCTAGACATTGCTGAAAAAAAAAAGTAACCAAAGCTCTACCTCTATACTAATTCATGGATAGTAGCCAATGCTTTATAAAAATAGTTGAAAAAGTGAAAAAAACTAACTGGCAACATAAAAAAACCCCAATTTAAGCTGCCAAAAATTAAAAAAAACATTACCACTCAAATAAAAAAGCTACCTATAAAAATCCGTCATATAAATACCCATGTCCAGTGATCTGCAGGGAACAGGGCTGGTCATGGGGGTCCCACAACCAAAGGATCATCAGGGAAAGGAGAGACCACGAGAATTTGGGCTTCAGGGAGAACTGGGGTAGTGTCACAGAGTGTCACAAGGCACTGTGGGGAAGTCTTCTCTCTAGGCTAGGTGGGAAGTCTCTGTGGTAAATCCTTCCAAGGCCAGATCCTGGGTAAGACCTCGAGGGGCTCCAGGGACTCCACACCCGGGCACTGGGATGAACCCCAGGAGTGGGATGAGCCCCAGTAGCAGGATGAACCCCAGCACTGGGAGCAGCCCTGGCTGCAGGACCAGCCCCAAACCTGGACACTGGGATGAACCCCAGCAGTGGCATGAACCCCAGGAGTGGGACCAGCCCTGGCTGTGGGATAAGCCCCAAACTTGGACACTGGGATGAGCCCCAGGAGTGGGACCAGCCCCAAACCCGGGCCCTGGGATGAACCCCAGCAGTGGGACCAGCCCTGGCTGCAGGACCAGCCCCCAAACCTGAGCTCTGGGATGAACCCCAGCAGTGGCATGAACCCCAGGAGTGGGACCAGCCCTGGCTGCAGGATAAGCCCCAAACTTGGACACTGGGATGAACCCCAGCAGTGAGACCAGCCCTGGCTGCAGGATGGGCCCCAGCAGTTCATGGGGAAGAGCCCCAAGCCCTATCAATGGGCCAAGCCCCAGCAGCAGGATGAGCCCCCTGGCACTGGGACCAGCCCCAGCAGCAGGATGAGCCCCCTGGCACTGGGACCAGCCCCAGCAGCAGGATGAGCCCCAAACCTGGACAGCAAGATGAGCCCCAGCAGTGGGACCAGCTCCAGCATCAGGACCAGCCCTGGCAGCAGGATGAGCCCTGAGCCCCAGCAGTGGGCTGAGCCCCAAGGCCTGGCAGTGGGACAAACCCCAGCAGTCCATGGGGATGAGCCCCAGGATCAGGACCAGCCCTGGCAGCAGGATGAGCCCCCAGCCCCAGCACACCTCGTAGCTGCCCAGGGAGCAGCAGAACAATCCCCCTTTTCCTTGGCAGATGGGGTGGGCACTGTGCCCCTGCTCACAGGGCTGGCAGGGGGCACAGCCCCAGGCCTGGAAGTGCCCCCAGCCCCACAGGAAGGGGCAGGAGCAGCTGGGGGGCTGCAGTCCCACCCCTGCAGGGATGCTTTGGGGTGGGCAGTGGGTCAGGATGCAGCAGGCACCACTGCTGGGAGGCAGGAGCCCTGTCCTGGGCTGGGGGTCTGAGCTTTGGAGGTTTTACCTGGGCTGGAGATGGGTCCTGGTGGTCGTGGCTGGTCTGGGGACCGGCAGGGTCCGTGCAGGATGTCACCTGTGGAGGTGACACCGGCAGAGCTGCTCCACACGGGGCAGCACACACAGACCTGGGGATGGGAAGTGCTTGGACAGATCCTGGGGCTGCCCCTGGGCTCCTCAGGAGGTTCAGAGATGATGTGGTGGCTTTGTTGTTGTTCTGATTTTTAAATTTTTTAATGTTTTTTATTTTTAGACCGGAGCTTCTTCGTGAATTGTAAGAAATACAAAGACTAACGTTTTGTAAATACACAATTTTTTTTTTTTAAGAGGAAAGACAAATTGATGAACTTTTAAGCTGACTACTGGAGCCAAAGAAGTGTTACTCTCCTCCCCCAATCCCTGATCAAATTCCAAACCCTATTTAAACCCTAAACCACAATAAACTCCCTTTCCTTCTCTTCTCACTTCTCAACCTGACGAGTGAGTGTAGCTCTTTTGTGTCCTCTAACGACAGTGGCTTTGCTTTGTCCAGACTTTGTGATTTTCCCCGGACGAAAGTGCAGGGGTGGGAGGTTTGCTCCACGCTCCAGTTCCCAGCCAGAGCCTCTCCCATGGCCTCTCCACTCCAAAACATTATTTGTAGGACAGTGCCATGGTGCTGTGGCAGGGAGTGTTGTAAGAGCGTGGAGACTCTGCTCCTCCTGGGCAGGAGTCGTGTTTCAGGCTGGTTTATTTATTATTTTTTATTTATTTGTGCATATTCACTCTGGGAAGTGTCAGTGTCCATCGTTCTGGAGGCATTCACTGCCCTGCCAGTGACACGGGGCTGGTTGTGCAGCAAAGCTGGAGTGGCAGCTCACCTGCCAGAGCTGTGGGTTCATGTGGACAGACACTCTGGGAATTCCCAGAAACGCCTGGAGGTGGGTCTGTGGACAAACCAGTCAGATCCACCAGCAGGGCCTGGCTGCTGGGGCCAGGATGGGGCTGTTCTGTGCCAAAGAGATGAGAAAATGGATTTGTTTTTGTTCTCGGTGAGCTGCCTGTGCAGCAGGTGGTGCCGTCCCCCAAGGTGAATTTCCCTGGCCCCAGGTGAACCAGGGGAACATGCCCGGGATCCAGAGCACCTTCCTGGCCATGGACACCGAGGAGGGCGTGGAGGTGGTGTGGAACGAGCTGCTCTTCACTGACAAAAAGGCCTTCAAAGCCCACGAGGTGAGACCCCGAGAGCCCCCCAGCCTTCCTGGGTGGGCACAGCCTGGCTGGGTGGGCTCCTGAGACCCCCCCCTCACCATCCTGGGTGGGCTCCTGAGACCCCTCCTCACCTTCCTGGGTGGGCACAGCCTGGCTGGGTGGGCTCCTGAGACCCCCCCTCACTATCCTGGGTGGGCACAGCCTGGCTGGTGGGCTCCTGAGACCCCTCCTCACCATCCTGGGTGGGCTCCTGAGACCCCTCCTCACCATCCTGGGTGGGCACAGCCTGGCTGGTGGGCTCCTGAGACCCCCCTCACTATCCTGGGTGGGCACAGCCTGCCTGGGTGGGCTCCTGAGACCCCCCCTCACCATCCTGGGTGGGCTCCTGAGACCCCTCCTCACCATCCTGGGTGGGCACAGCCTGGCTGGGTGGGCTCCTGAGACCCCTCCTCACCTTCCTGGATGGGCACAGCCTGGCTGGTGGGCTCCTGAGACCCCCCCTCACCATCCTGGGTGGGCTCCTGAGACCCCCCCTCACCATCCTGGGTGGGCACAGACTGGCTGGGTGGGCTCCTGAGACCCCTCCTCACCATCCTGGGTGGGCTCCTGAGACCCCTCCTCACCTTCCTGGATGGGCTCCTGAGACCCCCCTCACCTTCCTGGGTGGGCACAGCCTGGCTGGGTGGGCTCCTGAGACCCCTCCTCACTATCCTGGGTGGGTACAGCCTGGCTGGGTGGGCTCCTGAGACCCCCCTCACCATCCTGGGTGGGCTCCTGAGACCCCCCCTCACCATCCTGGGTGGGCACAGACTGGCTGGTGGGCTCCTGAGACCCCTCCTCACCTTCCTGGGTGGGCCCAGCCTGGCTGGGTGGGCTCCTGAGACCCCCCCTCACCATCCTGGGTGGGCACAGCCTGGCTGGGTGGGCTCCTGAGACCCCCCCTCACTATCCTGGGTGGGCTCCTGAGACCCCCCCTCACCATCCTGGGTGGGCACAGCCTGGCTGGTGGGCTCCTGAGACCCCTCCTCACCATCTTGGGTGGGCACAGCCTGGCTGGTGGGCTCCTGAGACCCCTCCTCACCATCCTGGGTGGGCACAGCCTGGCTGGTGGGCTCCTGAGACCCCTCCTCACCATCCTGGGTGGGCACAGACTGGCTGGGTGGGCTCCTGAGACCCCTCCTCACCATCCTGGGTGGGCACAGACTGGCTGGGTGGGCTCCTGAGACCCCTCCTCACCATCCTGGGTGGGCACAGACTGGCTGGGTGGGCTCCTGAGACCCCTCCTCACCATCCTGGGTGGGCACAGACTGGCTGGGTGGGCTCCTGAGACCCCTCCTCACTATCCTGGGTGGGCACAGCCTGGCTGGGTGGGCTCCTGAGACCCCCCCTCACCATCCTGGGTGGGCACAGCCTGGCTGGGTGGGCTCCTGAGACCCCTCCTCACCATCCTGGGTGGGCACAGCCTGGCTGGGTGGGCTCCTGAGACCCCCCCTCACTATCCTGGGTGGGCACAGCCTGGCTGGGTGGGCTCTCAGGTGGGCACAGCCTGGCTGGGTGGGCTCCTGAGAGCCCCCTGACCCATCCTGCCCCATGCCAGGACCTCACCTGAGCTCTGTGTGCCCCCCAGGAGAAGATCAAGACCATGTTTGAGCAGCTGGTGCTGGTGGATCACCCCAACATCGTGAAGCTCCACAAGTACTGGCTGGACGTGAAGGACTCCAAGGCACGGGTAGGGGACCCTGGGGGGGCAGTGGGGGACCCCAGCCCTGCTCCTCACCCCCCTCCTCGTCCTCCCTGCTGACCCCCTGTCCCCTGCCAGGTCATCTTCATCACGGAGTACGTGTCCTCAGGGAGCCTCAAGCAGTTCCTGAAGAAAACCAAGAAGAACCACAAGGCCATGAACGCCCGGGTGAGCCCCTGGGAGCAGGACAGGGGGGCTCAAAGGGAACTGGGGAGCCCCCCTGGGTGTCCTGGAGAGGTTTGGGGTGCCCCTGCCATTCCAGGGGGGCTAAAAAAACCTGGGGAACCCCCCTGGGTGTTCTGGAGAGGTTTGGGGTGCCCCTGCCATTCCAGGGGGGCTAAAAAAACCTGGGGAGCCCCCCTGGGTGTCCTGGAGAGGTTTGGGGTGCCCCTGCCATTCTGGGGGGAAATTGGGGACCCCCCTGGTTGTCCTGGGAAGTTTTGGGGTGCCCCTGTCATTCTGAGGGGAAATTGGGGAGCCCCCCTGGGTGTCCTGGGGAGTTTTGGGGTGCTCCTGCCATTCCAGGGGGGCTAAAAAAACCTGGGGAACCCCCCTGGGTGTCCTGGGGAGTTTTGGGGTGCCTCTGCCATTGCAGGGGTGAAATTGGGGAACCCCCTGGGTGTCCTGGGGAGTCCTGGGGAGGACAGGGTGGGTGGCCCCGTGTCCCTGTCCCCTGGGGGGGTCTCTGGGATCTGACAGGGCAGGGCAGGTGGGAGCTGCTGTTCCCTGGGTCACACGGGCACCCTGCTGGACCCCAGCAGAGCCCAGACTGGATCCCAGTGACCCCAGGGTGGGGGTGATGGGTGACGCTGCCCCAGGTGCCCCCAGTGTCCTGCCCCCACCCAGGGCTGGCACCTGGGGACAAGGGACCAGCATCACCTGCAAGGCCACTGCCCAGGGCTGCTGGAGGGACCCGTGGGATGATCCAGGGACACCTTTCAGGGGACCAGGGTGCTCCAAGCCCTGTCCAACCTGGCCTGGGACAATTCCAGGGATCCAGGGGCAGCCACAGCTTCTCTGGGCAGCTGTGCCAGGGTCTCCCCACCCTCATAGAAAAGGATTTCTTCCCAAAATCCCACCCAGCCCTGCCCTGTGGCAGTGGGAAGCCATTCCCTGTGTCCTGGCTCTCCATCCCTTGTCCAAAATCCCTCCCAGCTCTCCTGCAGCCTTGAGCCATTTCCTGCAGCCATTGGAACAGGGGACAGGGGCTGCTACTGTGGGACAGTGTGGGACACAGCCCTGAGCCTGGGCAGGGCACGGGGGGGTGTCCCTGTCACTGGGGGGTGTCCCTGTCACTGGGGGTGTCCCTGTCACTGGGAACGGGTGGGACACAGCCCTGAGCCTGGGCAGGGCACGGGGGGGTGTCCCTGTCACTGGGGGATGTCCCTGTCACTGGGGGGTGTCCCTGTCACTGGGGGTGTCCCTGTCACTGGAAACGGGTGGGAAGGACCCTGAGCCTGGCCGTGGGTGCCAGTGTTGTGTCCTGGCTGATGGAATTCTGTCCCTGCCCCTGCTCTGTCCCTGCCCTAGGCCTGGAAGTGCTTCTGTGCCAGAGTTCTCTGGGCACCCTGTGCCAGGTCCTCCCCACGCCCCCAGGGCAGAGTTCCTCCCTGATATCCAACCTAAGTTCACTCTCTTTCAGCACAAAGCTGTCCCAGCTCATCCCCTGTCACTGCTCGCGTGGAAAGTCCCTCTCCATGGACACACACACCTCTGCAGGGGTGCCCTGGAGGGTGGGACGTGGTGCCAGCCTGGCCCCTGACTCCCCCTGGAGCCCCCAGCCCACCCAGACACAGCCCAGGGTGATCCCTGCCAGCCCTGCCCTTCCCTTTCCAGCAGCCACAAACGTTCTCGGGGTGTCCAGCCCAATCTCCCCATGTGCAAACCCCTCCATCAGCAGGAGCAGCCCCACTCCTGGCCCTGCCTGGCCCTGATAAGGCTGCCCTGGGCAGTTTTATCTCCTGGCACATCTGTCCTGCCTCCCTCCCTGGGTTGTGTCTCTGCCTCTTTCCCACAAGGAGTCCAGGGGGGTCTTTTGGTGCTCAGGCTGCACACAGAGCCCTCCCTGCCCCTCTGGAAACACCTCCTGGGGCAGCTGAGAACACACTAGGGCCTCATTCCCTGATCCCACAGCCCTGCTGGGCCCACACAGGGTTTTCCTTTCATCACTTCCATGCCCTGGCTGTTTGTTCAGTGGCTCTGGGGCATGACTCTGCATTGGGGCCCCTTCCTGCTGTCCCTTCAGTCCCATGACTGTTCCTCCAGCCTCAATGTCACCTGCCCCAGCCCTCTGTGCTGCCTCTGCTCAGCCTGCTCACCTCACCTGCTATTTATTGACAAAGCTGCTGACAGAAATGATAAATTAATTTGGCCCTGAGAGCCCACAGCTCCCCTGGCAGCACAGCCCAGTCTCTGGGGCAGACAGGGCATGGCGCACGTCCCTGTCCCCCCTGTGCAGCAGCCAGGCTGTCACAGGGGGGACAGGAATTTCCTTTCTGGCTTCGCTGGGATCTGCAAATTGTCCTGGTTTGTGCCAGCAGCACCAAGAGAGGGTTCAGCAGCAGAGCCCTGGGGTCTCCAACACCTTTTCCCCAACTCCAGAGGTCACACCTGACACCAGCTCTGTCTGCTGCGTTTCTCTCCACCAAAGGTTTGACCTGGAAGATAAAAAGGAACAAACCAGGCTGTTATGATGAACCTTTGTCCAATTTTTCCACTGACCTGGCTCCACCTCTTCATCTCAACCAAAGCTCAGGAAAGTGTTAAAGGTTGCTGGGGCAGGGAACTGTGATGTGACAGCCCAAACTCCTCCCTGAGGGTCCTGCAGCCCAAAATCCTCAGGCTGGGGGTCACAATGTCCTTCCTGCTCATCCTCCCGGGGTGGGAGAGGTCCTGCCATGAGTGTGACAAGGACTGTCCCCTCCTCCTGATACACTTTAACACGTGGCCAGAGTGTTTTGAGCCGCTTGTAAATGTATCAATCCCTGAGGGTCCAGACCTTGCAGGTTGGCTTAAAATATTCAGCGAGGCTGCTCTTCAGGTGTGGTTTGTAAAAAGAAAAGGTTTTTACAATAATAATAATAATAATAATAATAATAATAATAATAATAATAATAATAATAATAATAATAAACATCACAGAAAGAAATGAAAAAGCTGAGCACAGGTGTCTGAGAAGCCTCTGACACCTTGCTAAAACACTCTAAAAAGCCCCTGAGTTTCTTTGTGCTCCTTCTTAAATACTTAATGTTTTAGGAGGGACAATTTGGTTTGCTGCCAATGGAATCTAGCTGCATTCTGAGGAACAGCTAAAGAGACCTGTCAGTGTTTTTTATCTCAGCACTGAGCTAAGTGCTCCCAGTTACTGCCAGGACAGCAGAGAAGTTTCTGGGTCCTTTCCCTCATAAGAAATGCAAGGGGTGAGTCTTAAACCTTTCCCTGTATGGAAACACCTGCTGGGGGTGTGGAGTGCAGCCCTACACCCTCCCCCCCGCCCAGGAACTGCCCATCCCACCCCCCCACATTCACCAGTGTCCCCTCAGTGTGGGGACAGGGACAAGGACAGGGCCAGGGCCAGCTCTGCCTGGGGACGGGGCTCCTCTGGGGTCCTGGCGAGGCTGGGATCCTGGAGGGCAGTGGGATCACAGAGGGCTGGAGGAGCCAGCAGGGATCTCAGAGTGAAAGCAGAGCCTGAGGCAGCAGGGAACACCCCAACAGTAACCACAGGGGTCAGGGCATGGACATTGTGGGGTCGGGGGTCTCAGCCAGCACTGGCTGTGTCCACACCATCCCCACCAGGAGCTCCACCAGCCAAATTCCACCCCTGTGAGCGGGGCCAGGAGCCAGGAAACTCGAGCAGGGCCTTGAGGAGCAGCAGGGAATTCTCCAGGAGCTGCTGAGGGCTGGCAGTGGCAGCACGGGCTGACAGAGACCAGGTGCCCTTTGTGCCTGATCAGCTCCAGGCAACGGGCAAAGTCTGACAGCTGTGTCCAAAATCCAGCCAGTCTGCTCTGAATACAACCCCTCTGCTCCCAAATCCCATCCCTCTGCTTCCAAATCCAATCCCTCTGCTTCCAAATCCAATCCCTCTGCTTCCAAATCCAATCCCTCTGCTCCCAAATCCAATCCCTCTGCTCCCAAATCCCATCCCTCTGCTTCCAAATCCCATCCCTCTGCTTCCAAATCCCATCCCTCTGCTTCCAAATCCAATCCCTCTGCTTCCAAATCCAATCCCTCTGCTCCCAAATCCCATCCCTCTGCTTCCAAATC
>JANPWX010019394.1:25056-38685 GCA_024734555.1 Trochalopteron elliotii | reverse complement strand
GCTGTCCTGGGGCTGTCCTGGGGGTGTCGCGGTGCTGCCGCGGCGCTGTCCCGGGATGGCACGGGGCTGCCCCGCTGTCCCCCCGATGTCCCAGGAGGGGCTGGAGGAGGCGCGGCGGGCGCTGGCGGAGGCGCGGCGGGAGAAAGGAATGCTGCGGGAGCAGCTGCGGGAGCAGCGGGAGCTGGGAATGCTGCGGGATCCGGAAATGCTGCGGGAGCTGGGAATGCTCCGGGAGCCGGGAATGCTCCGCGAGCCCGGGATGTCACGGGAGTCGGGAATGCTCCGACAGGCGGGAACGCTCCAGGAGCCGGGAATGCCACCAGAGCCCTCCCACGGCCGGCAGCAGGAGGTGAGGGAGGCCGCACCCCAGATTTGCTGACTTTTGACCCCAGATAAGACCCTGTGGATCCTCCATAGAGCCCCGCACCCTTATGGGCTAATTATCTAATTAGCATCTCGTATCTATATCATCATATCTAATTATCTGATAGTATATTAGATTATATATATATTTATATATAATTTAAATATATATATTTTACTCTAATATATTTTGGGTTTATCTGTATTTTTATATCTATACATACCTTAATACGTATTTATCTGTGTGTCCGGGCAGGAGCAGGAGCCTCCCGGCCAGGCTGGATCCCCGCAGCTCCCGGCGGGGCCGGACCTCCCCGCGGGCTCGGCCGAGCGGGAGCTGGAGGAGGCTCGGAAGCGCATCCAGGTGCTGCGGGTGGGTCCCTGCACCGGGGATGATCCTGATCCACAGGCTGGGGCTGGGACCGATCCCTATTCATGGGCTGGGGCTGATTCCAATCCTGGGGCTGATCCTGATCCACGGGCTGGGGCCGATCCCGATCCATGGGCCAGAACTGGTCCCAATCCGTAGGCTGGGGCTGCCCCTTCGGGAGCTCATCCTGATGGGAACGAGCTCATCCTAGTTGGATGGGGCCAGGCTTGTTCCAGGTGGGAATGGTCCCAATGCTGGTTCTGGGATGGGGCCAGGCTCATTCGAGCTGGGAAGGGAGGTGTTGGCACTGGCTCTGGGCTGTATTCGGTGTGCCTGGCCAGGCAGTGCCCAGTTCGGGGTGCCGGGCACCCCTCCCCTCCAGGCGCAGGTGTCGGCGCTGGAGCTCCGGGCCCGGCCCCTCCCCGAGGCGCCCGCGGAGCTGCAGCGGGAGCTGGAGCGGCTCCGGCTCGGCCGAGGAGGCCTGGAGGAGCAGGTGAGGGGACACGGCTCGGGGACACGGGGACAGACTGGGGGGACACGGGGCACGGCATGGGGGGACACGAGGACACGGCCCGAGGACACAGGACACGGCACGGGGGGACACGGGGACACTGCACGGGGACACGGGGACAGCCCGGGGATACGAGGACAGCTCAGGGGGACGGGGGGAGACGGCCCGGGGGGACACGAGGACAGCCCGGGGACACGGGGCATGGCCCGGGGGGACACGGGGACAGCCCGGGGGAACACGGGGACACGGCCCAGGGGGACACGGGGACACTGCACGGGGACACGGGGACACGGCCCGGGGGGACACGGGGACACGGCCCAGAGGGACACGGCACAGGGCGGGGGACATTGCCTGTGGACACGGCCCGAAGGAAGACACGGGGACACGGCCCGCAGGGACAAGGGGACACAGCCCGCGGGAACAAGGGGTAGAGCCTTGGGGGGACACCAGGACAGCCCGGAGGGGGACACGGCCCGGCCCCACAACCTCCCCTGCCTCCTGCAGATCGCGCTGCTCAAGGAGCAGGAGCTGCAGCGACATCCCAGCGGAACTTAAAGAATTCCGGGACATCCGCAGGGACCGGCACAGCTCCGCTCAGGGATGAGCGGGATCCCTCCCTGATCCCAAAATCCACAGCAGAGCCCGGCACAGCTCTGGGAAGGGAGGATCCATGCCCATCCTTGTGCTCCAAACCCACAGCAATTTTTGTCTCCTCATTCCCTTTTCTCCAGGAAAAAGCTGCACTTTTCCCACCAGCCGGCAAAATTTGTCTATTTTTGATACAATTTGGGACCTCATGGATGGTTTACCCATTTTCCTGTTGCAGATTTTAACTAAAAAAAGGGGATTATTCCCTTGTTTTAGCCCCAGAAGACCCAACTGATTTATTCCCCTCCAGCCTTCCATGCCCTTATCCCATCCTAATTTTCCCCCTTTTTCTAACAACTCCCTGGATTTGTGTTTTTGAAGGATTTTTTTAGGAACTAGCGGGGTTTTTATACAGAATTTTTGGGAATTGGGGGTTTTTACTGGTGCTCCAGGGCAGCCCGAGATTGGGAAAGCCACGGGAAGAGAGGTGGTGGTTCTGACCCCCTTCAGTCCTGGTAGGAATAAACATGGAAAATCCAAACTAGGAGCTCTGAGGGATTTCTTGGGGGGAAGTTGGCATTTTGGGAATGCCCAGATTTGGGCTGGGTTGGATTAGGCCCCCAAATAATAATGAATAATAACAATAATTATAAATATAACAATAATAATAATTAACAATAATAAATAGAAATAAACAATAATTAAACCCCAATAATCATAATTAATAATAACGAAGAGTAAAGTTTAAGGAATTGTAATAAATAGCAAATAATGATGGTGATAAAGCTGCACCCTATAGACGAGAGAGAAGCTTTGGGGGGAAATTCACCCTATAGATGAGAAATTCACCTTATAGAGGGGAAATTCACCCTACAGAGAGGAGATTCACCATATCAAGGGGAGATACATTTTATAGATGGGAAATAGACCTTATAGATGAGATACTCCCTGTTATGAGAGCTGTACCCTATAAAAAGGGGCTGCACACCACAGAGAAGAGCTGCATCCCATAGACAGGACACACACACTGTATATGAGACACACACCGCAGACAAGAGGTACATCCTATATCCAAGAGCTGTCCCTATATCTGAGAGCTGTCCCTATATATGAGACCAGTCCCTATATCTGAGACTTGTCCCTATATCCAAGAGCTTTCCCACACGATTTCCTACAAAGAGCTGCAGAAAATCCCCAAGCCCTACACCCCACCCTGCTTCCTCCACATACAGCACATCCCAACCCCTCCCCTTTCTATAGGGGACCCTAAACACCCCAGCAGACCCCAGCAGAGACCTACCCAGCACCCCAAAGCCAGCCCCAAACACACCCCAAAACCCTTTATTGTCTATAAATGACCCAGATCTTACCCCAAACATTTCCATACTGTGCTTCTTCCTATAGGAGCTGCCCCAAACAGAGCCCCCACAACCCCCAAAATGGACTATTTTACACCCCAAAACCCTCTAGCCCCCCACAAACCATCTGTGTGCAGGGCTGGGGATTGTTCAAATTGTCAGAAACACCCCCACAGTTGGGATTAGTCCCAAAGGAAGGACCTAGGAACCCAAAAATTGGGAATAGTCCCAAAGGAAGGAGCCGAGAGCCCAAAATTTGGGAATAGTCCCAAAGGAAGGAGCCAGGAACCCAAAAATTGGGAATAATCCCAAAGGAAGGAGCTGGGAGATGTAGGGTCCCTCCCGCTCCCTGAGGGATCCTCCGTGCAGGGACTGGGGCTCCTCCCCCGGCAGAGAACAGAGAGAGGCACAAAAATAATAACCCCCCCCCGTTTTAATTATTATGTGCACAAAAAGAAGAGGAATTCCGGGATTTCGGGAAGCTGCTCGTTCATGCACGGGATCTCCAGCGGCGCGGGGCGGGTCCGGAGCGGGGCCGGGAGCGGGGCCGGGGTCCCGGAGCGGGGCCCGGAGCGGGGCCGGGATCCCGGGGCTCAGCAGCCGCCGCAGCTGCGGGCGCAGGACGCGCCCACGCTCTGGCACAGGCCGCTCGTGGCCATCACCCCGCACTTGGAGAACTTGTCCCGGCACAGGTCGGCTGCGGGGAGCGAGGGATTATCCCTGGATGTCGGGAAAACTCCGGGAGAGCAGCGAGGGAATCCCCCCAGCCCAGCCCCATCACAAAGCTCGATCCCGCTCTGCTCCGGGGGTCTCTGGAGCTTTGGCCCAGGGGGATTTTCCCTCCCCAGAATTCCGGGGAAAAGCGTGATTTGGATGGGCATGATCCCGGTTTTTCGGGGTGCCCCCTCTCACCTCGCAGCAGCTCTTCGTGGGCGCACACGGTGCGGACGCAGATCTCCTTGTTGATGACGTAAACCCGGCGGAGGCTGGAATTTTTGGGGGGATAGAAAGGATGGGGATGTGAAGCAGAGGGGTTCCCAAAATCTCCAGAGGGATCAGGGAATGTTTGCCCTCCGCCACGCACCTGTAGAAGCAGATCTCGTTCAGGCACTGCTTGCAGGGCTTGTGCACGGAGTAGAGCCGGGTGCAGGGGTACTGCTCCTCCCGGCAGTCTGCGGACAGGGAGAACCGGGAATTCCCGGGAATTCCTCAGCCAGCACCTGTCCCTGCCCCGATTGTCGCTTCCCCCCGCCCCCATTGTCGCCTCCCCCGCCCCGATTGTCGCCTCCCGGCGGCACAGCCCGGCTTCAGGGGGGAAAGGGCTGGCGGGGCCGTGCCCGGGGGTCGCGGGATGGGATCGGCACTCACCGAGCGGTCCCGGCTCCGTGGGCTCTGTCTCGGGCACCGCAGCTGAGGGAGGACAGCGGGACAGGGGGAGAGGGGCACAGGGGGACAGGGGAGAGAATTTCAGGATGGGGCAGAAGCCTCTCCCTGCCCTTTCCCTGGTTATTAGGGCTGGAGCAGCCTTGGCACGCACCGGCTGCTCCAGGGGGAGCACAGCTGGGCTGGGGGGGCAGGGGAAGGACAGAGAGTCCCCAGCCCTGGGACTGGGGGGCCTGGGGGACTGTCACCCATCCTGGGGGAGCTGTCACCCATGCTGGAGGGCTGTCATCCATCCTGGGGATTGTTACTCACCCCAGGGTCTGTCACCCATTCTGGGGACTGTCTCCCACTCCTGGAGGACTGTCACCCACCCTAGGGGGCTGTCACCCACCCTGGAAGAGCTGTCACCCACCCCAGGGGATATCACCCACCTGGGGTTGGGGCCGGCACGGTTTCCTGCTGGGATTGCTGCTGGGATTGGTACCGGAACTGCTCCTCCGGGGCTCGGGGGGTGACATCTGCAAGGAGAGACCCCGTGCAGGGACACCCCAAAACCCTGATCCCCCCCAGCATCCCATGGGAAACACTCACCATGGTAGTCATAGTAATCCTGAATTTCTGGGGAAAAAACAGAAACAGGCTGAGGATGGGCTTAGGGAGAAAACTCATCCCGTGGGGGCTGGGAGCGGGAAACAAGATTCCTGGAATTCTGTGGTGAGTTGGGAAAATTCCCTCCAGCCACTCCAGGGATGGGCCCGGGCCACTTCCCACCAGGTGGGGATTTGGGATGAATAAATATTCCAAAAATAATTGGATAAAGTTTTAATAAATAGATAAAGGTTTAAAAAAGAGTTGGATAAAGTTTTAATAAAGAATTGGATAAGGGTTTAATAAATAATTGGTTAAAGGTTTAATAAAGAATTGTGAGAGCAGAGGGAGGAGATGGGAAAGTTGGGAATTCCAGGAGCAGGAGGAAAAGGATGGAGTGAAGAGGACTGGAACAAAAAAAGGGCCCAAAGGGATGGGTGTCTGTCCAGGGAGGGAAGGCAGGGAGAGGAGGGGGTGAGGATGGTCCCAGCTCTCACCTGCCTGCTGGTCGTACTGGGAATATTGGACCGGCTCGGGGTAGGTGATGCCCTCGAACCTGCTGTACTGTCCCTGCACCAGGAGCACTGCGGGACACGGGGAGGGATCAGTGGGGCACAGGCACCCCAAACCCGGGATCTGGGATTCCCATGGACACCCCAAACTCTGGATCCCCATGGACACCCCAAATCTGGGATCTGGGATTCCCATGGACACCCCAAACCCGGGATCAGGAGTTCCCACGGACACCCCAAACCTGGGATTTGGGATTCCCATAGACACTCTGAACCCAGGATTCCCATGGACACCCCAAACCCGGGATGCGGGTTTCCCACAGACACCCCAAACCCGGTATCTGGGATCTCTATGGACATCTCAAACCCTGGATCTGGGATTCCCACACACACCCTGAACCTGGGATTCGGCATTCCCACAGACACCCCAAACCTGGATCTGGGATTCCCTTGGACACCCCAAACCCCAGACTTGGGATTCCCATGGACACCCCAAACCTAGGATTCAGAATTCCCTGTTCCCATCATCCCCAATCCCACCCCTCTGTTGTCAGGGCATGGCCCCAGGAGAGCAGGAGAAGGATTTGGGATACTCAGGGATACAGGATCAGCCCCCATCCAGGGTTCCTGCAGCATCCAGGTGATCCCAGAGGTGATCCCAGGGGTGATCCCAGAGGTGATCCCAGAGGATCCAGCCATCACGGCTTCGCTGACCCCAGGGATGCTCCAAGCCCCTGTATCCCTTTGGAGCTCATCCTGCTGTGGATCCAGAGGGGAAATGGGCTCCAAACCCAGCATGGAAGAGTCGAAGGGATCAGAATTCCCGGGAAGGGTGGGATCAGACCACTCCACCCCCAGGACATGCTCAGTCCCTCCGTATCCCAGGAACAGGAGCATCCCTGGGCCAGGAATGCTGCCGGGATGGGGTTTGAGGCTCCTGCCCCCCTTTCCTTGCCTCGTAATGTTTTCCATGTGTCCTCCAGCCTTTGTGTGGAGCCAGTTTCACCCAAACTTTTCCTGGCTCGGGCTCCAGCCCCTCCCTGCTTGTTTCCATCTTGGCTCTGCCAGCCCCCGGGGAGTATAAATATCATTTTTGTGGATTTTGTCCTGGTTTTGTGCCACCTCCATGTCCCCACAGCACCAGGGACTCGCTTGGTGCCTCGTGGGCCCAGCTCAGAGCTGTTCCCAGCCTAAAGATGAGCCTGAGGTGAGATTTTGGGGGAATTTTGGGGAAGAACAGGGAATGAGTGATGGTGCAGACACCTAAAAGTCACTGGGAGTTGTGGCCACCTCCTGATCATCCCTCAAATGATCCTTTGGTATCAAAAACTAACACCTTGAGCCCTAAAAATGGATATTTTTTTGGCTTTGATCCCCAACATGAGACTCTGGAAGGTAAAAATGAGGCTTTGGGCCAAAAAATTGAGTATTTGGGTCTACAAACAAAACTTTGACCTCTAAATTGGAGTCTCTGGACTTTGAAAGCTGAACTTTGGTCCTTAAAAATGAGGTTTTTGTCATTAAGATGAACATTTAGACATCAAAAAGGCGTTTGGGACTTAGAAATGAGGGTTTGTACCATAAAAACATGAGGTTTTCAACCACAGAATCAGAGCTTTGGGCTTCAAAAGTGAAGATTTGGGACCTAAAACTTAGGCTTAGGGATGTAAGAGTGAGGTTTGGGGGCATAAAAATGAGGGCTTGGGACCTAAAAATTAGGGTTTGGAACATAAAAATGTATGGGATGTAAAAAGGAGGCTTGAGGACACAATAAAATAGGGTTTTCGCTCTAGAAATGGGGTTTAGACCCTGAAAATGAGAGTTTAGACCCTCCAGATGTGTCCTGGGGTTTAAAAATGAGGAAAACCGGTAAAAATGGAGCTGGAAACTGCAGATTTGGACAACCTGACCGGTGCTAGGGGGTCCGGGGGTTCTGGGGACACTCACCTGGCAGACACAGCACCAGGAGCTCCGTGACTCTCATCCTGCTGGAATGACAGGGCGGGAGCGAGGCCGGGACGCAGCCGGAGGAGTCTGGGTGTGGAACAGAGGGAATTCAGAGGGAGGGGACACACGGGGACACGGCCCCCACACCCACCCCCGAGATGCCCCCGGGAGCTGGCTCCAAAAATGTCCTCCCCCTCCAAATCCTCAGAAACCAAGGAATTTCCCCAAAAAGGTTTCCTGCCTGCTCCCAGGGGACTTGCAAGGACCAAGCCTTGAAATATCCCGGGGGCAGAGCAGGGAAGAGAAACGGCGGGATGGGGGAGCACTCCCGGGATCATTCCTGGGATGTCAGGATCACTCCCGGGATGTTGGGATCGCTCCCGTGGTGTTGGGATCACTGCCAGGATCGTTCCTGGGGTGTCGGGATTGCTCCCGGGGTGTCAGGATCACTCTGGGATCCGGGATAACAGCTGGGATGTCAGGATCGCTCCAAGGATCAGGGAACACTGCCGGGATGCTGGGATCACTCCCGGGATCATTCCCGGGCTGTCGGGATCACTCCTGAGATCCGGGATCACACCCAGGATGTCAGGATCACTCCCAGGATCACTCCCGGGATCATTCCCTGGATGTCAGGATCACTCCTGGGATCCAGGATCACTACCGGGATACCGGGATCACTCCCAGGATCGCTCCCAGGATCACTCCCGGATGTTGGGATCACTCCCAGGATGCGGGAGGAGAGGGCCGGACCCCCCGGAGAGGAACTTCAGAGTTTCTTTCCCGAGGTTTCCAATTCTTTGGGAAAGGAATTGTTTTGAGGGGATGCTACGTTTGCTCGGGCGTCTCCTAAATCCAAAGGAACGTGGCGATTTTGAGGAGGATCCAGTGGGGTTTGGTGGCCTCGGGCACTCGCGGCTTCCCGGGGTTTTCCAAGCCCGCTGTTCCGGGCAGGAAGAGGGGCCAAGGCCGGGAGCCCGGCAGGCATGCCGGCCGCCTTTCCCCCCAGCGCCAGCAGCTCCAGGGGGAAAATCGCTGGGAAAATGAGAAATTCTCCCCCCAGACTCCTCTGAAATCCAGGAGGAGTTTGAGGATGAATCCCGCGGGCACTCCCGGCACTCGGATGGGGGCATCCTCCCTGGGCTCTCCCAGCTCTGCTCACGGCGTGGGGAAACTGAGGCACGAGCGAGAGGAGCCCTTTGGAATCTCATCCCTGCGGAGTGGGAACATCAACCCCCCTTGCCAGGGGAGCTTCCTGACCCAGATCCCGGGGGGATTGTGCCTCCAGCCCTGCAACACTCGGGAAGGGTCAGTGGGACTGGCAGCAGCAGCTCTGGGATGTGGGATCTCCCAGGGATCTCACCCCACACCTTCCAGGGATCCCATCCAGCCCCACAGTGTGGGATCCTTCAGGGATCCCATCCTGCTCCATCACCAGTTACATTTTCCAGTCACCCAGGTCACCTGAGGCCTCTTCCAGGGACCTTGTCCTGCCCCAAACCCCGAGCGTGGCACCCTCTGCTCCCAGGTCCTCTCCATCACCACCACAGCTCCCTCAGGGACCACATCCTGCAGCCCCTTCCCCACCACAGCCCATCCCATAGGAATCCCATCCTCCCCATTCCCGGGACTGGAGTCACTGGAGCTGCCAACTCCAGACCCTTCCCAGCTTTGGGAATCCATGGAGTGGGTCCCTGCCTGGGCTGGGATCACCACACTCAGGCCTGGCTGTCCCTCGGTGGGACAGGTCCTGTCTGCTCCCCAGGACCCAGGAGTGACATGGACACGGGCTGAGCTGCGCTGGAAGTGTCCCGGGACAGGAGGGACTGGGGGATGAGCCGGACCAGCGGCGCCTCCAGAGGCTTTGCTGAGCTGGCTGACCTTGGATCCAGGACAGCACCTGGGGCCTGGCCAGGGGTCTGGGGGGCCCAGAGGGGTTGGGGGTGCCCATCCCGAGCTCTGCTGGTTCTGCATGTGTGGGGATCCCAATCGTCCAGATTCAGTGCCCGGATCCCAGCAGGGAGGGATGGATGGATGGATGGATGGATGGATGGATGGATGGATGGATGGATGGATGGATGGATGGATGGATGGATGGAGGGATGGATGGATGGATGGATGGATGGATGGATGGATGGATGGATGGATGGAGGGATGGATGGAGGGATGGATGGATGGAGGGATGGATGGATGGAGGGATGGATGGATGGATGGATGGATGGATGGATGGATGGATGGATGGATGGGTGGGTGGATGGATGGAGGGATGGATGGATATCTGCATGGATGTACAGATGGACACCACCTCTGGAGCCATTGCCCTCTGTCTTCCTGTCTTCCCAAGGACACGGCTCCTCACACAGTGCCCTCCCTGCCAGCCCCGTTTCCAGCCTGCACAGCTTCTCCCGAGCTCCAATTCCCTGAATTTCCCCCAAGTCTTGGCTGGAGCTCGCAGGGTTTGGCTGCAGGACGGGGACAGTCGGGTCACGTCTGCCCCGATGGCGACGCCAGCGGCTGCTCCCGACAGAGACCCTGGAGCGACACTGATGCCCCACGATGTCCCCACGATGTCCCTCCTTCACCCAAAGCCCTCGAAGAGGGGATGAAGCCGCCCCCACCCTCGTCCCCCCCGTCCTCCCCCCCTCCGGCCGCTCCCCGCCGGGAGGGCCCCGTTGTTCCCCCTTCCCTTCCCCAGGCTCCGCTCCCTCCGTGCAGGGGTCCGGCGGCTCCGACCGCGCCAGATGTTTTTTGCAACTGCACATCTGGGAACAATCAACCCCGGAGAAAGAACACCACAGTCCCTTTCATTCTGCTAAACCCCACCTTCCCCCAGCCTTCCCCCCCCCCCCCCCCTTTTTTTTTTCCCCCATTTTCCTTTCTTTTCTTTTTTCTTCTTTTTTTTTCTTTTTTTTTTTTTTTAGCTCTCCCTTTGCCAGAGAGTGAGAGAACAAAGGGAATATTGAAGGATTCCAATTTTTTTGGCCCCTGACCAGAGGCAAAGAACTCGGTGCCCCCATCCCCGTTTTCACACATCACCTTTTCCTTGGGGACCCATCCCCCAAAATAAATCGGAATAAAAGATCCCTTTTCAACAATCTCTTTCCAGGATGGAAAAGAAAAAACAAACCACCAACAAACCCACGGCTTCCTCCAGGCTTTGGGGTATTTTTAGACTTTTTGGAAGTGGTTAAAAATCTCCAACAACTATCAGGCCTCAAAGAAGGGCCCCCTCCCCCCCCGGCTGCCGTTCCTTCAGCACCCCAAAAATCGAAGGGGTTTGGCTTTTTGAGGTTAAAAAGTTGAAAACAACTTTTCCAAGCTCTCAACTGTTGAAGTTTTAAAGGTGATTTCACAAAGCTCCCAAAATGGGGCTCAGCCCCGTTTGCTGCTGGGGGGGCTCCCCGGAGTTCCTGGGAATTGGGGGGTTTCCCTCGCCTGGTCCTTACCAGTGAGTGCCGGCTCTGCCCTCGCCCACCGCCTCGGTCTCCTCTCTCTGCTTCCCCAAAACTCTTGAAATGAGAGCGAAAAAAACTCAGAAAAACCCAAAAAACCTCCTACCTCCAGCACGGGGGATCCGCTGGGTCCTAAAGCCACACCTGAGCCGGCCCCTTCCTCCTCCCGCGCTGCCTGGGAGGGGGAAAACCGGGAAAACCCACAAAGAACCACAAATAAACACCCGTGAGAACGCACCGCTGCCAGGGGCGCCGGGGACGGAGTGTGTTGTTGTTTTGGGGGGGGTTTTCCCGGTGAGATGAGTTTTAAATCCATGGAAAAGCGAGGAGGGGGGAGGATCCCGCGCGGAGCGGGCCGGGGTTTGTGGGGCTGCAGGGAGGGAGGGATGGAAGGAGCAGCTCAGGGCATTTTTCTGTCACCTCGTCAGCTCTTGGAAAAACATCGCTGCACCCCCAAAATTTGGGATCCTGGGATCACAGCGCCCCTCCCGATCCAGGGGTGGAGGGGTGGATTCCGATCCCCGCCCCCAGCAGCGAGGATGCTGCAGCCCCGCGGGGGATTTAGCCCGTGACAAAGCAGGAAAAGGACACAAATCTCCCAAATCCCGCTTTTCCCACCCAGGCCGGGGCTGCCAGAGGCTCAGCAGCCCTCGCTGCCGCCCTGGGGCCCCTTTCCCCGCTCCTGGCGGGATCGGGATGACCCCAAAACCCCCCGAGCTCGGCACGGACACAGAGCCAGAGCTGGGGGGCGGATCCTGCAGGTTTGGGGTGAAAACCCAGGAAAGAAGCAAAGGGAGGGCGCTGGGATGGAGGGAGAAGGTCTCTGGAGACGAGAATGGGGATGAGCAGAAAAGATTTTCTCCCGGGGGATTGGATTCTGAGCAGCCCACGCTGGGTTGTGCCGAGGGCTGAGCACCAGCACGGGTCTGAGAGCTGCAAAACGCAGGAAAAAGGGGATTTTCAGAGCAGGATGAGAGGCCGATGGGTCTGGAAGGTGCTCCCACCTTCTCTCCTCTGGTTTTCCAGGCTGAAGGTTGGATAAAACCACCCAAAGGATCGCCAAAAACACCTCAGTTTCCAGGCTGAGATAAAACCATCCGAAATACCCCAAAACCACCTCAGCTGCTCCCACTGAGCTTCTGCCGGCCCCCAACTGCAGCCTTATCCTCACCCCAGCCCTATTCACCTCCACGCAGGGGCAGGGGCTGCCTGTCAATAATTAAATGATCTTTATGACCCCACCGGGGCCGGGAACACCCTCCCGACCCATCCAAGCCAAACACCCCGGAGCGCGCGGGAATTCCAAGGGGGAGCCGCTCCCGGGTGCTTCTGCTTTGAAAACCGCCAAGAACGGGCAAAAAACTCTGCGAGGGCTCTGAGTGTGGAGGGTTTTTCCAGGCTCGGGAAACCTGAGTTAATAACCGCAGCCTTGGCCGGGCCTTCAGGAAACCTCTTACCTCTGCTTGTGCCTCATTTCCTGACCTAATCCCCAGCTCCCCAGGGCAGAGAGGCGCCGCCGGCGCTCGGAGGGGGTTCAGACTTTCCATGGAAGTGAATCCCTGCAGGAACCAGCCCGGGATCCTGGGAGGCAGCTGCAAAAGCCCGGGAGGGGGGTGCGGGCAGCACAGACCCTCCCCGGGGAGCTACTCTTTCCCTTCGGGATGCCGTGTCTCCGTCTCCCAGCTTTTCCTCGGTGGAAGGTGCGAGGTTTCGGAGTCTCGGCCAGGACACCTGGGCTTTTCCAGCGGTTATTGTTATTTTCTAGGAAATTCCAGCTGGAGAGAGGTTGTTTAGCTCAGTTTGGGCTGCAGGAATCCCAGCGGTGTCATCCCTGGCTCCAGTCCCTGCTTTCGAGCATTGAGCTGAGCATTTCCCAGCCCGGCTGGGAATGAGGTGACCCTGAAACCTCTCCCTACTCCACGGATACTCACCCATGCCATCCCAAATCCATCCCCAGCGGGCAGCACGGACGAGCAGCCAAGAAAATAAGTGTTAATTTATTGGACAAGACCCGTGAGGGCCCTGTCGGGAACCCACAAGGGGAACCGTCGACTCCCCGCATGCCCTGAGGCGTTGGGGAAGAGTTAAAAAATAGCGAATTTGTGGGATCTGTAACGCTACAGAGGTCCCAGCCCGAGGCAGAGGTGCTCTGCCCGAGCTTTCCAAGCGAAGAAGGGGCCCAGGCGCTGGGGATGGAGCAGCAGCCTCGGCAAGCTGGGAACAGGGACTGTAAACTCCCTACACATCTAGAGGGGACTGGGGATTCACAGTGACACAGCTGGGAGTGCTGGGGACATCAGGGACCCCCTTCCTGGCGGCCTGGGCCGGCCACGAGAGGCCCACCGGGCCCCAGCGGCCAGCACGGGAGTGTGGGGAATGCTGCGGGAAGAGCTGGGCTGGATTCTCCTCTTCCTCTGGATCTTCTCACCCATTCCTCCTCCACCACCTGCCCCTCTGGGCTGCAGCCACAGGATCAGTGTGGCCCTGGGATCAGCGTGGCTATAAGATCACCCTGACCATGGGATCAGCATGGCTGTGGGATCAGTGTGGCCATGGG
>JANPWX010019394.1:5757-25051 GCA_024734555.1 Trochalopteron elliotii | reverse complement strand
GATCACCCTGACCATGGGATCAGCATGGCTGTGGGATCAGTGTGGCCATGGGATCACCCTGACCATGGGATCAGTGTGGCCATGGGATCAATGTGGCCATGGGACCAGTGTGGCCATGGGATCAGCATGGCTGTGGGATCAGTGTGGCCAGAGGATCAGTGTGGCCACAGGATCAGCATGGCCTTGGGATCACTATGGCCATGGGATCAGCGTGGCCACGGGATGAGCCTGGCTGTGGGATCAGTGTGGTCATAGGATCAGTGTGGCCATGGGATCAGCATGGCTGTGGGATCACCCTGACCATGGGATCACTGTGGCCATGGGATCAGTGTGGCCACAGGATCAGTGTGGCCACGGAATCAGCGTAGCTGTGGGATCAGTGTGGCCAGGGGATCAGTGTGGCCGTTGGATCAGTGTGGCCATGGGATCACCCTGACCATGGGATTCACATCTGCGATGCCGAGGGATCCTGCCCACTGTATCCCGGCTTTTTCCAGGATAAATAAATTAAAGAAGTGTCCAAGGGCTGGGGCAGAGGGCACAGCTGGCACTGCTATCTCATGGCCAGGGACATCCTGGGCGTGGCGAACAGGGGCTGGTCCAGGGGCGGCCAGGCTGGCTGTTGCTGGCTCAGCTCCTTCTCCAGCCTCTTGAAAAGCTTCTTGGAAACTTTTTTCCGGCGCAGCCTTCGGAAGCAGCTGAGCAAGCCGTGATCCAGGGCCGTCTGGGGCCAGAGCGGGGAAGAAAACAGGGTTGGGGGAGGACAGGAGAGCCCCATGCCCACCTGGGGAAGCTCCAGGGGGATGCCCCGTCCCAAAGCCCTCCCTGACCCACCTCCAGCACGAAGGCAGCGAAGAAGTTGAGGGCGGCGATGCCCAAGAGGAGCAGCTTGAAATGGAAATCCTCAATGCGCTGGAGCTTCAGCAGGGATTTGGGAAAGCCCAGAGGGTACAGGGTCAGCCAGATCATCAGGCCGAAGAGCAGGATGAGGACGAGCAGGAAGAGCACTGGGGGCGAGAGGGGCCAGGGTGAGGGGAAGGAGGAGGGGGGTGGGTGGCTCTTTGTGGCTCTTGGTGTCCCCATGTCCTCACCGTTGGTGTAGAGTGGCTCCCGGAAGGGGTAGCCCTTGGACATGGCCACGGCCAGGATGAGGTACTGGAAGCCAGTGACACAGAACAGGACGGTGTTCTCGTAGTTGGGCAGGTTCTGGGGCGCCGTCACGGTGCTGTTCAGGGGGACATACCTGGGCCGGGGGACAGGGGACAGGTCAGCAGGAGAGGCCAAGGGGTGGTCTGGACACCACCCCTCGTTCTCCATCACAGTTACAACTTCTTGGTGAAGGGAAGAGCAGGAGCAGCTCCAATCTCTTCTCTGGGACCAGGGATAGATCCCTTGGGAATGGGAGCTGTGCCAGGGGTTTAGGTTGGAGATCAAGCAAAGGTTCTTCCTCCAGAGGGTGCTGGGCACTGCCCAGGCTCCCCAGGGAATGGGCACGGCCCCGAGGCTGCCAGAGCTCCAGGAGCGTTTGGACAGCGCTGCCAGGGATGCCCAGGGTGGGATTGTTGGAGTGTCTGTGCAGAGCCAGGAGTTGGACTGGATGATCCCTTCCAGCTGAGGATGTTCTATGGTTCCCTGTCTGCTGCCAGATCTCAAATCCCAGGACAAACCCTGGGCTCTGCCACAACCTTGGTGCTGTCCCCATCACCAAACCCACACGAAACCAGGGCAGGGTTCAGATGGGATATTGGGAAAGATTTCCTCATGGGAAGGGCTGCAAAGCACTGGAAGCGCCTGTCCAGGGGAGGGTGGGATCACCTCCCCCAAAAAACCCTCAGACGTGGCACTTGGGGTTTAGTGCCAAACAGGAGCTGACGGTTGGACTCGATGACCTTTTCCAACTCTGGAATCCCACGATTCCCGGATTCTGGGCCCTCACCAGCTCTGTGAGACGGTGATGAAGTAGCTGAGGACCTGCACAGTGATGAGAAGGGCTGTCTGCAGCAGGAGGCTGCCCAGCACCAACCCACTGATCAGGGCTCCCTGCGGCCGCCGCACGCCCAGTGCCGGCGCCGGCCCCGTGCGCCCCATCAGCACGGCCACCGTGGTGGTGATGACCAGGTCGAAGAACAGGAACTGGAAATCGCTCAGGTTGGTGTTGATCTGGGGAGGAGGGAAGGGACAGGCTCAGACCCAGATGGGACTGATGCCTTGGGATTTTAGCTTTTGTCTTTTTCATCTATTTGTAATCCTGCAGTTCTTTAGTGTATAGCTCTAAACTCCATATACAGTGTCAGCTGGTGTTCTCCCATTTTGGTCAGACACAACAATTCCTCTCTGGGCCTGGGAATCAAGGACACCTCACTGCCTCAGGCCCTGAGAAATGTAACCAAAAGGGAGTTGGGGGGACCAACATTTACCATTAATTGGGTAAATGACTTAATTACCTGAAGCTGGAATTGGAGGACTAACCTCTGATATGCAAATGGACCAAACTTATAAAAGTCTGAAACCCGTGACCCATGGTCCATTTTTGGGTGTAGCCCCCGGGGGCTTTGTCTGCCTGAAATGTATGTGAGGGCCCCTCAGTAAATACAAGTGCTTTTTATTCCCTTAATTCTGTCTGGCCTCTGTTTTTAGGGAGACCCATAAGTCATCAGCACCCCAGGAATTCCCGAGAAAAGCAGGGATTCAGGGTGGGACTCACGGTGTAGAGCAGGAGCACGGACACGAACTGGACCAGGCTGTACAGGGCCATGTACTTGAAGACCCCGAAGGAGGTGACCAAGGAGCACCGGCCCTCCCTGGGGGAAGACAGAGCATCACCACTGGCCACCCCTCCCCGGGAGCAATCCCGAGGGGGACTGCAGCATTCCCGGGATTCCCCCAGCATTCCCGGGATTCCCCCGCTCACCGGATGACCCTGGGCACGCACTCGATGGTGGCCACGCGGGAGGTGAAGGGCGAGGCCACCGATGCCTCGGCCTCGGACAGGGAGATACCGACGTCGGCCGCCCGCAGCGCCCCGCAGTCGTTGGCACCGTCGCCGCACATCCCCACGCAGTAACTGCAGGAAAGGGACCCCACATTCCTCAGGGAACACGGGAAAGAGACCCCACATTCCTCAGGGAACACGGGAAAGGGACCCCACATTCCTCAGGGAACACGGGAAAGGGACACCACATTCCTCAGGGAACATGGGAAAGAGACCCCACATTCCTCAGGGAACACGGGAAAGAGACCCCACATTCCTCAGGGAATGCGGGAAAGGGACCCCACATTCCTCAGGGAGTGGGAAAGGGATCCCACATTCCTCAGGGAACACAGGAAAGGGACCCTACATTCCTCAGGGAACACAGAAAAGAACCCCATGTTCCTCAGGGAATACAGGAAAGGGATCCCACATTCCTCAGGGAACACAGGAAAGGATCCCATGTTCCTCAGGGAATGGGAAAGGGATCCTACATTCCTCAGGGAACGTGGAAGAAGATCCCATGTTCCTCAGGGAACACAGAAAAGGGATCCCACATTCCTCAGGGAATGGGAAAGGGACCCCACATTCCTCAAGGAGTGGGGAACAGCCTTGGCTCAGCCCAGAGAAGCTGTGGTTGCCCCGTTCCAGGCTGGAGCCACCAGTGGAAGTGGCCCTACCCATGGTGATGTTGGAGGTGTCTCCCAATGCAACCCATCCCGTAATTCCAGGATTACTCCCCTGGGATCCAGCCCCTGGGGTCCACCCCCTGGGATCCATCCCCTGGGCCTTACTTGAGCTCCTGCAGGCTGCACACCAGCTGGGTCTTCTGCTCGGGCAGCATGCGGGCGAATACGGTGGCCTGGAGCAGGATCTGCCAACAGGGGAGGATTTGTCAGTGTCCAGCTGAATTCCCAACTGGGCAGGGCACTGGGAATGTCCAGCAGGACACTGGGAATGTCCAGTAGAGAACTGGGAATGTTCAGCAGGGAACAGGGAATGCCCAGTAGGGAACTAGGAATGTCCAGCAGGGAATAGGGAATGTCCAGCAGGGAACTGGGAATGTCCAGCAGGACACTGGGAATGTCCAACAGGGAACAGCGGATGTCCAGCAGGGAACTGGGAATGTCCAGCAGGGAACTGGGAATGTCCAGCAGGGAACTGGGAATCTCAGCAGGGAACTGGGTATGTCCAGCAGGACACTGGGACTGTCCAGCAGGACACTGGGAATGTCCAGCAGGGCACTGGGAATGTCCAGCAGGGAATAGAGAACCTCAGACCAACCAAAGAAACTCACAGGGAGCTCTGATTTGGAGCTGTGAGGCCGCAGTGGGAATCCCTGGAGAGGCTGAACTGAAGGAAGGTTCCCAATCCTACTGGAAGGTTCCCAATCCCATGGGAAGGTTCCCAATCCCACGGGAAGGTTCCCCCACCCATCCAGGGCTCCAGGCCAGACTCACCCTGGGCAGGAGGTCGGCGAAGTGCTCACAGACCACCTGGAAGGATTTCCCGTTGAGGGCCAAGTGGCAGTGCTGGGGTGGGAGGGAGGAGCCGTCCCGCTGCTGCAGGCCCTGCCAGGAAAACAGCTCCAGCTCTGCAGCCCCAATCCCTGTGGAGCCCCAGGGCCGAGCCAGGACCTGCCCAGAGCAGTGGGAATGGCTCCCCAAAATCTCAATTCCCAATGGGGCTGTTTGGGGTGCAGGGCTGGGCTGACCCAGCCCTCCATGCCCAGCCTGGAGCAGGACCTGGCAGCATCCATGGGGAGGTGTTTGGAGCTGCCATTCCTGCCCCAGTCCTTGGATATACTCCAGGAAAAGGCAGGAGCAGCAGAACCTCTCCCAAAGGAGAGGATTTATGAGGAGCAGGATCACAGCCTTAAGTGCCTCCAAGGATAATGATGCTGGAAAAGCCCTTCCCACCCCTGGGAGGGCTCAGGGTCACGTTGGAGCACCCTGGGATAGTGGAAGATGTCCCTGCCCATGGAATGGGATGAGCTTTGAGATCCCTTCCAATCCAACCCATTCTGGGATTCTGGGATTCCCAAGACTGTGGAGAAAGCTGGATTTGAGGGACTTAATTTCTTAAATATTGGGAAGGAATTCCTCCCTGTGAGGGAGGTGAGGCCCTGGCACAGGGTGTCCAGAGAAGCTGTGGCTGCCCCTGGATCCCTGGCAGTGTTCAAAGCCAGGCTGGACACTGGAGCTTGGAGCACCCTGGGATAGTGGAAGGTGTCCCTGCCCATGGAACAGGATGAGCTTTAAAGTCCCTCCCGACCCAAATCATGCTGGAATTCTGGGATTCCACAAAAAACCCGAGCCCTGCAAGGGTACCTGGGCAGTTTGGGCTCCCAAAAGGTGTCCTGGGCTCTCACCTCGGGCTGCTCCTCGCCCTGGGAATGCTCGGCCAGGACGAACTTGAGGGTGGCGGGTTTGTCGCGGCCGGGCGGTGAGGCCGTGACGAAGATCACACCCTCCCTGGGCTCCACCATGCGGCACCCCCGCGCCACGTTCATGGCTGTCAGCATGTTGTCCCCTGCCCGGGACACATGGGGCATCAGGAAGGAGGATTGGGGATTTCCAGGACAAGAGGAGCAGCTCAAAGCTGCCGTGTCCCCTCTCCCGCGCACTGTAGCCACACTTCCCTCTTCTTTTCTCCAAAACCTCCTGCCTGCTCTGCCCCAAGGAAATGCGCATTCAAGCCCTGTTCTCCTGCCTGGAAAACACCCGGAGGTGACTCTGCACCCCCTGCATTAGCCATGGAATTTGGGATTTCAAACATAGCAATATTTAGGGGATGGAAAGCAGAACAATGAGTTCTTTCACTCAAAAAATGTCCACACCCTGAGCCTGCCAGTGGATCATGTGTCCTGAGGGAAGGGATGCAGAGCCAGGATCCAGGAACCCTTGTGGTGCCCCCACAGCTGCTTCAGGCACAGATTCCTGCTGGGGTTTCTGGTGGGATTCCATGTGGGATTTCTGGAGGGATTCCTGCTGGGATCCCTGCTGGGGTTCCTGCTGGGGTTCCCAGTGGGATTCCTGGTGGGGTTCCTGGTGGGGTTCCTGGTGGGGTTCCCAGTGGGATCTCTGCTGAAGTTCCTGGTGGAATTTCCTGGGATGGGGTTCCTGGTGGGATCTCTGGTGGGGGTCCTGGCGGAGTTCCTGGTGGGATTTCTGGTGGGATTCTTGCTGGGATCCCTGCTGGGGCTCCTGGTGTTGGGTTCCCAGTGGGATCCCTGGGGGGGTTCCTGCTGGGATTCCCAGTGGGATCCCTGGTGGGGTTCCTGGTGGGAAAGCCTTTTCCCCCTTGCACATCACCAGGACTGCCCACGTGCCATCCCTCCCCAGCTCCCTGCCCCTCCAGGGTCACCTGTCACCATGACAGGGCGGATGTTGGCGCTCCTCAGCAGCTGGATCACTGGTGCTGATTCTGGCTTCAGGACGTTCTTCATCACCAGGAACCCCAGGAAGTTCAGGCCGCTCTCCACAGAGTCCCTGGGGGGAGACAAGGAGCCTTTCAGCACCTCCAACACCAGCAGAGAGGATCAAGGAGTGTGAAAATCCATCTGGGTATCAGCCAGGAATTCCCTCCCTATGGATTAGGGTTGAATTCCGTGCAGGGCATCCAGGGAAACACTGGAAACAAGTGAGGAGGAGGAGAGAGAAGGTGCTGGCACCAACCTGGGGAGCTGCAGGGCCTCCTCAAATGTGGCCACCGTGCCCAGGGGTTTGCAGGCCAGAGCCAGGACCCGGAACCCGTCGGTGGTGTAGTGCCGGAGCATCTGGGAGAAATCCGGGGGCACTGGAAAAGTGAGGCCAGAACAGCTCCTGAGGGAACCCTGGCTCCAGAGAGGGGACAAGGAGCTCTGGGGTTTGGGTGCTCACGAGCAGCTGCTCCTCAGGGAGCCTGGAGATCCCATACTGGGCTGGGGCACGATTTCCCACCCCAAGGAGCCTGGAGATCCCATACTGGGCTGGGGGAAGCTCTCCCCACTTCCAGGAGCCTGGAGATCCCATACTGGGCTGGAGGAAGAACCCAGTACTGTTCCCCATCTTGTAGCTCCCGTTTCCTTTCCCTCCACATGGCTGGAGCCATCCCAAAGCCTTTTGGAGCTGCCCCACAGCATTCCTGAGGATAATTCCCTATGGGATGAGCCCCAGGGATGCAGCCAGCGGGACTGGGGGTGAGCCCACCTCCCAGTACAAACCAGTTTCCTTCTTGCACAGACTGGCCACCATCTCTGGGGCACCCTTGACGTAGGCGTGGGCCGAGGCCTCCCCGGGCAGCTTGACCAGGACACTCATCCTCTGGAGGGAAGAGGAGAACGGGAAACGCCGCAGGATCCCCAAGGGGGCCTGGTGCCTCTGTGGAGAGCAGGCGGGTCAGGGCTGGGCAGGAATTCCTCCAGGAGGCAGAAATTCCTCTAGGAGGCAGAAATTCCTCCAAGAGGCAGGAATTCCTCCAGGGTGCAGGAATTTCTCCAGGAGACAGGAATTCCTCTAGGAGGCAAGAGGGTGGGGAGCTGCTTTATGGGATTACCCTGTCCTGAGGCTGCTCCTCCTCTGGTGGAGGTTTCACCACAGCCAAGACCTTCATCTCAAACTGCTGGAATGCTGGGAGCTCCCCTTCCTCCTCCTCCTCCATCATCTCCAGGCGCTGAAACCGAGAGGGCAAAAACCCTGCCGAGCTCATCCACATGCAGAAAGCCCAGAACCATCAAGACTCCCAACACCTCCCTCTCTGGCCCCACAGCTCCCGCCTCACCCAGCCAGTGGATTCCAGCATTTTGATGTCCACGGGGTCCCCGATGAGCTGTCCCCGCAGCGGTGACACGGTGTGGCACGTGGCCAGGGCGTAGAGCAGGGCTCCGGCGGGCAGGCAGCGGGGCTCGTGCACGATGGGCAGGAAGTGCTGCTGCTCCAGGGGCACCACGCCCCACACGTCCAGCCCCTCCTGGGTCAGCGTCCCCGTCTGCGGGCAGAGCGTGGTGGGTCCGCAGAGCCCCGGCGCCGGCGCCGCCGCACCCGCCCGGCCCGGCTCACCTTGTCGAAGCACACCAGGCGGATCTTCCCGCACAGGTTGATCCGGGGGGGGCTGATGCAGAAGATTCCCTGTTTTTTCAGCCGGTTCTGGGCGTAGATGGTGCCCACGGTCATGGCGGCTGGCAGTGCTGGTGGCACGATGACGGTGACCAGGTCCAGGGCACGGATGATTATTTGTCCCACGGGGACCTGGGACAAAGGAGGAGGAGGAAGAAGAGGGGTGGGCATCTGTTGCACTTTCAGACACACAAAGGACGAGGCAGACATCAGATGGTCAGGCAGGAAAGCTCCTATTTTAATTTTCTGACTCCATCTTATATACACTTTGACAAGAAGGCAAAAGATTGGCTACATAGGTTGCTACCTTCTTGACCTCATTGGTGAACATCACCATCAATCATATTTCTCCTCTGGGAGGAGAAATATGTAAACAAAATAGATAAATTCTAAATATATACATAGTTTACATGAAGCTGTGTGAGAATCTCCACTATAAAACTGCAAACACTGAAAAGCAAGAAAACTCAGGGCAACAGGCATCCCTCCCCAGATGGAACTCTGAGGGTTCTCCCGCCCCACCAGCCCTACCTGGTTCTTAACCAAGATAAGGATGCTGTACAAGGTGCCGATGAGAGCTGTGAGGAGAGAACAGGCTCAGTTACAAAGCACAGCCCAGCAGGGAGCTGGAATGGAATTCCATTCCAAGGAATTCGGCTGCTCCAGGATGCGCCTGCGGGCCCAGACCTACCCAGGATGGCGAGGAACAGCACAAACTTCACGGCGTCCTTGTAGAACTTGAAGCTCACGGGTTTGGGGTAGAGGATGGAGCTGATGAGGTCCCCCTTGGCCGTGCAGAACCCTGCGGAACAGGCAGGAGGTCACTGCACAGCACTGCTCCCAAAGCCACGGATCCATGCCGGGATCCATCCCGGGATTCTCCCCCACACCCTCACCTGTGCGGGTGACCACGGCCAGCACCTCCCCGCCCACGTAGGCCTTGGCCTGGATGAGCTGTGTCCCGCAGAACAGGGTGTGCCGCCGGTGCTCCTCGGGGCAGTATGCGGCTCCGGCCGCCTGCCCGCCCGCCGGCAGCGGCGTCTTCATCACCGGCACACTCTCCCCTGCCCAGGACATTCCGGGGGGGATTGTCACCCCAGGGGGCTCAGGGGCCAGCCAGCCAGGGTGGGAAGGTGACTCTGACTGAATCCCATGGGAATGTGATGCCTTAGGGTTTGAGGTTTTATATTTTTCAAATCCTGTCCTGCATTAGTGCCTAACTCTAAACTCCACACAGAGTGCCAGCTGCTGTTCTCCTGTTTGGGGCAGACAAAACAATTCCTCTCTGGGCCTGAAACTCGGGGACACCTGACAGCCCCAGGCCCCGAAAAGTGAAAACAGAAGTGAATTGGGGGGAGCAAACTGGGGGTAAATGACTTCATTACCTGAAGCTGTAATTGGAGGATTAACCCCTGATATGTAAATGGACCAAATTTACAATTGTCTAAAAAACTTGTGACCATCGTCCACCTTGGGTGTAGCCTTGGAGGCTTCTGACTGCCCAAGGTGTATCTATGGAAGGCCTTTAACAAATACCCACTTTTATTCTCTTAACCTTGTCCAGCCTTTGCCCTGGGCAGGCACTCCAAGGCAGCAGAGTGTTGGGAAGGGCTCACCCGTCAGCAGGCTCTCGTTGACCATGCACTCGCCCGTCAGCAGCACGGCATCGCAGGGCAGCAGCAGCCCGGCCACGGGCAGGCGGATGCAGTCCCCAGGCACCAGCTCTGCCGAGCTGACCACCAGCTCCTCTGGAAAACAACCCTGCTCAGGGGCTGGGGAATGGGGCTCACTCATCTCCAGGCACCTGGAGAACCCTGCTCAGGGCCTCAGGAATGGGGCTCACTCATCTCCAGGTACCTGGAGAACCCTGCTCAGGGCTTGGGAAGTGGGGTTAATAATTCTCCAGGCACCTAGAGAACCCTGCTCAGGGCTTGGGTTAATGCATCTCCAGGCACCTGGAGAACCCTGCTCAGGCCTTGGGGAATGGAGTTAATCCATTTCCAGGCACCTGGAGAACCCTGCTCAGGGCCTTGGGAATGGGGTTAATCCTTCTCCAGGCACCTGGAGAACCCTGCTCAGGCCTTGGGAATGGGGCTCACTCATCTCCAGGCACTGGAGAACCCTGCTCAGGCCTTGGGGAATGGGGTTAATCCTTCTCCAGGCACCTGGAGAACCCTGCTCAGGCCTTGGGGAGCGGGATTAATCCATTTCCAGGCACCTGGAGAACCCTGCTCAGGCCTTGGGGAGCGGGGTTAATCCATTTCCAGGCACCTGGAGAACCCTGCTCAGGCCTTGGGAATGGGGCTCACTCATCTCCAGGTACCTGGAGAACCCTGCTCAGGCCTTGGGGAATGGGCTTAATCCTTCTCCAGGCACCTGGAGAACCCTGATCAAGGCTTGGGGAGCGGGTTTAATCCTTCTCCAGGCATTGGGAAGGAATCCCCATGGGATAAGGTGGCAAACAGGAAGAGGTTAATTCCCTGGAGGTGGGAAATTCAGATTCCAGGCCAGGGGATAGCTGATCCAGACCAGAATTCCCAGCAGGGAGATGCCAGGCCAGGGGATAGTTGACCCAGAGCAGAATTGCCAGCGTGGCAAAGCCTGAGGAAGGCAGCAAGGCCTCACACAGGTGCCATCCCGAGAGGTGGGACTGGCACAAATGCCTGTGGAGAGCCAGGATTTGGGCTGTGGGAAAAATGGAACCTTCAAAGGAACCCCAGGGATTTCCGAGCACTGGGAAAGAGCAGGAGGAAAAGGGCTGGTGGGACAGGGCAGGGATTCATGGGGAGATTATCCTTATAATCAATGTCTCTCTCTCTCTTTCCCTGAAATCTCCTGTTAAATTAAATCCACGTTGGCTTTGGAATATGGTCTCATTTGCACTTTCATTTGGGCAGAGGCATCTTTTACTCATTAAACCCAAAAATTATTCCAGTCTCATAAGATTATTCCCATGTATCTCAACATTATTCCCATGTGTCCCAGCATCATTCCTGTCTTATAGCATTATTCCCATATATCATATCATATCATATCATATCATATCATATCATATCATATCATATCTATCATATCATATCTATCATATCATATCATTATTCCCATGTATCCCAATATTATTCCCATGTATCCTGACATTATTCCCATATATCCCAATATTCTTGCCATGTACCACAGTATTATTCCCACATATTCCAACATTATCCTGGTGTCTCATAACATTATTCCCATGTACAATAACATCATTCCTGTGTGTACCAACATGATTCCCACACATCCCAACATTATTCCCATGTATCCCAACATCATTCCTGTCTTATAAAATTATTCCCATATATCATATCGTTATTCCCATGTATCCCAACATTATTCCCACATATCCCAACATTATTCTGGTGTCTCATAACATTATTCCCATGTAAAATAACATCACTTCCATGTGTCCCAACATTATTCCCACCTATCCCAACACTGTTTTGGTGCAGATCCAGGATCCCAAAGGACACCTCATCCCAACAACCATCCCAAAAATCCTCCCTCTCACCTCCACCAGGCCGCCGGACCCGGACCCCCACGGACATCTTGGCCATGTTCCGCAGCGTGGTGCTTTGCTGGGAGGGAGGGAGGGAGCAGTCAAAATCCACCCACAAAACATGAGATTTGGAGTTTGGAGGGTTTGAAGGGTTTGGGGTTTGGAGGATTTGGGGTCTGGAGGGTTTAGGGTTTGGAGGGTTTGGAGTGTTTAGAGGGTTTTGGGTTCAGAGGGTTTGGGGGTTTGGGGGCTTTGGGGTTTGGGGAGTTTGGAGGATGGTGGGAAACCATCCCTAAAAAGGTTGAGTGCTGGGCAGCAGGGCTGGAGGACAAGCAGAACTGGGGGAGGGCTGTCCTCCCCTGGAGCAGGGCTGTGACCCCAAAGGAGCCGCCCCCACACACCTTGCGTGTCTCGTGGAGGGACAGCCCCAGCGAGAAGGTGGAGATGAGGAAGATGCAGGCGGCGTAGTAGTAATAGGCATCACACACCCACAGCACCATGCTGAGCACTTGGAAGATGTAGAAGGGATTCAGCACCTGCAGTGAGGAGAAAACCCAGGTTTGGGAGCAGGGAGAACTTCTGAGAGCTCACTGGGAGACCTCCTTGGAGGGGGAAAAGCTTCATCCAGCCCAGAATGGGATTTCCAGGCTCCTTGGGATGGGAGAACCTCCACCAGCCCAATATGAGAGCTCCAGGCTCCTGGAAGTGGAGAGAGCTTCCCCCAGCCCAGTATGGGACATCCATGCTCCTGGAACTGGGGAGAGCTGTCTCCATGCCAATATGAGAGCTTCAGGCTCCTTGGGGTGGGGAGACCTTCCCCCAGCCCAGTATGGGATTTCCAGGTGGGAGGAATTTCTCCAGGCTTCTTGGAGGAGGAAAAGCTTCCTCCAGCCCATTGTGAGCCCTCCAGGCTCCTGGATGCAGAGGAGAACCCAGCCCTTCCCTGGGGCTGGCATTCCCCAAACCCTCCATCCCCCCTGTATTTCCCTGCAGATGCTGCTCCTGAGGATGCTCAGCTATCCCCAGAACCTCTGGGGGCTGCTCCTGCCCAAGTCCAGAGGGTCAGGAAGGGTCCCCTCCACAGCTCTGCCTTCTCCCAAAATCCTCTCCTCCCTTCCCAAGGGCTGGGAAGTGCTTCCAGAGAGGGACAGGGAGCAGGGGAGGGATCCATCCAGGGAAAATCTGCTTGGGAAGCTCAGCCCAGAACCCACCTCTTCCACCAGGAGCCTGGCGTAGGACTTGACGGGCACATCGATGAGGTTGGGGCCGTAGATCTTCCTCCTGCAGAGGGGGGAAGGACAGGGAGGGAATTTTATCCTTGGGGAAGGACAGGGAAGGGATTTCATCCTTGGGAAAGGTGAGGGAAGGAATTTTAGCCTAGGGAAAGGAAAATTTTATCCGTAGAAAACGAGAGGGAATGAGTTTTATCCTTGGGAAAAGAGGGAAGGAGTTCAATCCTTGGGAAGTGAAAGGGAAGGAATTTAAACCTTGGGAAACTAAAGGGAAGGAATTTCATCCTTGGGAAAAGAGGGAAGGAGTTTTATCCTTGGGAAAAGCTGCATTTCCAACCCAAGGGCCCCTTGTGCTGCCCAGATCTCCACGAGGAGCCAGGTTATGTGGAGGAGCCAATCCCAGGAATTCCATCCCGCCTGGCAGTTTGGGGTCTGAGCGCAAGGAAGGCCGAGGCTCTGGGATTTCCTGCTCCCTGGAAAAGCCCCGTCCCTGCTCCCCAGGAGGTGCCAGCCCCACCTGGTGCTGTGCTCCTGCTGGTCCAGCCCGGCCCGGCACAGGTGCAGCTCTGCGCAGGTCCAGCCCTCGTCCAGGACGCTGCGGGCAAAGAAAAACAGGGAAACCAAGTCACGGCCAGCGGGAACGGCAGAACAAAGAGCACGGCCAAGTCCTGGGGACAAACCCACCCCTCTGGGAAGGGAGAGTGCCCTGTGCCTTGGCCTCTCCACAGCCCACGGCTGCCAAGGGAAGGCAACAAAAGGGGCACAGTGCGAGAGCTTTGGCTCTGCAAACCGCCCCAGCCGGTTCCCGGGAGCACCCTGAGGGCACCGGGGATGGCTCCAAAGGCCTGGCAGTGCTGAGGGCAATGCTGTAGGATTTTAGCTTTTGTCTTTTTCATCTGTTTGTAATCCTGCAGTTCTTTAGTGTACAGCTCTAAACTCCATACACAGTGTCAGCTGCTGTTCTCCCATTTTGGTCAGACACAACAATTCCTCTCTGGGCCTGGGAATCAAGGACACCTCACTGCCTCAGGCCCTGAGAAATGTAAACAAAAGTGAGCTGAGGGAGCAAACTTGGGGTAAATGACTTCATTACATCACGCTGGAATTGGAGGATTCAAATGGACCAAACTTATAAAAGTGTGAAACCTGTGACCCATGGTCCATTTTTGGGTGCAGCCCCCGGGGGCTTTGTCTGCCTGAAATGTACCTGAGGGTCCTTCAGTCAATATAAGCGCTTTTAATTGCCTAATTTTGTCTGGCCTCTGTTTTTAGGGAGCACCAAAAGGCATCAAGGTTCCTGCGGTGCTGTGGCTGCTGGGGGCAGGAGGATCCTGAGGGAGCTGAGGGGGCCAGGAATGCTGGGAATGCTGGAATCCAGGAGGATCCTGAGGGAGGTGGGAATGCTGGGATCTGGGAGGATTCTGAGGGAGCTGGGAAATGCCAGGAATGTCAGGATCCAGGAGGATCCTGAGGGAGGTGGGAATGCCAGGAATGCTGGGATCCAGAAGGATCCTTGGGGAGCTGAGGGAGCTGGGAATGCCAGGATCTGGGAATACCTGACTTTGCAGAAGGCCTGCCGCCGCTCCAGCCACACATAGCGCATTCCCTGGAACAGGTAATACCTCAGGGTGTTCTTCTGCTGGACAGGGATGGGAAAAGGAGGCGTGAGTGGGGTGTCCAGGGACACGGAGATGGGCTGGAGGTGGGGAAGGTCCTTGGTGCCACCTCGTCCTTGTCGTGGAGCCGGACAGTGTCGCGGCTCTCCCCCTCATCCGGCACCGCCACGGCCACGCTGCTGCTGCTGCTGCTGCGGTCCTGCTGTGCCCCAGGGGGCTGCTCCAGCCTGCTCGGGGGAAACTGTGCTCAGCCCTGGCCTGCCCCACAGCCAGAGCAAAGCCAGGCTCAGCCCCACAGCCAGAGCACAGCCCTGGCCTGCCCCACAGCCAGAGCACAGCCAGAGCAAAGCCAGGCTCAGCCCCACAGCCAGAGCACAGCCAGAGCACAGCCCTGGCCTGCCCCTTCCCTCAGAGAAAGGACAAAGCCAGGCTCAGCCCCAGCCTGCCACCCCTGCCCAGAGCCAGGACAAAGCCGGGCTCAGCCCTGGCCTGCCCCAGAGCCAGGGCAAAGCCAGGCTCAGCCCTGACCTGCCACCCCCTGCCCAAAGCCAGGGCAAAGCTGGGCTCAGCCCCAGCCTGCTCCAGAGCCAGGGCAAAGCCGGGCTCAGCTCTGACCTGCCACCCCCTGCCCAAAGCCAGGGCAAAGCCAGGCTCAGCCCCAGCCGCTCCAGAGCCAGGACAAAGCCAGGCTCAGCCCTGGCCTGCCACCTCCAGAGCCAGGAGAGGCTCCCAGATCCCATAGGGACAGAGCCTAGCTCACCCGGCCTCGCCCAGCGGCTCCGTCAGCACCTTGGTGGTGAAGCACTGCCCAAAACGGTCCTGAAACACAGGGATGGGCTGGAGGGGGAACTGGGAGCATGCAGAGTGTTCCCAGCTCCTTCCAGAGGCCCAGGAAGGCCCTGGCCACCCATCCCAGATGGTGGCTCAGGTCTGGGGACAGTGAGGAGAAATTCCAAGCCGGGTAGGCTGGGATGGAAGGGGGAAAGGTGGAGTTATTTTAGGAATAATAATGATCCCTGGGATGGGACAATTCTAGGAATTATAATAATAATGATAATAAACTCCTGGAATAATCTGGCGCTTGAGGAAAGAAGTTGCCAGACACAAGCAGGAGGACAAGGAGAGGGAACATTCCCAAGGTCCTGTTGGGAACCTGGGGCAGAGCCCAACCCTGGATCCACAGTATGCAACCCCAGACCTCCAGAATCCAACCCCAGATCCACAGAACCCAAACCCAGATCCAGAGAATCCAACCCTGGATCCACAAAATCCAACCCCAAATCAACAGAACCCAAACCCAGATCCAGAGAATCCAGTCCTGGACCCACAGAACCCAACCCCAAACCCAGATAATCCAACACCAGCTCCACAGAATCCAACCCTGGGTACACAAAATCAACACCAGATCCACAGAGCCCAACCCCAGATCCACAGAATCCAATGCCAGACCCAAAGAATCCAACACTGGATCCAAAGAATCCAACTCTGAATCCACAGGATCCCATCCCAGTCTCACAGAATCCCATCCTAGACTCCTACAACCCCAGCGTGGGCCAGGATCCCCTGGGACTCACCCTGATGATGAGCCAGTCCGCCTGGCTCAGGGCACAGGGTCTGCACTTGGCCTGCACCTCCAGGCTCGGCTTCCAGTGGAAGAGCAGCAGGAGCAGCCCCGCGCTCAGCATGGAGCCCACGTGGCACAGCAGCACCTGCCACGTCCTGCGCTGGTAGCCCGTGACCTCCTGGAGTGAGGGAGTCACTGGGAACCACTGGGAATCACTGGGAATCACCTGCACCCCGCTGCTCAGTCATAAAATCAACTATAATTGATTCCCAACCATTAAACCCTCAATTCCCCAAATCCCGGCCTGACCGAACCCCAGGCAGGGAAACCCAAGGGGATGGAAAAGCAGCACCAAAGCCTCCAGACCCCCAAACCCTCCAAACCCCAAACCCTCCAAACCCTCCAAACCCTAAACCCTCCAGACCCCAAACCCTCCAAACCCTAAACCCTCCAGACCCCAAACCCTTCAAACCCTCCAAACCCTAAACCCTCTGGACCCCAAACCCTCCAAACCCTCCAAAACCAAACCCTTCAAACCCTCCAAACCCTAAACCCTCCAAACCTTTCAAACCCTCCAAACCCTCCAAACTCCAAATCCCATGGTTTTTGGGTCACCACTCCCTCCCTCCCAGCAAAGCACCACGCTGCGGAACATGGCCAAGATGTCCGTGGGGGTCCAGGTCTGGCGGCCCGGCAGAGGTGAGACGGAGGATTTTTGGGATGGTTGTTGGGATGAGATGTCCTTTGGGATCCTGGAAACCCCGGGATTTGGAGCCATCCCCATGGAGAACCCCCCAGACCAGACCTACCATGTGGGCTGGGTCTGTGTCCGGCTGCAGTGTCCCGTAGCCCGGGCGCCAGGCCCCCAGCAGCTGGCTGCTGTCTGCAAATCCACCAAAAACACGAGGAAAGGTCAGAAGAGGGGCCGGTTATCCCCAGGGATGGGCTCCCGGTGATGCCATCCTCAGTCAGCCCCAGGAGGATGAGGTGGCTCCTGGCCCATCCAGCCGGGATCGCTGCCCTGTCACCCTCCCGGGCACGTGACGGTCACGGGGACGACACCGGAGCAGCCTATCCCAGCGGCTCAGTGGGCACGGGAAGGGAGCAGGGCTGGGCTGGAGCCAGGCGAGCCCTCCCTGCCACTTTTCCAGCTCGTTTGCTCCTTGTTTGCTCCCTGGGTTTGCTCCTGGCAGCCAAAAAATTGGCATTTCCCAGTTTTAACCATGCTCCGATTCCCACCGGGCTCCATTGCATCCCAAAACCCTGAAGCTGAACCTGCTCATTCCCTAAATCCAGGATGGATTATGGGTCACTGAACCTGCTCATTCCCAACATCCAGGATGGATTACAAGTCCCTGAACCTGCTCATTCCCTACATCCAGGGTGGATTACGAGTCACGACATTCCCAAGGCCAGGACCTCGGAGCAGCAGTGGGGAGCCAACAGGTGGCACAACCACGGAGCCGGGAGCTGTTCCCACTCCTGGAACACGTGGATATTTCCTGCCTGGGCCGGGGTTGGGTTTCCAAGAGGGCACCGAGACCGGCTCAAGGATTTACACTGGAAAAACCGCCCCGGCTGGATTCCTGCTGCTCCCTGACCGACCCAAAAGCTCCTCTGCCGGGGATAGAAACCATTCATTAAAACCATTCCCCGGTTTTGGTGATCCCAGTGGTGAGTGGATCCATCTCCAGCTCCCGCAGCCGGTGCTGCTCCATGGGATAAGTTTGGAGGGGAGGAATTGGGGGGTGAGCCTGACGGGCGGCTCAGTAAAACAAAAGCTGTCCCAGAAGCCAAGAAAAGGAAGGGGGGGGGTCAGCTGTCCCCAGTGCCAGCCCCAAATTCTGCAAAAAGCCGGAATTCCAGCCGCAGGGACACCGGGAGCGTTGCCCTTCCCAAGGGCAGGACAAAGGACGGGGCAGGGAGGGTCTCGCACAAGGGCTTTTCCCGGGAGCTGCAGGAGACGGAAAAGTATCCAAACAACCTGGAAACAGTCCAATTCCCTTCCCGGAGCCTCTGGGCGATGGGAAGCTCGGCCCGCCCCTCTACTTAACAGAGCTATCCCGGCTTTTCTTGATCCTGAAACAACAAATCCTAGGGAGGAACCAAACGGCTTCGCACAGCCCCGTCCCGGGGGATTCCAGCTCCTTCCCGTGGGATTCCAGCCTCGTCCCCGTGGGACTCCTGCCCTCCCACTCCCATCCCGGCTGTTCCCAAAGCTGGCAGGTGAGGAAAAGCCCCGGCACTGACTCACCCCGCCTCATCCTGCCGAGAACGCGAGCGGAGCCGCTCCCGGTGGGGATGGGACCGGGAAGGATGGGATCGGTGGGGATGGGATCGGTCAGGGTGGGATCGGTCGGGCCGGAACCGGCAGCGCCGCCATCCCCGGCCCCGCCGCGGCCGTGCCCGGGCAGCCCCCGGAGCGGAGCGGCCGCGCTGCCGCCGCAGTCCCGGCACCGAGGCCACTCCTTGTCGGCAAACACGGCGCGGGGGCTCCTGGATGTCCCTTCTCCGCCTCCAGATCCCGGGAATTTCCCCGGAGCCTGCACAGAACTCTGCTCTCTGCTTCCCTCTCTGCCATTAAAACAGGGATCACGTGGAGGATAACAGCCAGGAGAGGCTGGAATCTCGGATATACCGGCCCGACTTGTGCGGGGAAGACGAGAGGCAAGATCCCGCACTGATGATGGATTTGCATGGCCAAAATCCCACCTGGAATTCCCCGCAGCTGCCTGGCTCCGAGTCCAGGCCCTGCCCTGCCTCTCTGGCAGAAATTTGGGAAGAGGCTGCTCTGGATGCTTCCACACCCACTGCACATCCTGGTGGGGGGGATGAACCCTCGGACTCTGGAGCACAGAGCTGGAAGCCGGGATGGGATTGGGATCCCTCCCTCCCTCCCTCCCTCTTTCCCTCTATCCCTCTGTCCTTCCATCCACACGGGCTGGAAGCTGCACAAGATCAGGAAGCTCCATCCATGGAAATTTCTGTTCCAACCACTGAGGTAGATGGGATCGGGTTGGCAAAGCCAACCCAGGCCCTTGGAGATGGGGACATGGAAAATCAGGATAAGGCAAAAGCCAAAAAGGAGAAACAACCTAAGGAAGTGTTTGGGTCACGGAGGGTGAGACTGAATCCAGCAGGACCTTCCAGAGCCTTTGGGCTCTGGGATGGGAGATGTTGCGGCCAAATGTGGCATGGGGATGAGATCCTGGTGATTCTGCTGCTCTTCCCATTAATCCCACAGGAACTGATCCCAGCCTGACAGGGACACACTGCCCTTCCCATG